>JAUPFV010000001.1:17681204-18281204 GCA_036936605.1 Limnanthes douglasii subsp. nivea | reverse complement strand
AGTGAAGGAGGAGAGGATGAAGCGAAGGATGTGGCTCGGTTCCTGATACTTTTCATATGCTCGACACTGTTCTTTTCAGTGTCGGGCGACGTAGTCGGGTGGACAACAATCTTCTACGTGGAGAATCTCGAGAAGATAAACGACTATGACTGGTCTGGAGCCATCTTGGATAAGCTTCACAAATCGCTGGACAAATGTATTAAGGCCGGGCATCCTTCAAGAGTTATCGGATGCGTTGCTCTGCTTTTTGTAAGTACAGTGTGTTATGATCAGCATGTCTGTTACGAAACTGTTTTTTTTAATGGTTAGTTATGTTCTGTGCATCCGTTTCTTATGGAGCATATTTCGATAAACGTCGACATACCAAGGCCAAACATAATCCCAAGATGTTACAAGTGGTGGGGGCTAGAGGGCAAGGAGTCGACATTCGAAATGATCCAGATGGTCAGTGAGCTCAGGGACGACGAGGTATGTAACGCACCTATCAATGTCAATGTTGTGGTATGAAACAAATCGCATAGACACGGTTCTTACGTACAAATCGAAACCGTGAATATTAGAACATAATAATAAACATATATATCGTTAAAAATATCAAACAAATAGCATACTGTGTACATAATTGTCTGTAATTCGAAGTAATGATTGTAATATTGTGCTGCTCAATGTATATTAAACTGTATTTCTTAGGTTGTCGGTGGTGAATTATTGTTTACAGCGTCTGAATGTTTTGTTTATGGAGTAAATGATTCGCGGAGGCAGTGCGAAGCTGCTGGAGAAACAAGCGAACAGAGGAGTAGGAAAAAAAAAGAAAATCTGTTGCGAACATAAGTACACGAAGGAAGGTAGATGACAGAGCTGGTAGTAAGAAGAGAAGACGTTCGATGATTGAGGTTGAAGATGATTTTACGTTGGGGGAGTTCATTGTGGAGAGGAAGGCAACAGTTGGTAAAAACAAAGGGGAGATGTTGAAAAACAAAAAAAACGTAGGTCTAGTATTATTCCAAGCTTTGGAGTGCTGTCGCAGTCGGTTCTGCGTGACAACAAAAAGCTGAAAAAAAGAAGCCGGTTGCGCCGGTTGAAAGTTGAAAACAAGAGGCTTAAAACGTCGCTTGAGGAAAGAAACGAAGAGGTTAGTGCTAGCATGTTTTTTAAGTACTAATAACCTCTATATGTTTGTTAAAATGAACATATGAAATGTATAGATGTTGTTTGGTAGCAGCATCATTATAATTGATGCAGCAAATGTAACTATAAGTTGTCTATCAACGAAATTATGCTTTATCTATCATTGTTAAAATAATGTAACTATTTCGTATGCTCGTTTGATTCAGGTGGAAAAGTTGAAGAAAGATTTGGAGGACCTGAAACAAAAGCTGAAGATGGGAGGTGAAAGAGTGGATGGTGAGGATCAACAACTGCTGTTGACCTTATCAATGCCATTTTGCCGTGTTGATGAGGATGCTACTGAAACCGTGAATGCAAACATTCCTGAGAAGGTGGTTAAGGAAACACAGGTTTACAGATCCCGGAGGCACGGATTTGTTCCGAAGAGGAACCGAACAGTTTCTGACACAGAAAAAGCAACAGAGAAGATGATGTTCATGGGGAGACAACAGCAGAAAAACAACAGTTGGTTGACAAAGCTGTGGACGTATCGGAAGAGGAGAAGGGAGTTGTTGATGGAGGGTGTGTTCAATCCAAAACACGTATTGAACCAATGGAAGAGAGTACTACACCTGAAGCTGTTGTTGTTGATGTGTATAGGAATCCGAAAGGGACTACAACAACTGGTTGTGACGCTGGTAATGGGAGAGGGGAGGTGGCAGAAGAATTATCACCCCTATCTCATGCTGCTGGTGCGCAAAATGAAGTTTTGGTACCTGCACAGGGACCCGGAGTTGGAAACAACGAGGTTGAACAACAGCAGCTGACGGTGGATAGAATTGATTTGTTGGACGAAGGTTCCAACGAAGGAACGAAAACAATGAAACAACAGTTGGAGGAGTCGCCAGAAACCGTACATCAAGGACAGCATGCGGAGAACGGTGAGGAGAAAGGAGAAGATGAAATAGTAGTAGCAACTACATTGATGGAGATCGCAGCAACAGAACTACAGGGTCCAGAACCTGTCTCTCACAATGTGGTGGAGAATGTGGCTGTAGATGTAAGTGGATGTTAAATAGCGTAGTTCTATATGAATATCATCTATCAGTTATAGTTGTGCTAATCTCTCAATGTATGGTTTCCAATGTTATGTTGTTAGGAAGTGGAAACAGCAGAGCCTGAAGACACACGACACTCTAATGTGAAGACCTTGGCATTCACTGGAATTGGAAAAGCAGCAAAGTGCGAACAACTATCGCAAGTTGTCTCTCCATTAAAGGTGATACAAATTTTCAACGGAGGAGATCAATCTGCAGAGAAGATTGAAAAAGTGTCACAGGTTGAGCCATCTTCGTACGCAACACCACAACAACATAAAGCAGCATCTAAGGATCTGATTGTCCCATCGGTTACACCGTTGGCTGACGATAGCTTTGTAGACTGCACCCAATCATTTTACGCAGAAGTTGACAAGGCTGTTGAAAATTCAAACGAGAAGAGACGTACACTGGAATCCATCGAGGAAGAATAAACAGACGTTGACGTAAGTAGATATTTTGTATTATCAATAAACATTAAAAAAGTAATGTTAACAGTTTACTATGATGCTTTATTTTAGGTGCCCGTTGATGAAATGCCTGGGTTCAACTTACTTACTCCGACGCAGGTTCAAAAACAGCAGACTGAAGTGGTAGTTTGGCCGTTCCCGACAGAGACAACGGAACTGATCGATGTAAGTGAGTACGAGAAGGTGCTGAAACTCAAACAGGCAGAACAACAAGAAGATCCAGAAGTATGGTACTTGCCAACAGCAGAGTTCTCGTACAGGCTTTCCATTAGTGTGGCAGAGATAATGGAACTTCCTAACGAAACTCAAGTTGACTTCAAGGTAATAATGTTTCAGGATGTATCTATCGTAGTTTACTTCTAAGTCTAGCAACGTGTCTATGTACGTCTAGCAATATTAAATACAGCATCTATCAATGTGTCAACCAATAAACCGTTGGTTATTATTTTCAGTAATTTTCACTCAACTGATTTGAGCTTGTAATTGTGTTTTGATAGGTAATAGATGCTTGGATATATAAGCTGTTAAAGGATTAAGATTGGAAAGTCCCGCTTAAAGGGTTTGATGATAAGTATTCATTTCCTGTCAACGACATTCAAATAACTGGGATTGCAACTGTAAGTTCCCAGGGAATTATTGGTTTTATATTAGAAACATCTACTTCCTATATTAATGACTTAAACTTACAGGGGACACTGGCTAAAAAGGGAGATATGTCTGTCATTGTGGACAAGGTTTTTGAAACAATGAAACCAGAAACATATGTTGCATTTGTCCCCCTATGTACCGTAAACACCGACGGTGTGAACCACTGGACGCTCCTGGTTATAGACATGGAGAATGGGGCTGCCAGAAGCTACAACCCACTGTTGCCGTGGAGCAAACACATTGCCGATAAGACGAAAAACACAGACGATGCTCTGGTAAGGAATTTAAATTCCAAGTAACCTATTTTGGTTGTCTGTCTAGCAATTTTGAATATTATATCTATCAATGTATATAGTAATACATATCAATGACTGCTACTATATCTATCAATGCAGCTCACCTATTGCATGAAGAAGAAATACATACCTCATGTAAAAGGTGGATACAAAATAAAGACCATGTTAAATATCCCACAGCAAAAGAAGGACAGCTTTGACTGTGGTGTGTTTGTTTGTAAGTACGTAGAAGACATCATTACAAGAGGGTTTGTTCCGCGGGAATATGGTGAGGAAATGCTGGCAGAAACAAGAGCTAAAATATTTAAGCATTTCATGAATGATCGTAACACAAACAAACGTTGGTAGTATGTAATTTATTTTTTGGTACCCATTTGTTTGATTCTGATAGATTAGCAATGGGTGAATTAGACAACTAATATGATTCATGTTGCTAGTAGAAAACTTACGTGTAAACACACATTTTCACATCACTGTTACATCATTTAGTGTTGAATCTACTAATTTATATATGTTGTATCATTTATAGTAGTTTTCAAGTCGTTAGCAAAGTTTTTATTATTACCTATCAGGCTTGAACTAAACATCTATCAATGTCTAACTGCTTAACTATCAGAATAATAAACAGGTGGTGTATGTAGATCTATAAGAAATTCTTTTTTAATCAGGTTTAAACTCAAGTAAATATGTAGGCCAAATATCTTTATAAAGTACCTTGGCATATCCACCATTAGTTGCATGAATCAATTTCATCTATGGGCAGATGTATCTACTATTTTTTATGTTCTAGATATGACAGAGTAATAGTAATTTATATCGCAATGTCTACCTTATTACATATCAGAGATTTAATAAACTACCTATAATACTTATATCGAAATACATAGCAATGTCTACCAGTTTATCTATCTGGGTTTAAGGAAGTATCTATCATAGTACGAACTACATATCTGTCAGCATAATTATCTACTAGAAATGGATGTCCACATGTATAAATTTTTTGTTACGAACCATATAGTATAGTTTTACATATGTGTCAGACTAATTATCTAGACCAAATAGGTTTTAAATTTTAAATATAATTTGTCTACCATTGTAAATTACTCGTAAATCTCATATAACATATTAGTGATGCACAAAATATATATATGGACTAGAGAATATGGTTATTGGTAGATGAGTAAAATTAATTTTTTGAAAGGACTTTTAACCACACCAATTACTCATTGGAAGTTAATGTGTTAAACCTATTGGTTCAATTGAAGTTGAAAAGACAAAGGTAGATGGACTTGAATGATTACATGCATTAAATATACGTGTGCCATTAAATTTGTGAAAGTAATTATGGTTGCTTAATGAGACTCAGCCTTGGGCATTGTGTTTTGCTATAAATAGAGGGTGATATTTGAACCTATTCCTCACACACTTCCCTGCAAAGCAAAAAACAACCAGAACCTCTAGCCTTACTTGAAACCTAACCACCTTCGAAAATGGCACCTTCCTCACCTTTCTCACCACCTAACTCCGGCGACGACGGGTTTTCAAGTGACCACTACGCAGAACCCAAGGCTTACAAGCGAGAAACAACATTGGAGTACTCCGATGATGAAGAAGACACGTGGTCCGTTTGGTCTGAGGACCAAGAAGACCCATATGGTTTACGGGATTCATGGTCGCTGGACGACAGCTATCAGTCTGAGGATGAAAAACTTCGCACACGGAAGAGGAGCAGGAGCAGTTTGGGGGTTGAAAAAGAAGACGACGATGATTCAGAGGAGGCAGACGACGAGGCTTCTGAAGACGAAGAAGAGGAGGAAGAGGAAGAAGAAGAAGAAGAAAAGGAGGTGGGATCTGATGGAGATGATTCTGACTAGGTTTGAACATGTCGATGTAGTTTCATGGAACTATTGGTTTATATTTTATTGTTTTTAATGTTTGTTTATGCTTTTTTGGACTGTAACTTTCACCAATCCTGTGTAGTAGTCTCATTTTTTGAGAGGGTTGGTGTATTTGGAAAATCTGTAGCAGTTACTGATTCTAATGTTAACATTTGATTGCATTTTCCGTTCTCTAGCTTAAACTGGTATGATATAATATGATATGTTGCAGTTGACGGAAGCAGTTTTACTTGCAGTTATTTCACAGAATCGCATTGTATGAAAACTAACATATGAGAGTTATGGTAACATTAAAAGAACAGTTTATGTAGACCTAATGTATAAGATGTAAGCTACCTTATACGTCAACCACTGTTTATTTCATATGTTATGTCATCAATATATCTGGCTATTAAATAACGAGATGAATCAGGCAGGGAAGATGTAAAGAACAACGTGAACAAATGTAAGAAAGGTAATAGATGTATGTACAACGTGTATAGCAATGTAACTCGTAATAGATATTAGAGTCTGAACCAAACAGACATGTTACATGTCAATGTTTAAAGTGTACAAAACCATAAGTCGAAAGGTACTTACTGCTTATCTTTGAGATGAATCAGGCATGAAAGATGTGAAGGACCTCTTGAACAAATGTAAGTAAAGTATTAGATGAATGTACACCAAAACATAAAACATACTTTGATGTATCTGTTAGATGTAAAATATAGAATCTATCAAGGTTGAATGGAGTGGCTATCAGAGTATAACAGCATAGATAGCAATGTATACATGAATAGATATCAGATTCTGAAACACACAGACATGGTACGTGTCAATGTTAAAAGTGTACAAAACATAAGTTGAAATATAAGTAGTGCTTATCTTTGAGATGAATCAGGCAGGGAAGATGTAAAGGACCTCGTGAACAAATGTAAGTAAAGTATCAGATGGATGTACACCAAAACAGAAAACATACTTTGATGTATCTGTTAGATGCAAAATCCAGAATCTATCAATGTTGAATAGAGTGGCTATCAGAGTATAACAGCATATATAGCAATGTAAACATGAATAGATATCAGATTCAGAAATAAACAAACACGGTACATGTCAAAGTGTACAAAACATAAGTCGAAAGATAAGGAGTGCTTATCTTTGAGATGTAAAATGTTACAAAAAAGTCGGTAAATAATGTTTAGAATGGAGCATCACATGACCTCCTATTATGCCCCGATTTGAAACATCGACCACAACGGGACTGGCTGCTGGAAACTTCACCTCTTGATGGAATACGCTTTTTCCTCGGACGCCCAGGTCGTCTTTTAACGTTCGGGGGCAGCACCACGGGCTCTCACTCACAATCTGCAGTACTGGATTCACCAAACTCTGTTATAGCCGGTATGTTAAATGAATAGCTGGACAGGTTATTTTGGGTAGTGAAAAACGGCTCAACCAACGTCATAGGATCCTCGTTTAGAGATACAATTGCAGCCAACGCATGAGCGCATGGGAAACATTCTTGCTGCCAAGAGCCGCATGTGCATTTGAAATCAAGTATGTTGACCACCATGACTGGGTCCGATAAAACCTCAAAATAAGCGGCAGAAGACTTGCGAACTAACCATGTCCGACTGCATTGTATATTATCTTTGAACATCTTGTCAAACTCGGGGCACAAATGTGTGTTCCAACTCAGGCCCTCTCCTAAACGTCGAGACATTTGAGTCATCAGAAGAGCTCTAATCTGGTCGATTAATTCAACTATAGGCAGATGGCACAACTTTTTAATCTGTCCATTGAACGATTCAACAACGGTTGATGCCATCGCCCCATACCGTTTGCCTTTGACATATGCCTGAGCCCATTTTTCTGGTGGCAGATTTCTTACAAAGTTACCAATACGCTCACCGCCTTGGCGCAAAAACTGACCATAACGTTCATTAAAAAGTTCCACCGTAGGGGCATAAGCACAGCTCTTAAACATCACTAGCATATTTTGTTTGTAGACTCTGTTACTGTGTTCAAGAGCTTTAGTCAAGTTCTGGATAAGATAAAAGATGCAATAAGCGTGGTAGTCAGTAGGATAAAGAGTTGCGACAGCGCTAATAATACCAGCATGGCGATCTGAAATGAAAGTTATTTGGCGCCCTAACAAATGAGGTTTTAAACTTTCCAAAAACCAAAACCAGTTGTCTGAGTTTTCACTACCAAATATACCAAAAGCTACGGGAAAGAGACCTGAAACGCAAAAGATATAGCTTAAAAACAGAACTACATTAACAGAACTATATTAAGGTCGCCTGTGTAATAATAAACATAGAACAGTGTATGTAACCTAATCTATTAGACAGTGCCTCCCAAGCTAGCAATCGGTAATAACTAAAATAGCAGGGTATGTAATATAATCTATGAGACAGTCTTAGTAAATCGCAAACTATGTAAACCTATCTATCGGACTAAATGTATATTGAAACATGTACTGACCGTTGTTTCCATCTTTTACCACTGCTGAAAGCAACACGCCACCATGCTTCCCTGTTAGGTGGGTTCCGTCAACGTACAGTAGAGGGCGGCACGAATGGAAACCCTGAAGACACGCCCCAAACGCTATAAAACAGCGACGGAAAACATTTCCGGGAGCCAAATCTAGATGACAGTCCGTAGTGATGTCACGACTCTTTAGTCTCTTGAAGTATGGTTTTAGCAATCCGAAAGAGGTATTGCTATCTCCAAATACAACACGACGGGCCTTCTCTAACGCATTCCAAGATAGACGATATGAAACGTCTAAACCGTAGTCTTGCTTGATGGTGGACTGTATAGTCTTAGCTGTTACGGAATGGCAGTTTCGTAGAGAATCGTGAATTTCATCATCAATCAAATCGGACGACAGATGCCTGTTTTTTTCTTTGTGAATACGGGACTGCACGTATGGGTACTGAGAAATCTTTTAATTCTCATCAAACCGGTCTTAGAATCAACAGAAGCGTAAAGCCTCCATTTGCAGCCGTCCGAATCTTTGTTTACACAATAAACGGTGATCTTGTTAAATGTATTGTGCATGTACCTAAACGCAAAAATGTTCTCTAATGCATAACGGGATAAGGATAACCTTAGACCTTGAGCACCATCTGGAAAAGACTGTCCAACACCGATGATAGCTTCTTCACATCCCGTTGTAGCTAGATGTCTTTTTTTTGGGGTTGAAATGGCCAAACAGCTACTGCTTTCACCGCTAGTTCGTTGCATATGAGAGGATTCTTCGAAAAGCTGAACGGGTTGTTTACGTTTAATGGCGGAGCCTTTATCAGCAACATGTTCTTCGATAAGAAAACTAACACTCTTCAGACGCTCAACATCAAGGTAACATTCCAACCCTATAAAATCGGTCTCCTTATTAAACATACAATTATTCTGAGCACCGCAAGAGTACGTAATGCTGTAGTTGCCTCTAACAAGCCCTTGCCATGTTTGCTCAACGTACTGTTGAAAAGACTCGAAGTTTTTGAATTCGGACAGCGGAACAATAGCTATTTCAGTACCAAATTTGAAAATGCAAACTTTTGGTTTCAACATTGTGTACCCTGAATTATAGGAGTTTTGGTTAGTTTGTTTAACGTTGGTGTAGAACAGCTGAATGTGTTACTGATATTAGTGAATGGTTGAACATATCTAGCAATATACCGTAACTAACATATCAGGGTATATGCATCGTGGTCTATTTTTCAACACATATAGCAAACTGTCATAACTAAACTATCAGGGTATATGGACTCTTGGTCTGTTTTCCAACACATATAGCAACCTATTATAGCTAACATATCAGGGTGTCTGCAGGAAGAGGAAATGGTTGGAAACATTTAGCAATATCAACTAACTAACATATCAGGGAATATGGATACGTGGTCTAGTTTTGAACACAAATAGCAAACTGTCATAACTAAACTATCAGGGTATATGGAGTCATGATCTATTATCCAACACATCTAGCAAACTATTATAGCTAACATATCAGGGTGTATGCAGGCAGGGGATTTGGTTGAAAAACATCTAGCAATATCACGTACCTAAACTATAAGGGTATATGGAGTCATGGTCTATTTTTCAACACATATAGCAACCTGTCATAACTAACATATCAGGGTGTATGCAGTCAGGGGATATCTTCCAACACATCTAACATATCAGGGTGTATGCAGTGATCTAGCAACCTCAAATGTACAATTGCAGGCGACAAATCGCAAAGTGTAACCATACAAATCGTAGGGTTCAAGGCAGAGGTGGAAAAATGAAAATTTTCACCGGAATGTGATCGGAGCCGGTATGGATGCTTTGAATCGACTTGAAGCAGATAGTAATAGGTTTCCTGCCATTAACGTACATTATATGAGAGTCTAGAATCGATTTCGAAAATGGAAAACGATTTTGAAACTGAAAAATCAGCTCCGATACTGACCTGGAAGCTGTAAGGTCGGGCTCCGTTAACAGTGGTTAGGAGGCTGCTAACCGGTGGTCTAGGAGGCTGAGAAACGGTGCAAAATCGGAGCTAGGAGGCTGAGTCGAGGACAAATGAAGGAGCTAGGAGACTGTAACGGTAACTGACGCCGTCGAACCGGAATTCCAAGTTCCCCAGTGATCGGAATACTCTCTGAAGGCGTTTATATGGATCGCCGGTGGTTACGTAGTGTAACCGGTGGTTCAATAGTGTCGTCGGAGCTGGTGTGATCAACCTACGTTTTTTTGAAATGAAGAGACGTTCTTGAAAAATGGGTTGTTTGTTAGGTTAGGAGAGAGGAGAGAGAAATGAGCTAATAAATTCAAAATTCAAAATTCAAAAGTAATAAAGAAGGTGCTGAAGCCAAAAGGGGTCCTTTTTTCACAAAATTAACCTTATATACTAGGTTGAGGGTAATCTTGGTATTTAAAAAGGAAAAGGTATTAGAAGTGGATATGTTTAATGATATGGGTATTAAGTGAGCATTAACCCATTTTTGGGTACTAGATGGTAATAAATTTGGCTAAAAGGTACTTAGTGTGTCATTTCCCAAATAAAAATGAGAGAAGATCTAAGGAATGAGTGAATGGACTGAATCTGAAAGGAATACCCGACCGCTTTTTATACTTTCGGGTGATTCGATCTTCCAAACATTTCTCTCTCTTCTCCAATTGAATCACACTTTCTTGTAGTCGTAGAGAGAGAATCGGAAAAATGGTGATATGCTTATAAAATCTCCAATAAAGAAGACAAAGAAGTTGATCTTAGAAACAGTACGACGAGAAAGCCTTTCTTGATTTCTTCACCGACTCGACTGCTTCAACTCCGGCAGTGTCTGGAGTACTTGTATACATAGCATCAGCAGATAAAAAAGCCAATGCAAATTATCTGGGGCCGGCTCCAGATAATCTGTAGAACCAATCTATTAGACTATCAGAGTCTCCCATTATTTGTAGATATAAAATCCTATCGTCTTTGATAAATTTCGGAACATATATTTTTAGCATGGGTGCGATTATTAGATGCTCAAATTTAAATTCAGCTGAGCTTCCTATTAAGTGTTTTTTAGCTTTATCTACCGAGTGATATATGATATGAGTTTTGAGGCAAAAAAAAATTTGGAAGTTTGATTATTAATACCATATATAATTAATTCTTGAGGATAAAGAGTTATTGAATAAACACCCTATCATTATTGACCAAATGATATGGTTGATCAAATCAAACTGAAATATAATATTTTTGGATTTATTTTTTTTAGTTAGTTTTTTTTTAAATAATTTTAGTAATATATATATATATATTAAATTAAAACATAATCGTTTTGTAAAGGTTTTACCGGTTTATTAGTCTTTCTGGTTTGGTTTTTTTTCGCTTCCGATTTTTTTAACAGGACCACAAACCGAACCGATAGGTTTCAGTCTGATTTTTAGTCTAATTCTTACAGATTTAGTTTTGGTCTCGTTCCGATTAACAGGAATCATTAATAATAGTCGTATGTTTAGTAATTTTACACTCTTTTTAACGGTATAAAACTCAATAAAGCAAATCTAATTACCAAGTAGGCATTGCTAATGCAACGCTGGTCCAAGTATCATTTATATATAATCATGATCTAAATTGGGGAAAATTGTTAGAATATATAGCTGATGGAGCAACTAGGAGACACACTTTTGCAAGGAGAAAAAACACTTAGTGTTAGAATATTCAGTATATTAAGTTTCCTTATATAGGCCTTTAAGTTCTCTATATATTGAGAGCCTTACTTGGGGTTGCAAATAATAAAAAAAGATTCTCTAATAAACACAAAACCCTAGCCACAACAACTGAGATTCTACGTAGAACATGTGCATGTTAACATGGTATCAGAACACGTGTGATTCTGGGAATTTTGAACATCCTCAACAAAGATGGCTGGCAATGAAGTCGTGGTCAGTCAAATCCCTGATGAATTAACAATGCAGATTGCTGCCATTCTGAGAAATGGTCTCGGAACACAACTACAAACAACTAACCCCAAGAATTTATCCCTAGAGATTAAACTCGGTGGTGACAATTATGCCCTATGGGCAAACCTGATGAAGAAAGCAATTGGGAGAAGGGGGAGAGGTTCTCACATTACAGGGGAGCCGACACCTCCATCCAAAACTGACAAAACATATACAAGGTGGGAACAAGATGACCAATGTGTTTTCACATGGATTATCCAGAATCTTGAATCCAGCTTGGTGAATAATGTTTCGCAATATCCCACTGCAAAAGCCCTCTGGGATGGGTTATCCACCATATACAATTCTGGTACAGATTCGTTACAGGTGTTTGACCTTCATAAGAGGGCTAATTCATTAAGGCAAGGGTCCGATACACTAGAAGACTTGTGGAACAAACTGTAGAACATCTGGATGTCTATAGATAGGCGAGATCCGAACCCTATGAAAGACCCAGAAGACATTCAGATCTACAATCAGAAGACTCAAGAACAAAGACTATATCAATTGCTAATGGCGATTAATGACAAGCAGGAACGAGTCAAGAGAGATATCCTGAAAAAGGATTATCTTCCTTCCGTGGAAACAGCATATGCTACAATACGAAGGGAAGTGGCCAGGCTTAATATACTAAAATCAAGTTCTTCTGATAGTGACTCGATGGAAATTGGAATGGGTTTGACTGCTAAAGATTCTGCACAGAGGTTTAAATTCCGATCCAAAGAGAAAGAAGATAAATCCAAGTTATATTGCACTCATTGTGGAATGAAGAAACATACTAAAGAGACATGTTTCCAGCTGGTTGGCTATCCAGAATGGTGGGACGATGGTCATAAGGAGAAAAATAACCAGCATTTCAGATCTAATGTCAAACGGGCTTCGTCTACAAGTGACGTTGAAGATCCGACTAAAAATAAGCAAGGAAGTGGTACTCGTTTTGGAGGAATGGCGGCGAACTCCTGTGAAAAACTTGGAGGTAAAGGGTTTGAGAAATCAATGAATTGGATCTTTGATTGCGGGGTTATGGACACCATGTCTTATGATCCTAAAGACTTTGGTGAAATGTCATCTCCAAAGAAATCCCATATTGAGACTGCTAGTGGAGAAATTTGTGAAGTCAAAGGGGGAGGTTCAATTATTTTTTCGGAAAAAATGGAAATTAAAAACTGCCTCTACATTCCTTCACTATCCTTAAAGTTATTATCTGTTAGTCAAGTGACAAAACAACTCAACTGTGTGGTTCTTATGTATCCATTTTTTTGCATTTTACAAGACATTTGTGATGAGTCCGCATATTTGTCACCACACTTTATGGGAACCAGACAAGGTCAATTCGGACAATGTCCATTTCACCGGACAGGGGCAGATCGGACAACTATCATCCACTGAACTATCCGAACATAACTAAAGTACTTAAAACATAATCACTTTTTAACTAAGCTGCCTATTTACTTACTTAGAACTAATGGGTCTTTAAACTCGACCTGAATCCATTAAACACGACCCGAAAGCCCATATGGCCCAAATATATGGGTATAAATACCCAACCACCAACATTAAATGAGGGTAATGAAAATTAAATACAACCAGGCAGCTCGATTCTCCCTCTACATTCTACCCAAGTATTAAATACTTTCATAATTCCACAAAACTCTAGACAAAAATTACAAACTTACCCTAAAAAAGAAATAAACCACACCAATTCGTACGAAGGAGATCATTGGGCGTGGTACTGAACAAGGAGGTCTCTATTATGTTGATGAGGTAGTTCATAAGGGACATGTCATGCTTGCTCACGTAACAACTGAACGACAAATTTGGTTATGGCACCGGCGACTTGGTCATCCTTCTTTTCGCTATCTTAAGAGTTTGTTTCCTAGCCTTTTTCTGAATAATTCCATTCATGAGAGATGTGAAACCTGCATTCTTGCAAAAAATCGTAGAGTCTCATTTAATCAAAGTAATACTAGAGTTGATTATGTTTTTTTGCTAATCCATTTTGATGTTTGGGGTCCAGCACCAAATTCCACTAACAATCAAATCTGATACTTTATTTTATTTGTGGATGATTTCTCATAAATGACTTGGATATACTTCATGAAACATAAATCGGAAGTACCAGAAATATTTGTTTGTTTTTACAAAATGATTTTGACTCAATTTGAAAAAAAAATACAGATTCTCCGTTCTGATAATGGAACAGAGTTTGTCAACCAAACAATGCATAATATTTTCAAAGCAAATGGTCTTATCCATCAAACCACTTGTCCAAACACACCTCAACAAAACGGTACTTCAGAATGAAAAAATCGTACTTTACTTGAAAAAACTCGTGCTATTATAATTGAATCTAGAGTTTCTCATTCTCTTTGGCCAGAAGCTCTTGCTACAGCTACGTATCCTGCAAATCGTCTACTAACCCGATGTCTAGGAAATAAAACTCCATTACAAGTGCTTGCCACCCAAGTTACAATTCCATCTGTTATGACCTTACCACCTTGTGTCTTTAGTTGTTCGGTGTTTGTTCATATCCCTAAAACTAGTCGAAACAAACTTAATCCTTGTGTTGAAAAGTGTGTATTTGTTGGATACGGCGTTCATCAAATGGGATATCGGTGTTACAATCCGGTTAATCGTCGAATCCATGTCACCATGGACTGTGACTTCTTAGAATCCGATTATTTTTTTTACCACCAATCTCGTGCTCAGGGGGAGAAAGTAAGTGAATCACTCGACTGGTTGCTATATGAAAGTTACTTTGAGGATGTGCCGACAGAGTCGGTAGATGGTGCCACCGAACACGCCTCTTCCAACATAAAGGAGACTGACGAGGCAGTTCTTACCACAAATGATTCTCCCGAAGACAATGTCCAACAAAAAATAAATGCCATGGATACTACGAGCGAATTAGCCGAAGAAAATGTTCATCAAGAGGTAAACAATTTACAATGTCATAATTCACAAAATGTTAGTGACCATGACACTTCAGGAAGTTCATTTGTTAAAATTCAAACTCCGGTTCTTCCCCTAAGAAAAAATAGAGGGGTTCCTCCTGACCGGTATTCACCGGAACACGTTCCTCGTGCTTCTACAAATCCTGTAAAAACAGACAGGAAAGGAATGACAAAGATTGCAAAGGCGTTCTCAGCTACTATTCTCTCTGAACAAATCCCTAAAACAGCTCAAGAAGCTAAGAAGATGACTGAATGGCATGAGTCAATGAATACTGAAATGAAAGCTCTAAAAAGAAATGGTACATGGGAGAATTGTGTGTTACCACAAGGGAAGAAAGCAGTCGGGTGTAGATAGGTGTTTAATATAAAATATAAATCTGATGGCACCATTGAACGACACAAGGCAAGATTGGTTGCCAAAGGATATACACAAACATATGGTATACACTACTCTGAAACGTTCTCTCCGGTTGCAAAGATTGACACTATTAGAGTTTTACTTTCAATAGTCGCGAATAAAGATTGGCCTCTTCATCAATTTGATGTAAAGAATGCTTTCTTACACGGAGACTTGGAAGAAGAGGTATATATGGAACCCCCCACCAGGTTTCTCTGATGGTTTTCAAGAAAATGAGGTATGTAAACTGAAAAAGGCATTATATGGGCTCAAACAGTCTCCTCGTGCTTGGTTTGGGAGATTTACAATGGCAATGAAGTAGTATAGCTACAAACAGAGTAATGGGGATCATACCTTGTTTTACAAAAAGAGAGGAGAATTAGTCACTTGTCTTATAATATATGTCGAAGATATGATTATAACGCGGAACGACGAAGAAGAAATTAGCTCTCTTAGGAGAAACCTCTTCAAGGAGTTCGAAATGAAAGACCTTGGGGGATTGAAGTATTTCCTAGGAATCAAGGTTGTTAGGTCAAGAGAAGGGATTTATATCTCCCAACGGAAATATATATTGGATTTATTAGCTGAAGTTGGCATGGTGGATTACAAACCAAATAACACTCCTATGGTTGTGAATCACAAACTAAAGATAATTGAAGAGGCGAGACCAGCGAGTAAAGAAAGGTACCAAATGTTGGTGGGAAAATTGATTTACATGGCTCACACTCGACCCGACATTGCATACGCGGTGGGAGTAGTTAGCCAGTTCATGCATCATCCTTAGGAACACCATATGGAGGCAGTAATGGAGGATTATTCGATATCTCAAAGGCACACCAGGAAGTGGCATAATTTTTAAGAAAAATGGACACCTTGATGTTGAAGTATTCACAGATGCTGATTGGGGAGGGAATCCTAACGACAAGCGATCAACTGCTGGCTACTTTACTCTTCTTGGAGGTAACTTGGTGACTTGGAGGAGTAAGAAACAGAAAGTAGTATCACTGTCAAGTGCTGAAACATAATTTTAAAGGAATCGTTAGGGGGATTACCGATATACTTTGGTTAAAGAAGATAATAAAAGAAATCAGATCCCCTCTGAAGTGTCCAACTCACTTAATGTGCGATAATAAAGTTGCGATTAAGATTTTAGAGAACCCGGTACAACAGGATAGAACAAAGCACGTTGAAATAGATAGACACTTCATAAAAGAAAATATTGAAGATGAGACAGTCGAACTTCCGTTTGTTAGATCCGAAGACCAACTGGCAGACATCCTGACAAAAGCGGTTTCTGCAAGAACATTCGAATCAGTTTTATCCAAGTTGGGTATTGGTGATCCCACTACATAACTTGAGGGGGAGTGTTAGAATATATAGCTGATGGAGTAACTAGGAGACACACTTTTGCAAGGAGAAAAAACACTTAGTGTTAGAATATTCAGTATATTAAGTTTCCTTGTATAGGCCTTTAACTTCTCTATATATTGAGAGCCTTACTTGGGTTTGCAAATAATAATAAAAAAAAAAGATTATCTAATAAACACAAAACCCTAGCCGCTTCCTGGCGGTAACTTCTCTATTTGTTTTTAACAAAGACAACAACTGAGATGCTACGTAGAACATGTACATGTTAACAAAAATGTTGTTTGAGATAAGAATATAGAAATTAAGACATCATATTCAAGAGAATGAGACTGTGAATGGAGATAAGTTGAATCCATATTACTATCAAGGTGTGTACTCAAAGAATGAGGTTGAGAATAGAGATCAGCTGAACCCATGTTACTGTCAAATAATATTTGATGATGATCGGGTGTCAACTTTTCCTTAACTTTCACAATAAGAAACTCAAAAGGTTGTGATACTTTAATTTATTATCAATCAGTTTTTTTTCTTTTGATTGTCTTATGACGAATCCGAAAGCTTCTAAAATTCAACTCCAATCTTGTAATTCTGACCCCAAATATATTTATCGGATACCATTGTTCTTTAATCTATTTTTTTTACGTTTTAAAAATATTGAGAATAATATTAGATTTTAAGTGTAAGATAATGAGAAATTGTTGAATAATCATTAAAAGTTAAATTTTTTACGACCATTTAATATTTTTTTATTATATATTTTAGGATCTTACCACTTAATTGAAACTTGTGAAGTGATTTTGAGTTTTAAAAAATAAATAATTGTATGTTTAGATTTTATTTGATTAGGTATTTAAATTTTATTTTGTATAAATTTTATTAAATTTAATAATATCAAATTTACTTTGAGTATGACATTTTTACATTAAAATTAACTAACTCTTATAATAAATTATTTCTAAAAAGTAGTCGTAAAATGTATAAAATAAAATCTTATCCGGTAAATAAAGAAATTGTATAAATTCTACTAAGTGACTATATCTCCTCCTAACTAGTCGAGATTCGAGTATAGAGAATACTTTTATGTTAATTATCAAATGTGGTTTATCTAGTTTTGTAGCCTAATTACTTAGAGTCAATAAATATATAGGGGCTCTAAAACTTCGAATTATTGGTTCAAATTACTCAGAAATGACACAAACATATTTGAGGGGATTATTCGGATATATAAGTATTAATAAATTTAGTGATTTTAAAGTGGCTGAATAGTTGGACACATGTCAACAAGGAATTCGGTCCACGTCTTTGTACTGGGAAATGCTAGGTGTATCAATAGATGGAGGTGGTTACACTTTTCTAGGGATTATATGTGTTGGCGACTCTCCCATTTTCATAGACTCATAAATTGTTGGGCTTTTACAGTTGCCTATATAAATATTTCTCCTTATTTTTTCCCAATAGTAAATTTCGATAGAGATAAACTTAAACTATAGAGAGAGAGAAATTTTTTTTAGATAATATACAAGTTAATCTTCGGCGATAATATTTTCCTTCCACCGCCAACACCACCACAAATTATATTCTCCAGCGATATTTCGTTGTTTGCATGTTCACAACAAAAAACGTTTCAACCGAAAAGGGTTGGTTGAATCAGTCTAAGCTTAACGAAGAGAAAAATAGAGCTAGGGTTGTTTCTAGATTACCCGTCTCCGGAGGCACAATCATTGTCACTCAGAAAATTTATTACGGAGGTATTTTTCCATAGAACAGACGCAGTATCCCACCGAAGCCTTCTTCCACTACTCAATCCTTTACTTCGAAGAGCCATTCAACCATACCATCACATTCCCAATGAACTACCAGTCATAGACACCCCTCCACTTTCAAATCCATGGGTTCTGCTTGCTCAGACCAGCTAAAACTCGTACTAACCCACATTCCGGGGACCGACAACCAGTTAACAGGTTTAACCTTCTTCTAACTCTCCCTCACAATAACTCAACAGGGAGAGACATTATTTTTCTCACTAAATTGATCCATATGACCATTCTATGGGATTGGAGGATAAAAATAAAAGTCTAAGTGAGGAATTTCCCCAAGAAACAACTAGCTCTTCTGTAGATAACGTTGAAATTTCAAAGTCGACCAAGAAGAAAACTTCGAAGGCCAAAAACAGTAAAAGTAGCAAGGCTAAATTTATGGTGGCTAAGGAAAAAGAGCTCATACTATCATTGGTTGGACAGGTTGGGGAAGATTTCCAAGAGGTTGATACCAAATATATTTTAACCCTTGATCAAATTTCTTACAATTATTTTCAAGAGAATAAAATGAGTATGATTCGTGAAAAATGGGGGTTTCAGAAGGAGGTGACGATTCAGTTACCATGCAAGGAGAATTTCCAATGAGTTGCGGTCTGAATGAGTTAGTTGTTATGCGGACGTATTGAGTTAAGGTTTTCGTTTCCATTTGGATCGTAATATTGTTAATTATTTTGAGTTGGTGGGACTATGTTCGGGTCAGACTAGTCTGAATGCTTGATTTACTTTAATGTCTTGTATCATGGCATTTAAACTATCAAAGATCTGAATGTAAATGAAGCAATTTGTTGTCATAGCTGGACTGTCCCTGAATTCATGTATTTCATTCTACTTCTAGAACATGGACGATAAATATAAAGTAGTAGATGATTTGCTAGAACTAATAAACTTTGGAAGATACAGTTCTTTATTATCAGTGAAATATGGGAAAATGGGAAGAAAATTAATTCAGAAGCTAATCCGAGCAAGCTAACCAGGTCTTGAAAAACCCTAGTATTTTCTCAAACTTAATTTATTTCCTATGTTTTCTTTATTTTATTATTTACCTTCAAACATTTCTATGTAGCAATATTAAAATCTTATATGCACAACTTGGAGGATACTAAAGTTATCTTCAAGAAACTACACCAGTGGGCCAGAGAGTATTGGTCTCTTACATTTCATAAATATTTTACTCCTACCAACTTGGTTCAGAGTCGTCTTTGGAGGACTAGCTTCGAATGGTATTTATCATGGGAGGAATTGACTATTCTTTCTCGGGCATCGATTCTCCTCAAAACATTTGGGACTACTCATGGAAAAAACATTCTTCCCATAAGGACTAAAGCCCCTAGTCATCGAGCAAAAAAGGGAAAGGCTATTAAACATGCCTACAAGAAGAAAACTAACAGTGTTGAAACTGTAGATTAATCCTATGAATTTTTTTCTGTGAAAACTAATGAACCTTTTCCATTTGTGGTGCTGCACCATATGGTAAATTAGCATTATTAATAGTGGAAGGCTTGGGATCGGTTAAGAATGATATGTACGAGACAATATGATTTGTGGCGCCAGTATCCAAAATCCAATGACTTGTATTACTAGAATTAAAAGACAAAATAGTACATGAAATCAGACCTACAGCAGACGCATATGCATCAACATTACCAGAATTATTGTGATTCAGTGTACTAATTGCTTGTGCAAATTGTTGTATTTGTTCGGAAGTGAATTTTTGAACGATGCTATCAATATTGAAACCTTTTGAGGGAATGGTTTGGATCCCCGATTAGAAAATATAAGAATCGTCAGCATTAGAATTGTGATATTAAAGATAATTAAGAATTATGCTCTGACACATTCCAGTATTGGTTATGATCATATACTTATATAATTTGGTCAAAATACATTTGTTATAACAGACTTCATTCATGGCTTCAATGATAAAGTTAAATTATACATTTTCGTAAGTCTTTCCCGATAAAAAATCTATTTTGGTATATTTAATATGGCTTATAGACATAAAGTATTCATATTGATCATCTTATGGGATAAACAAGTGGTATATCATATATGTAATTTTGGCTTATGCAAGTAGAGTTATATGTGTGAACATAAAAAAAAAGTTTATAGGTGTAAATATTTGAAGCGTTCAACCTTGGGCCGGCATTTTATGTAATTCTAGATTGAGTTACACATATAATATTCACTCTTATGGGTGTAAGAGGTTGATCACTTCAAATATTTAAATTGCATTCTTTTTTAATATAACTTTAAAGATATTTACAAGGTATATATGTGTAGTCATTTATCTATTTTGATGAAGTCTAGCACCTATGGTCACTTTTATTTTATTTTCACAATTGCTTCTTCATTTTTATATATGTGTAATCATGCAATATATGTCAGGGGCGTACACGTGAAAGAGCTGATGGATGTGATATATTTTGTGATAAAAACTTGTAAGTTGTTTTAGATACTTTTCGACATATTATATTGTTATAAGCTATCTTGTTGCATGTATGTTCAGTTGCTTTTGAAGTCATATTAGTATATTATACTTAATGTTCCTTAACTATTGTTGTCTCTGTGTTTCTTTTTTTCTTTCTTGAAAACTTCTTATTCCTTTTTGAATCTTAGCACTACCGTCTTTCAACTAAATTTAATGTTAATAGGTTCTTTTTGTATCTTAAAGTCTATATATCCAACATAAATGTTGACTTTTGGTCCATCTAATATTTTTTTTTATTTTGTTTAATAAGTGTTGTGTTCACGATAAGACCTTTAGTTAATCATATTTTGTACTCAAGATAAGAATTTTAGGTAGTAATTGTTTATACACAGGTTTACACTTTTGCATACAATTTTTTTTTAAAATTTGAGAGTTTTACCTCTTTAACAATATTGTACAACTGCGTGCATGGAATGTAATAAGGGTAAACTTGCATTCATTAAATTTTGGTTGTTTTTATTGGGTTTTTTTGCTCAACCTAGTGTATTTTAAAGCTTTTAAACTTCCTATATACAATATTATCATTTCTCAATTCAGTAGCGTACAAGAATCATTTAAATCACATATTTATTTGTTCATAATCAATTTCTTCTCTTTTTTGTTTAACAACTGAAATAGAAAGAAACGTCAATGTAATTTGGATTAAAATTAATTTTATTGAAAATCGATTTAAATTTTTATTAACTTAGTTTTAAAAACGAAATCGTGAACGATGCAATTGATAAATAAACCAATCTTAATAAAAGATTTAATTTGTCCATAAAAATCCCCTACTTTTAAAAGGTTTGTTCTAAACCATTAAAATTCTGTTTTTTACCTACCCCAAAGCACATTTCCATTTGTTTATTTTTCATAAATTATTTACTCTAACCATCATTTTGTATTTATTTATTGTTCCAAAATTATTACTACGATGCCTAGATTTTAGGCAAAGGTTTTAAGGTACTTTTACTTTGGCAATTGTTTGAACTAGGCTGACTGGTTACCTTAACTTTTCGCCTCCTTTTTTCTGATTTGACAACCTACAAATTATGATGATTCGTTAAAGTTTACTTACAGAATAAGTAATCAAATTTGAAAATAGAATAAGATAAATTAAATTGGGTTTTGCATAACTTTGAATATACGATATATCGACGTTTTAAATTGGTAGAATAAAAATGTATTTTAAGATTTATTTACTGCAATTAAAATAATAAAAACTTCAGAATAAAATAAATTTGATGTGAATTCAATTATATTTTGGAGTAATTAAATGGTTTTCGAATGCGTCTTATTTGCTTGGATTTTTTTTAACAATAAATGCATAACAAAATAAAATAAAAATTGTGGTTAAAATTCAATATATTTGAATGATACTTCCTTAGTCCCAAAATGTTTGTCGTTTAAATATTAAAAATTTAATATTAGATAACATGGTCAATAAATTCGATTAAATCCGTCTCAAAATCTAATAAGATTCATCAAATATCTTTTATTAATAGTCTTCATATTTTTAGTAAGTTTGTCGAAAATTAGAAGAATAATAAAAGTTAAATTATAGGATTTCAAGTATTCATAATTTTTTAGATTAAAAGTTTGAATTTTTATTATCTGAAAAAACCTAATCGTTCAATTAGGGTTTAGAAATCTTAAATAAAATCGTTTTAAATTTGGATACAAAATAAAGAAATAAAAAAATGAACTAAAATCAAATTTATTAAATCTAAACATATTTGGATTTGTATCACTGATTAAAATATACTTCTAAAGTAAAATAAAATAAAATAAAATAAAATAAACACTTAAATAGTTGAATTTAAATAGTGGGCTAGATCAAATACAATAAGTTTTCCAAGTTGGATTAGACGCACCAAATACCTGACATGTGTTCCAAGAGTGTTGTTATATTTCGCCCGGTTAAAATAAGAGAGTTAAAACGGAGAAAAAAAGAAAGCCAGAAGATCTTAATTTTTTTAATGTCACAACTTATATTCATGCGTGTCGTACCCCATGGTCACGTGTTGTTTTATTGACTGCCCCAATCAGTAGGTCTTATGATTAAAACTCCATAGCACTTGTGTGTTTTGATTTTTTTATTCCCAATAGTCTGGTTTTGATCATGGCGACGAGAAAAATGAGACCTTACTTTCAGGGACATTCCATCGCGGTTTGGAAAATATGCAAGTAAACCATGTCTCAATGGCAACAAATTCTCAGGTTGATTCTTTGGCAGAAAACTTCTCGAATATATGCAATTAAACCATGTCCTAATGGCAGAAAATTCTATGGTTGATTCTATGGCTTTGATAGCATGTTTAGAGACAAGTCGTTGGTCATTTTATAGGAATATCCTTTAATATAGAAAGAGTAAGAACCAAGTTTGGATAAAAAATTCGAGGTATATGTTAAATGTTAGATTTTCTTAAGAATGATATATACCTTAGCAACAAGTTTGCAACCCAAAGATTCAATTTTAAGGTGAAAATATTTTCATGCTTGGTGAACTTTATATAGCCAATGATTAAGTTGACGTTTGTTACGATGCCTTATACCTGAATAATATCAAGCAATATTAAGAGAACTTCATTGTGGCGCTGGCTTGGCATTCTATGGCTTCAAAATGTTGATCCGAATGATTTTGTTAGAAGGATTTCATTGGCCGACCATATTGGCTTATACTAAAGAATTTGTGAGAAATGTTATTTATGTCAATCAATTTTTAACGTGATTCATTTTTTAGATGTACCCCTCAGATCCATATATGAGGCATTGCCTTTTAACATATGAGAAATCAACATGGTCGGATCTTTAGAGCATCACGCGACCGTTAGCACAGTATTATTATTATTATAAATTATTTCTCGAAATTGGTATAAGACAAACTGCTCTCCAAGATAATGGATAAACATATGCTCACTTCATTTTACGTGATACTTTCCACATGTTTAGGATACCGAAGTCGATAACTACTGGTAATAATATTCAATTCTAGAACACTAAGACAACTTCTTTTTGTCAGACCATGGGAATAAAATAACATTTCTCAACTTATTTGCATCCATATGCGAATGTCCAAGTAGTGGTTACTAACCAAATCATTTTAGAAGGGTTAAAGAAGAATCATTCTCGAGCAGTAAAAAAGTTGCTGAAGTTTCTCGAAGAGATATTGTAGGCTTACAGAACAACATCTCACACCACCACTAGTGAAACGTCATTTACTCATGTACACATTTGTCTCAACGAAAAAAAAAATTCCATCTATTAGGGTCTCTAACTATTTGCAAAAGAGAAACAATGAAATGAGAATGGCCAAACTGGATCTGATAGAGGGAAAAGACCAAAGACACACTTACAGATCCAACATTACCAAACTCGTTTATCAGCGTGTATGCTTCCAAGCTGTGAATGTGATAATTTAAAATAGGTAATAAGATCCTGATAAAATGAATTATGGATATCATAAGCTATCTTATACCTGACATATCTTCGAAAAAACATAAACAAGCAAGAAGTTTTCTTTGTTTATAAATATTCTCTCTGTTTTACGCAACACCAACTTCATTCGTCTATTTCACAATATACATACGATATGATGTAATGCACAATGCATCAGGCTCATATTAGTACTAAAAGCATATTTTTTTGTCTAACCAAACACTAAAATAGTTAATGTCAACTAACACGGGGTAGAATTGTTCTGGTCGTGGCACAATTTCCTAAGTCTTTTATCATTGTACTATTTTTATCTTTTCAGTTCGCTTGATATTAATTATTCTTAATCAACGACACATATTCATTATCCATCTCAATATCTTTCATGCAAGTGATCAAACTTATTACCAAAACTTTGAAGAATACTAAAAACAAATCAGCAACATGTTTATGCACCTTCGGTTCAAAAGAGGATCAACCTGCACCTCAATTCTAACAGAAATATTACACATATCTTAGGTAAAATCAATCTTAGGTTCTAATAGATTTCTATGTAATTAAGTCTTCCGTTTGATCTTCAACATTATTTAAAACATCAGCATTATTCTTCGACCCTAAGTTTTATAGTCGCTTGTATCAGTCATATTTAATCTACACTTAACAATATCTAAAAATAAATAAATATATTTTTTTTGAAAGAATTGAACTATAGATATAAAACAATAAATCGAAAAGTATCCATTAATATCAACTCAAGTATCTCATATCACTTAATACCCAAAAATTGCATACTAGTAATAGGTACATGGACCTAAAAATGAATAAAAATAACTCCATTAGTATAAATAAGGTGTATTAGCTTGAAAAACTTTTTTCCCATTTAAATCAAAACCCCAGTACCCATTCCCTCTCAAATGCACTAAATCTAATAAATACAGTAACCTTTCACTAACCCACAAAACCTTTTAGTAACCTTTTACTAACCTAGATCACCTTTAAGTAACCTTTCTTTTGACCTCGATGATGGTTTCAAAGTCCTACGAAACAATTAAGGAATTGCTGGTCGATCTTCATCATCCCGGAATAGCTAGTTGAAGTTTTATTCGACATTGGGACCTCTAGAAACACAATATAGGTATGTATCGTTACAATCATAATTTCCACGGTATTTCGATGGTTAATGTCATATAGCTTATGCATTTCTAGGTATGTACTTACTTAGATTTTATTTTAATATATTCATTACAATTAGGTTGCTTCATAAATTCATATTGTTCTTAGGTATTTCCTTGATCATTTGTAATTTCTGGTTTTGGTAGACATATTGTTTCAAAGTACTTTCTAGGGTTCTTTGGTTCATAGAATGGGTTATATTTGATACTAGGTTGTAATGTATTGTCTCATTTATAGGTTTAATGGTTCCAGATTCTATTTATTCTATCAACATGCATATGAAATTAACCTTAATCTCGCATTTTCTTCATCTTTAATAGACAAATAACGCATATTCTTTACCTGTTTTACAAAGAAAATACATGGTTGTATTTATGGTTGTGCATTATGTTTTAGTATGCCTAAAATCGCATGGTCAATAGCGGATCTACGAATTGAAGTAAGGGGGGATAAAATTCGACGAGAATTTTATCTCTAACACTACTATTAGAATTTTCAATAAGTTGGCGTAGTCGCGGATCACTCACTATATATTCATTCAAATGAAATTCGGATTAGGATGAATCATATTATTATTACTAGAGCTACTTGAGAACTAACACTATTCCTTGTTTTATTATATATATATATATATATATAACAATAAATTTTAATGTAACTTAATATATTATTTTTAAAAGATATATAAAATAAAATATAACAAAACCAAATTTAATATCTTAAAAAGATATTTTAAAATTTACATAAAAGTAAATAAAATCTGTTATAAAAAATATATTTTTGAAAAATAGATGAAAATAAATACAATTTGTTATATAAAATCAAAATTTTATGTAAAAAGTTATATAAAATCAAAATCAAATTTGTATTAAACATAATTTATAATATAAATATATAATTTTATTTTAAAAAAAAAATAAAAAATATTTCCATGTTTAAACTAAGTAAATGTATTTTCACTTTCCTAAGTGACCACAAATCAGATTAGAAAAAAAATATTGATTAATAAGTCTTTTAAGATAAAAATAATAATAACTTTTCAAAAGAAAACAAAAAAATACACCTACCTTGAAAAATTAAATTGGTGAAACTCCTTCTAATCTGATCTCTGATCGTGTTCTTCCTTTTTCCCCTTTTCTTTAATTTCTTTGATCGGAATATAGTCTCGTTCATAAGCAGCAAATCATTATCTTTTTATAAATCAAAGTAAGAGATAAAACATAATTAATTAGAAAGATTAAACTAATATAAAATCAAAACAAATTATGGCAAAAACAAATTCAGAATAATTACAAAATCCACCGAGTTCAAATATTCTAGAGATTAAGAAGCTCCAGACTATATCCAACCATTTATAAACATCAACTCAAAATTTTCTTTTAAAATATTCAAGATTTCTAACTTAAATTATTCCTTAAAAATAGCAATAATCCAAGATTTTGTAAATTAGAATTTCCACGGTTATCTAAGACTTCTAATCTAAAAAGTTTCTTAAAAATAGTCAACATACTAATTTTTAAATTAATTTTTTCTACCATTATTTCAGACATTAAATTTAAAACATTCCTAAAAAACAAATATTATCTTAAATTTTTACTTTAATATTATTTAAATAATTATTACCTTAAAAAAATTATAAAATTTATATTTTAGGTGAAGGGTCTAGAATTTTTAATTTAATATTATTTAAATTATTATTACCTTAAAAATTACAAAATATATATTTTAGGTAAGGGGGCGAAGAATTTTTATTTTAATATTATTTTAAAAAAATCTACCTTAAAAAAATTATAAAAGATATATTTTAGGTAAGGGGGGGGCCTACGCCCCCGGGCCCCAACGTAGATCCGCCACTGACTCAGTACACCCAAAAATATCATCGTTTTAGTTTTGGTATATACCCATGAATAGCATGGTTAGTATACCAAAAAAATCTAGCATATTCTTTATATGTGGTACAAATGAAACACATGGTTGTATTTGTGATTGTGAATTCTATGTTAGTATCACTAAACTCGCATGGTTTGTATACCAAAAAATAGCATGGTTAGTATATGTGGTACAAAGAAATGTATTTAAATATACCCACGAATAACATGATTAGTATACCCGTAAATCTAGCATCTTCTCTATCTGTGGTACACAAGAAATGCATGATTGTATTTATTGTTGTGTATTTTGTGTTAGTATCCATAAAATCTCATGGTTAATATAACTAGGATCAGTATGGGTAGTATATTAGAATCTCATGGTTGTAAGAAAATACATTGGTTATGTCCAGCTTATTGGCTCAATTAGTGCTTGTTTTGTTGCCTGAAAACCCGATAGAGGTTTCGTTTGTGTTGTATTTTTATTCATAAGAATATTACTGCATGATTAAATATGCGTTTAAAAAATATGTCCCGATGCTAATAAATATTGTTAAAGAGCCCTTCATCATGGATTATACAACCATTGCGCAAGGAAAATCTAAGACAGAAATGATCCCACTATCTAGCATCTTTGTGACATATTGAAGAGCTACATGAACAGTTAGCTCAATTACGTCAGAATTTGAACAACAAGAATTTGGGAAACTAAATTCTATAGCTTTTTATTTACCATATATCCTGACATAGTAACACAAACAACACTAGTCGATGAAGAACTCACAACAGAGCCACTAGTCCCCGAAGATGTGCCATTACTACCAATTGAACAAGAAGTAGTAAAAATTAATCTTCTTTAAAGGAGAAAAATACTTTACCAGTGATACAAGTTTATGAAGATGTAAGTGGATCTTAAGCACATTGATATTCGATTTTGAAATTTTCCTAGTTGAGGATGATCAATCCCCAACTCGTCACTAAATTACTCTTAAAAAACAACTAATTAATGTTGGAACCTTTCAAATATTACCAGCTATAGTTGGAACTTTTTAAATGTGACCAACTAGGATTGGAACCTTTTACATGTGGCCAACTACGGTTGGATCCTTCTGAATTTGAGCAACTAGTTTTAGATAATTTTACATGTGACTAACTAGTGTTAGAGAATTTTAAATATGATCAACTAGTGTTAGAACCTTTTAAATGTGACTAAATAGTATTGGAACCTTTTAAATTTTGAGTCTCAAAGATTTAGACCAATTGAAAATGAGACAATAATATATAAACCAAAAATATTTATAGTAGCCAGCTATGTGGCACCTCGTTAAAACCTTCCTACGCCACCAGGGTAGGAAATGACATGTTACCGGATATTAAATCATAGAAATAATTGATACACATACAGTTTTTTACAATCATTCCAGATACAACCTCAAGTGCTCTATGTTCCAAGAATGACAAAGTGTCTTGCTTTTTTTTATCTTTCAATCAATAAGTTCTAGGTTTAACCATTTTAGTAATCGAATCAGGTCATTCCCAATTTAACCTTTACTTCCCCAACTGCATTATTTTTACTGTTCAAGAACACCTTTTTAGAAATTTGTCCTCCATCTCTAATTCTCTCTGGTGGACTTGAGATGTATACTTGTTTCGGATCTTCGAACTTCATTATTATCTGCATCTGATTAGTTTGTTATTCGGAGATGGGAAGATGGATTCAGTTAGAGTTACTGCATTCATCCCATAAACCAACATAAAATATGATTCTTGGGTCGTTGATCAAGGTGTAGTTCAATAAACCCACAATACTTCATATAAATAATTTGGCCATTTCACAATGCCCACCCCTAAATTCTTTATCAAGTCGTCAAGGATAGTTTTGTTTGTAACCTTCTACTTTCCCATTAGCATGTGGATGGAAGGTGTTGAAAAGCAATGTTGAATACCTCAGGAAGAACAAAAAGCTTCTATGTCCTTGTTCTCAAACTGAATACCATTATTTTTTATGATTGTCCTTGGGAACCCAAACCTATTACATGTGTTGGATACAATAAATTTGATAAAATCTTTGGATTTAATTCTGGACAAAGGCTCAACTTCCACCCATTTAGAGAAATGATCAATAACCATTATGATGGTTCCCCCCCCCCCTCTTCCCCATGAAGGCCATATACAATAGTACGACTAAGTCTAAATCTCATTTGTCAAAAGACAATGCTTCAAAAATTGACTCGAGTGATATTGCTAGTACATGTATTGCATTCCCAAATTGTTGGCATATATTGCATCGTTTGACCAATTATTTGGCATCAGCCATGATGGAAGGCCAATAATACTCGGCCAATAAAACCCTTATTGTCAAAGTTTTACCGCCATATAGGCTAACCCATTTTCATCATGTAATCCAGATAAAAGTATTTGTGATTCTTTAGCTCGAAGGTATGACAATAGTGGTCGGTGCAAACATTTTTTATACAGTCAATCTCAACAGATCGCAGAACAATGGATTACACCTTAGCCTTTTAACAAACATTTTATGGACCGACAAATTCCCTCTGATTATAATTTTTTAGCTCATACCTCCAATATTTCTCCAAGCTACTTGAAAACTGAAATGCTTATTTGGTGTCTAATTTTTGTTTTGAAACCGGTGGTATCGAAGGGTGATCTTGTTCAAGTATCCATGAGCAGCCTTTAGTGTAAGCAATAGCTTTTAGGGAGTCAAGAACAAAAATTTAGGTCCGACGGACATGTTCATACTTAACGCACTTGAAGAATGTTGTTAATTCCCTCAATATGATTGGATTTTGTCAAATATCATTCCTTGCTTCGGCTTTACCTGATGCATAGTTGATAAGAATTTTTGATCCACCTAGATCTCATAATCTATCTCTCTCTAGATTCTGAAGACGAGCCTAACATACCAATGATTTTATATGTTTTTATTTGGGTACCTGTCTAGGCTTCCACTATGGTCGCTACTAATGATTGCAAAAATATTCTAATGGTAATTCGATAACATATATTTAGAATAAAGTTACATAGATGTTTAGAGAGATAAATTCACGTACGAAAACTAGAGAAAGAGAGTGTTGGGTACAAAATGGTTGAGTGTCTTTAATTCTTTTTTTTCTTAAAACGGTTTTATATGGTAGTATTATGGGCCTATCAGCGTATATGGTTAATGTACCTATATGGATAACTCGTAATGGGCTATTCCACTCTATTAATTTATTAACTTTCAACTTATTTATTTCTTATTATACAAGATTCCTTTAATATTACACACATTATATTAGTACTACAAAGTAATTTTCGATCTAATATATCATAGGTTGGACACATGGATCAGATGATTCGTTCCTTATAAAAAAATCATTAATAATCTTCATAGTTAGATAAAACATAGAAAGGATACTTTGTTTATGTCTTTAGAAATTGGGAAACAATTTAGAATATGAGAAATTCATATGTTCTTAGAGTTTGAAAACAATAATTATGCATTTTCATTTTGGTTTTGTTATTGTACTTTACTTAAATGTATTTTTCGTTCATCATAATTACTTGTTGAATTTAATGGGCAATGGTTTAACAATTATTAAGAAATCTTGGTGGTAGATAATTTCATATCTCCTACAACCTTGAACGCACCAACCGAGACTAATACTAATGATATAGATTCACCTACTAGGTTTATAAAGTTCAAGACAATGGATGATTTTATTTTTTTAAATAGTTAGAACCTAAGGGTGGTGAATTTAAAGTGAATAAATTTATAACTATATATTCCTCTCTAAAAAAATCTTAGGCCAAGCCCTCTCATTATAAAACTAAGCTTCTTGGAACTATATATACCCGATCAATCGAACGCCAAGCTAGAATTCCAAAGATAAACAGTAACAACCAACTTTATGCCCAAGTTGTTGATCATCTTATCATCAAGGTTGTTGAGTCGCTAGTGGCTAATGGAAGGTAAATTTTTCCTCTGTAACCATAACAATAACTTCTCATGTACAAGTATCTTACTCAAAGCCTTCACATGCTAAATTTTTTGTTGTTGCTTATTTGTTTTCCCATAAATCCAAGGTATTATTTCTAATATTTGTATGCCGACTCTAGTTGTATTTATTATTAATAGAAGGAAAGTTCAATATGAATTCTTTGTATCTATGGGCCATTAGTGCATTCAAGATCCAACCGGGTCACTATAAATATAACTTGTCACACCATTTGAAGTTGGTGAACAATCATCATTATATTTCAAAAAATATTTATTATTCTCTCTTTAGCAAAATTCTTTATTATTCTCTCGTTAATAAAATTCTATCTCTTGTTTATTCATAGCTTAGTATGGTAAGCTTGTTCCGAAGTTAGCCAAACCACCCAACCATACTGAAGCCTACTCATCCAAACTCTGACTCATCAATGGTGACCACAATGCGAGTTATATTCGGATGGTATCTGAAAGCTTTTTTCAAAACCAGATCTTCAAAATAAACTCTTACTTTTTGTTTTTTGCATAGCATATTGCGACAGTATGGCCACTCAAAGAGCAACAAATCCATTTATCACCCTAGAGGGTGAGTTCATACTGGAAGGGTCAGGAAATACTATTAGCTCGACACTTTCACCATCTCAACTAGAAAAGTAAATATGGTTGCTGATGACCAAATTTATAATATTTTAGGCCGAGAATGAGGTGTTGGTCGAAGAAACTTTGCGCTCGAAGCTAAGAGATATGCATTAACTTGAGGCTTTCGTTCGTACGATATGAAGTTCATATATGCAATGGAAGAAGACGACTTGGATTTTATATGGCCTTACTCCGAGACATGAATATTGGGTAAAAAGTTGGTATATACCCATACTTCTAGTGATGAACAACACTTCGACAGTGAATAGTATCGATGTCCACCTAGACAAATACACCACGGAATGGATGACAAGTGTCTTGGACACATGCACCATTCGCATTTTATGACAATCAGATATTGTAGGATGAAGTCTGGCATAGACCGCGACGTTGAGTAAGGAAATTTAACTAATGAAACTCAGGTTACAGCAGTTGACGTAGTATGAACCGAGGTCGGTTCGAAAACCTAATAGCATGTATATGACCCTCAAGTCGTACCTCCTCCTGGTATCCAAGAACATACGTTTCCTCCCGCTATTGGGCCACATATTAGTTTTCAGCCTTCATGCCATAATTTTAATGACTACTAGCAAATGACTATGGAGGCGGGGCCAGGGTGTGGTTATCACACATGATGCGAATAATCATCATACACGTGATGTGAATAATCATTCACATAGTGAGGGCTACAGAAGAAGGTTTTTCTATGTCCCCGAAAATCTTGGCTTTTGAGATTCTGATGAGTTTTGACCTCTTTCAAATGAGAAAGTACGACGGAAGTGGTGATCTCGAACACCACATCAAACAATTCAAGAACGTAATTTTGAATTTTCGAGATGACTAACGACTTCTATACCAAGCATTCTTAATGACTATCAAATGAGAAAATACTTATATTTTAGATTTTTTTGAAAATATGATTTGAAAGATATTTGTTTTAGAAAAAAATATAAAAAATGATTAAGAAGCACATTGGTATTACATAAAATCTAAGTGATTATCGATATTTAAGTTTTAAAATCAAATAATCATTTGTATTTTTTAAAATTTTGAATAGTTGTTGATAAATGGTTTTGATGTTGAATAGTTAATCACTTAATTATTTTTATATATAATTAAATATATCTCAAATTTATTTTATTTTCGAATTGAAGTATTTTATTCTAATCAAGTTAAATAAACTTTAATCCTTTTTTTAATCAATTTTAACCAATTCTCCTATAGTCTATTAAATTTTATTCAAAACAAAATTACATTTATTTGGATTTAATTTATTTTTGAATTTAACTATTTTAATTACAATAAATAAATCTAAAAAATATTTTCCCTTTAAATAAAGTTTATATTAAAATTAAAAGTTAGTATCAAATAAAAAAATAGAGACGAAAAATTAAAAAATAAAAGTGGATCTTTCTTGTACTGACTAGTAGTCCATCCATATTTTCGCGTAGGCTGACTCAAAAGTGATACTTAAAAGCTTGTGTGACTGTAATAATGACATTACTCCAGTGTTTATGATGGTCACGTCACGTGTTTAAAGTTTAGAATCTATAAATTAGTTTTAAAAAATAATATTAAATTTGTTTGTTTGTTTTTATATATTTTATGGGTCAATCTATATATATCAAATTGTGGTTTAAATCTACCCAATTTTGAATATATCCAAAGTTGATCTATGTATATTTAATTTTTTGCAAAAATACTATTTTCTAGGTATATAAGTCATTTTTTTACTAACTTCCATCGAACACATTTTCCCCTCAATTTTCTCTCACTTCCCTTACTTCTCTCACTCCCCTCTAAACTCTCAAACTCTCTTCTCTCAAAACACCCCCACCTCTCTCTAAGATTTTCCGGCGAACCACCACTACTCCTCCTCCTCCATCATGGTGAAGAACAAAAACCCATCACCACCACCAACTACGTAAGTCTCTTAATTTAATTTTGCATTTTAATTTACTTGGATCTATGTTAGATTTTAGGATTAATATCAGATTAAGGTATGAATTTAGGGATTATGTATGAATTTAGGGTAGATTTTAGGGTAGAATTAGGTAGAATTTAGGGTTTATGGACCATTTTCCGGCCCGGTTGCCGGTTGGAAAATGACCGGCCGGGTGCGTATTCCCAGTACCGGCCGTACTGGGCATACGCACCGATGGTGCTGCCCTAGGCGCACCATCAGTGTGAAGGGTTGTGCCGCTCGGTACAACCCCTGTGTACTGAGCGGCACAGCCCATGTGCCCTATGGTGCACAATCGAAACTAATTTTTTTTAGAAAAAGAATTTTTAAATTTTATTTTTAAATTTTTAAAAAATAATTGAAATTTTTAAGGAAGTTCTTTCAATTGGAGGTTCGATTTTGAATTGTAGTTTTGTTTTTTTAATTTTGCGGATTATATCATATGTTATTAATTTCGTTAATTTTCTAGTATTATTGTAGGTCTGATGCCGTTAAAGAACGGCGTCTTCCTCGCTCTAGGGTGTATCCCCCGGGATCACGGGCCCCACACCCAGGGAAGAATCCAAATACAGTACAGGCCTTCGAGGATGAGAGGGTCTGCGATGCTAAGTGCGAACGAGATTCATTAGAGGACCCTGAGACTACTCGTCTTAGGGAGGAGGAGGAGAGGATAAGATCTGATCGGGATTTGCGCCGAATCAACTATGGAAAGAAGAAACAAAAAGTCGTAGAGATTGCAGTGGATGATAGTAGAGGTGGAGGCTCCTCACGACGCGAGACGTCGCCACCTCCCGCTACTAGTGATCTACCACCTCTCGCTCGCAGTGCTCCATCCCCTGCGTATACTACTACACATCCACCACATGTTAGTGAGAGGGTGAATGCTACTGGGGACCCTGAGCAGGACACCATCGACGAGGAGCATATCGATGCGATACACACAGAGGAGCAGCAGAAGACGTTTGCATTTCTGAAATGCAACAAGATACCTATATTTCTAGACTACAAGGAGCACGAGGCATATCACGTCTTCATCGGACAAGTAAGTAACAAATTATTAAATGTCTAGTCTAGGATTTTACTTTTATTTATGTTTGACTTAGTTTTTTATTTACAGGGTCGCACTTCATTAGGAATACAGGCACATTATAATGTGCTTCGTATGTGAGACCTCAGTGCTCAGTCAGAGGTACAGCGACACTTGGCGCGGACTCCTTTCGGTCCTCTCATAGTTCAATTACCTCGGTACTTCACGAACTCAGTACTTGATGAGGTTTTCTTTGAGCATTGGCATCAGGAGACCAACATGTTCTATTTCTCGTTCGGGGAAATGATGATTACCCTTGATGATATCAGCTGCATTACAGGTCTCCCTGTAGTTGGCCGAACTTTGGATGTAGTCACGGCTCCACGTGATGAGGCATACAGCTATTACGCTAGTATGTTAGGTTTGACAGTGGATGAGGTTCATGCTGAGATACAGTCCACTAGAGGCGTTGGCTTCAAGATCAAGTGGCTGCGGGAGACTTTCACCAGAGGTCGCTACATCGAGCAGACTGATGCAGAGATTATCTGCCATGTATCAGGAGCATACCTGATGTTCTTATTTGGTTGCACTATTTTTGCGGATACAAGTCAGAAAAGCATCAAGGCTGACTGTTTGTGGGACATAGCGTGGGGTACGAGTGCATTGGCATTCCTGTTCCGTGGTTTGGGTGATGCTTCAAAAGCATCGAAGCATAACCTGTACGGATTTGTAGCCATGCTAGATTTCTGGATTTATGACCATTTCCCCGTGTTTAGAGCCTCCGAGAAGGCGGACCACGTAGCAAGGCAGCCTAGGATTTTGAAGTGGCTACCAAAGCGGATTGTTGGGCAAAATATCCGCCCCAAATCGGTTGTTCGTACTCTCCTTTCAGATCAGAAGGAGAAAGATGTAAGTGTTTAAATTTTAGTAGTCAGTAACATATTCATACAAAGTTATTTTTTAAAAAACATTCTAAATGTTTTACTTTATTTGGAACAGGTCATTTTTTAGTCATACGAGGATATTAGAGTCCAGTTCCCCATGCAGGAAATCCTCACCATCGTTTATCCTTTGTGGATGATGAGCACGTTCGAGATTTACATGCCTGATCGGGTTATGCGCCAGCTCGGACGGGTTCAGGATGAACCCGAACTCCCACTTGTACTCTGACCGGATTACAAGAAGGGATATCTGGCGAGGTACACATGGCGAGAGAGCGCATGGCTAGATTGGCGTCAGCACTTGCTTTCTGAGGATCGGTTGACCGTTACCATCGCCACTTATAGAAAGTCGATGATGAACACCTACTGGAGGTACTTGGCTGAGTATGGTTGGCATACTATTAGTCCACCACCACGCACCACGGACAACAGATTGCTGGAGGCTATTCGGTCGATTGTTACATTGCTTGTAGGTCGGGGGGAAGAGGGTGCGCTTAGGTGGAGAGATCGAGTCTTGCAGCTCTTCTCTCCTTGCTTATTTGTCCTCATTATTGGACTTGTTTTAGCTGTATTATGAACTATCTTTTTCATTCACGTTTATGTTGTTTATCCATTTTTAGGATTTGTTAAACTATCTTTGATTTTATTATGACGGATAGTATTTTATTTCCATCTTTTCCTTTAGATTTGTTAAAATTTCTTTGAATGCTTATTTACAATTTCGAATCTCGCAAAATACCTAACTCGTACCATTGTAACCAACCAACTTTAAAACCATAACAAAAATGGAGTTTTTAAAAAAATTAACAAAAAACGTTCTAACGGCTCACATAAAACCTAAAACAAGATAAATGAGTGAAAACTTAAAAAACAAATTGCAAGTCATTGTGCACCATTGGTATCCAGTCATGAGTACCTATGGTGCACACTACTGCGTACCAATGGTACAACCGTGTGTGCACCATGGGTACTATAGAAGGCGTACCCATGGTGCACTGTACCATCGGTAAAAATGGCGTGTACTAATGGTACAATGCACCGACCGGCATCCCAAGTACCGGCAGGTGCATGGAACCATCGGTACACAGTAAGGCGCACCGATGGTGCCTCACACTGTGTACCTATGTTGCAACATTAATGCAACATAGGTACACAGGGTGGTGTACCGATGGTGCTATGGAGTTGGCACTATCGGTACACTCCACTGTGCACCATATGTACACAGTAGGTTGTACCTATGGTGCGCAATTGGTACTTGAAATGTTTTCCCGCTATGTTTTTCCCGCTTTTTTTTAACGCGCTCTATAATTTATGCCAAAGTAATTTTCTATTTTCTATATAAAGAGGTCTAAGTTTGACACACCAAACACACAAAACTCTTGTTCAAACCTAGCTCAAGTCTTTCTTCATGGGTTGGAGTGTGTTTGATGATGCTCATCTACTCAAGGCTGCGAAACACGTGAAGTTTAAAAGGTCGGACAATAATACCGATGAGTTTTTCGATGAAGTTTTGTGTATGATGTATTTCATGTACGGCGAAATGTCTACGTCTAGACAAATGCCTCATTCTCGTACTCATGAGGAAGTAGCCGCTAGGTACATGTGTATAACTAGTGGACCAATGTTCTTGGTGTTTAACAAGCCCCCAGAATTTAGAAATGAGGCATTCGATTCGTTTGGTTTAATGATCACGGACTATTTGTCTTTAGAAATGGAAGAATATGTTCATTCTCAAATTGCTATAAAGGAGGAAATAATGCGTATTCTCAACGACAATGGAGGATACGATTTTGACTAATTATATGTTCAATCTCAAGATATGTACCCATGTTTATCGATGTTATTGTTGCTTATTTGTAATGTTTTATATTAAGTTATGAAATGATTAGTTTCTTATCGTTACAAGTTGGAAAATGTCATGAATTACAGTCAAACAACTATAGTACAAAACGCTATGACATAGTAAACAAGGTTCTAAACAACATAAATCCGACCAAAAGACATAAAGCGACAAAAAGCTATAAATCCAATCAAAACAACATAAATCCGACCAAAAGACATAAATCAACTAAACAAATTCATCAAGATTAGTTACTTCTGGGAATTAGCAAATTGGTTTTATCCCTTTGAGCTCCGTGTATGTTTTTGCAGCTACCAACTATTGGTAGCTCCCAATATGTAGCCTCTTCACTCTTCAACTTCTGCCACGTAGGATGTATGCGTGCGCAAGGACATAAGGACTTGATTGATAGCTGTTTAATAACACTTGAATTAGAACCAAACAATGAGTAATACAATTGTAAGTAATAAGAAAACCATAAATCAAATGAATTACATTGAGGAAGTGATTAGTATCAACGAATCCAAACCATTCAAACCATTTCTTGTAAATGTGTTTTATACGGATTTTGTCTTTTGTCTCCATAACATTGATTACTAGCTTTTGCAAATCATATTTGAGAATCTTTATGGCCGTACGGAGTGAACGAGACATTATTTCTAACCTTGTCTAATGGGTGTGTAATACTTCTAACGATGGAGCTTTTCCGTTTTTACGCTACTTGCGGACCTGGTGATAGCAAGGTATACCATGGGTAGATTTTATAGCACATATACAGACGTAATTGTGTTTAACATCCGACCTATCTTCGATAGTGATCATCTTTCTATCTTCAGCCTTCTCTACTTTGTCAAAAAATAGTTCTAACGCCATGTGGGAAACCTTGCCTCGAATTTCATCAAAACGTTTATCCGCGAACTTATGCAGCGCTATGTAACAAATCTTCTCAAACGACGACCTAATGGCAGCATGCTGGATTTCGACTAGCGAATAAACCCTCCCCTAAAATAACTCAAAGTTTAATTTGCTTGTACGTAGGTAACGCTTTAGGTTAGAATGAGCACTCTCGACGCGGTTAGTCGTGCAATGTCCCAAATGCAAGTTATTGTTCGTCTTCCAAACAAAGAATTTGTCCGTGTATTTATCGAGCCACAATTTTTCAGTGTATTTAATTGCAAGAGGATAGTCTTTGTACTCCAATAGCATGTCTCGTCGGGTGTGATCAAATTCAATCTCTGATGCTGCATACGCAATCTTCTTCTAAGCATAAACAAATTTTAAATGATCACTTTTCTCGGGGAAATATTTTCTTGTTTACCTTTGAACATTCTGTGTTATGTGCCATCGGTATAACATATGCGTTGGCTCTGGGAATACCATTTCTATAGCGTTCATCAGCGCTAAATCTCTGTCGGTCAGGATGACACGAGGTTCTTCAATTCCGTGAACGGAAATCAACGATTTCAAACACTCTAACACCCATTTGAAGTTGTTTAACTTCTCACCGGACATGAAGGCAAATGAAGCACAGTAAGTCAATCATGTACACGTCATACCCACTATCTCAAAAAATGGCATACCATATTGTATGACTTTATACGTACGATCCATGATCAAAACTGTTGGAAATGTTTACAAAAGGTCAACACTGACTAGATGGTCGAAAAACATATCTGTAATGACTTGTCCATCGTCTTCACCAGATTTATGCCATTCATAATAATTATGTGACTTAAGCTCCCACAACAAGAACTGGAGTTGTGACATACCCGTCTTCTTTAAAACCTTGCTTTTCTGTCGTGCATTGTAAATGGTGCGCATAGAAGAAACATTATCTTTGTTTAGCTTCTTAACACCATTTAGTATATCTAGGGTTAGTACCAATGTAGGTCACTCGTTCAACATATTCCACCTCTTCATCATTTAAACGACCAACAAAAGAATGACCGTCTAGCTGTATTGAACTCTCGTGGTTATGAATACCACATTTCACTTCTAACTTCCATTGATCTGGTTCCACCATTAACCCGAGAAGCTGAAATGGGCAGTTAATCTTTTTCGTTTATGTAGACTTTGGTTTACGCTTTTTTGGCTAATTTTGGAGTATATTTTCCCGACCTCTCACACTGGAAATACATCATAGGACTTTTTCTACTGTTTACTTTGTTGCGTCGACTTATGTTAATAAACATACCATGGAGTTTTCCTGTCTTCGTAACCCATTTAATCAACACATCGTGTGTATAGAACTCGGTAGTAAAGAACAAATTACTATAGTCAGTAGCAAAAGCTTCCTCAGTCCCATGGGCAAAATTCGTCCCCTGTTATACAACAACAAACCACAATAAGCAATCAGGTATAATTAAAAAGGAAAAAAAAAACCTTGATTTTTTTAGAAAATTTGCGCGAACCATCGGTTAAGAGGCCTAGAACCAACCGGTTCTAGGACTCAGAAGTGGTCGTACACGAACAAGTGCACCACCGGTTATGTGGCCTTGAACCGGTGTTGACGGGGCCTCAGAACCGAGCGGACTGAGCCTCGTATACCACCGGTTCAAGACCATAGACCGGTGATACTGAGGCCTAAGTACCGACCGGACTGAGGCCTCAACACCATCGGTTCCATGGCCCGGAACCGATGGTGCTGAGGCCTACCGGGCCAAATTTTACCTTTTCCGGCGACATTGGCTGCTTCTCCGGCGACTCCAACTCATTTTCCGGTGACATTTCATCATCTCTTTTCTCCGGCGACATCGACTCCTCCACGCTAATCCCTAGTTCTGGGTGAGTCATGATCGATTTTGTGTTTTTCTTTAGAATGAGGTTGAATGTTCTTGATTGTGTTTTGAAGTTTGAACTTGGTTTTTAAGATTTTCAGAAAACTAAACTATTTGGATGATAAATTCACTAAAGAATAGTGTTTGTTTGGATATATATAGCGAAATAGGTTATTTGGTGAATTGGGTATACTTAGGATACACTTAGTAGTTTTTTTTTACTTAATGACAATTTCAAGATTAATTGAAACGTTGAGGTTAATTTAGTAAAAAAAATCAAACTAAAGTCAAATGAAGATTTTGGATACACAATCTAACAATGAAACCTCTCCACGACTACAATACTTGTAAAATGACTTTCCAATTTTTTACAAGCGTGCTAATCAATACCTTATGAGTCTAACTATAATTTTCTAATTAGAGACTCAGTCGGGAAAGAATTTTTAGCTTCAATATTGTAAGTCGCGCAAGGCTTTGTAAAATTAAAACGTATGCATATAGAAAATATTTGAGACACAGAAAAACATTTCAAAAGTTTAGTCCTTCACCGATTCTCTTGGTATAAACTATTTGAAAAGAGGGCCGACTAATGAAGATGTAAATTGTAAGGGTAAGACTCATTTAAGTTCATGTTTGTAACACAAAGTATTTGGCTGGAAGCTAGAGATGTAAGAGTGAGACCATATAATTCAGGCGGTAAAAAAACTTAAGTTAGAATCCAATTAAAGCTTCTGGTCTAAGATTATACCTACCAATACAATAAATTTTCATTAGGGATCATTCAATTATCAAGTAAAAGTATTATCTTCTCAAATATCTTTACTTTATATAGTATTCAAACACACAAATATGCTCTCCTATCATAAAAATTTATCTCAAACTATCCTATTTTCATTAACGTTTAATCTCAACTAACTCAGAATATTATTTTCCACTACGCAATTCTCATCTACCACTACATAAAACTTTCAACCAAGTTTTAATATATATTTTTTCGTACTTTCTTTTTAGACTATATTCATTCATTGCTTTACATTTATATATTTTTCAATTTCGTGAACACATATAATTAGTTGATTTAAATTGTGTATAATATATTTCTATTCCGATCAAATATTTTTATTTTTACTTTAATTTATTTTATTTTGAAATCACGATTTAATATTTTGTTTAATATCGTTTTAATATTTAATTTCCAACGCATGTGTTTTCCATTTTTATTTGTTCATTATTTAAATAAATAAATTTCGTAAGTGATTTGATTTAAAAATTTATTATTGTTTTAAAAAAATAAATTTTAAATTATTTGGAATAAATTTTCTAATTTTGAAATATAATTATTTCTTTTGAGATTTTATTTTTTTTATTTTGAACATTTAAATTTCTAAAACTGTGTGAAGTAAATTATAAAAAACTGTAAATTTTAACAAATTGGTTAAGCTTAAATCGAAAAGAAAATGCATCCAGACTTATAAAATATTTTTATATTTAAATTAAACTCCAAAAAAAATCAACGAACTTTATAAAAGAATATTCGTACATTTATGCATAGTTTATTTTATTTTATTTTTAATTTCTTAATCAAAGTTAAATATATCTCCTTTAATTTACCAAACATGTTTTATTAATTATATTTCACAAAAATTAATAAGTACACAATTTATGCTAACAAAAATCGTGTGAGTATACATATTATTGCTAAAAATTCAGAGTCCAAATGTGAGTGTAGTTTCAACTCTCTAGGAAGATGCTCACAAGTGGCAACTTTTAATAATTCGCAAAAGGCAAAAATTATGTGTCGTTTAGCATTTTTCTCCGCGACTAATTAAACCCAGTCACGAGCCATTCCATGGCAGTTTCGTTTATGGTTTAACAACTACTTTTTTCTCTCTTTACACGTGAATTGGATTGTTATATGTGAATATAATGTCTATGTGGATTGTTTTTGGTGAATGAAAGATTAAATTAATTAGAAAGGTTCATATATAATTTTAGGGTAGATCCCACAAGAATACAACATCAAACATTGAGAACATATAGCTAAAAAAGGAAGACCCCATAGAGACTTCGATATAAAATGATTCCCAATAGGTAATCAAAGCTAATAATGCAACATGACTAGGTGATTGGGGTAGCTGAGTGGTGACTCCATAATCATCCCATCCGGCATCCACTCTCGAGTCTAGACAAAGAATACCTGAGACACAAACAAGAATAAGTTAGATTACAAAAGCTTTATGTCGGCCAGCTAATCTTGGAACCGATAAATCTAAATCGGAGATCCGATGTGATCTGGTAATATATTGATGAGGCCTGGGCAGGACAGGATCCAAAAATTCTTGAATTCCTTTCTTTCCAAATGTGATATATAACCGTATTGAAACAGGTACGCCAAATACAATGGTTTTGAGAATTTGACCAATTTGAAGCCTCATCAATCCAAGATAGCCAACACGTAGAGTGATAAGGAAAGACAAATTTGTTACTGGAAAAGGACCAGATGCTCTGAGAGAAACTACAGTCAAAGAGAATATGAGATATAGTTTCAGGCTCAGTGAGGCAAAGAGGGCCCTCAGCTGGGATATTGTAACCACAACTTCGGAGCTTATCTTTGGTGACAATTTGCCCTTAATTTCCATCCAAGAGATAAAGGAATGGTGCAGAATATTGAACTTATTCCAAACTAACCCCGCACAACCCTTTGCAGGGACAGGCTTACGAAGTACGTTGTATATATCCTTAATTGTAAAGTTGTTGCATCCTGCCTTTGTCGTCCAATAAGGAGCATCCCTCGATAGGGTGTTCGGATGGGGAAGGGAGAGGATAATCTTGTGGATTTCGATTAGGTGGTGACGGATTCTGGCACTCGCAGATATCAGGTTGGCAGGCCAACTCCATTCACCATTGCAGATAATGTCGGAGACTTTTAGGTTGTTTCCTAATCTCGAATCTCTGATGATGTCCTCTCCATAGTGAATTGAGAGCGGTAAGGAGAGAATCCATGGGTCATGCCAGAATGAAGTGTTCAATCCATTCCCGATAGCCACCCTGTACAGATTACGGGCCAAAAGCCAAAGCCGGAGAATTTTCCTCCAAATCCATGAGGAAGATGAGGCTAAAGAAATTTCCCAAAAACTTTTATTTTTTATCTTTTCAGTTCTAATCCAATCACACCAAATTGAGTGATTCTTATTACTAAAAATAGACCATAGATGTTTTAGGAAGGCCGCCCTCTTTATAGGGAGTTGAAACGGTTGAACAGGCTACTTTTGCCCCATGAATCTTCATTGACGAGCCAGACCATAGAAAACGGCGAAGATATTGGGTTAACTCCTTAATTATCCTAGAAGGTAGGATAAAAATCGAAGACCAGTACACCTGACCCGCGAACAAGACCGATTTGATTAGTTGGAGTCTACCCGCATAGGAGAGGTGCTTAGTAGTCCAAGAATCAATTTGGGAAGTTATTCTGTGCAGAAGGAGACAACAGTCCGAGTGGGAAAGTCTACCAGTTATGAGGGGAACCCCGAGATACTTTACAAATAGGGTACCTTCAGGGAAATTCAGGATAGGAAGAAGGTTTGATCGGAGGGATTGGTCAATTCCAGAGAAAAAAATATGACTTTTCAAAGGATTAACTTTAAGCCCATAGAGGAAGTATAACTCTTCCAGAGCATCCTTAATGAGATTGAGGGAAAGAGGGTCACCATGACAAAAAATCATTAGATCATCTGCAATGCAGAGATTGATAATTTTCTGCCTGTGGCATTTCCAATGGAAATGAAAGTTCCCATATTTACTTTTCTCTTTGAGGATGCATGAAAGTACTTGCATGACAAGTACGAAGAGAAGAGGGGAGAGAGGGTACCCCTGCCTAAGACCTTTTTTCCCTTTGAAGTTTCCCTGAAGGTCACCATTGATAATTATAGAGTAAGACGGGGTAGAGACGCATTTGATAATCCAAGTGATCATCTTCTCGGGAAATTGCATTGCAACTAAAATATCTAGAATGAGGTGCCAGCGAACATTGTCAAAGGCTTTCATTATATCTATTTTAAGGGAAACCATTTTTCCTCTACCATTTTTGTTATAGCCTTTAAGAAGCTCCTGGGAGAGGAGGATGTTATCTTCTATGCTTCTTCCCGAAACGAAAGCCGACTGAGAAGAATCGAACAGGTAGGTAAATGATGCTTTAATTCTATTGGCCAGAATTTTAGAGATAATTTTATAGACCATATTGCAAAGAGCGATGGGTCTGTAACCCAATGGCGCAGAAGGAGAATCAATTTTAGGTATAAGGGCGATTGAGGTTGCATTCCAAGAATCAGACAGGGTTCCGGAGAGGAAGAACTCTTGGACACCCTTGCATATGTCCGGACCCACGATGTTCGATGTGGATTTGAAGAAGCTGAAATTATAACCGTCCGGGGCAGAAGACTTGTCACTATCAATACTGAAAAGAGCCGATTTAATTTCTGACTGGGTAATTTCGCGGATCATTGACTCCTTATCCGTGCTAGTAACATGAGAGGAGATCATAGAATAGACTTTTTCGAGACCTGGGTAGCTGGCAGAGTGCTTAGTACCCAGAGAATCCTTGAAAAAATTCACGAATACTTTTGAGACATTTGCCAACGAGGAGACAGTATCTCCTTGCATATTGGTGGCGAAATAATTTTATTGTGAAATAGTCGGGCTTTAATACTTTTGTGAAAGAATTTGGAATTTCTGTCCCCCAGTTTGATCCAATTTTCTCTAGATTTTTATTTTAGGAAAGATTCCTCCGTTCGACTAAGAAAGATAAAGGCTTCAGAAGCCTCATTTTCTTTAGTAATGAGAAGAGGTTTCAGAGGATCAGAGGCTAGAATTGATTGAGCCTCAAACAAGACTTTTGGAGCATCAGAGGCTCTCAAAGAGATGTCGCTAAACTCCTTACGGTTGAGGGAAGCTAGCTCAGATTGAAAAGGAGCTACATTTTCGGAGACCATCCTCATTCCGGTGGATAAAGAAGGGGCATTCCAGCTCGAGGTGACTATGTCCTATAACTGGGGGTGGGATTGCCACATATTGAAGAAGTGAAAGGGTTTTTTCCTCCTCGGCCGAGGGAGGCCAAGATTGAGAGTGACAGTTGTGTGTTCAGACGTTCGAAGATATCCAAAGTGGACACTAGACATTGGGAAAAGACCATCCCAATCCGGGTTGACCATGACTCGGTCTATTTTAGAAAGAATTGGGTGGGCTGGTTTCTTGTTAATCCAGGTAAACGGGAACCCAGTAGATCAAAGATCACTGAGTTCTCACTGGTAGCAGCAATTATTGAAATCATCGATTGATGAGGACCAGTTATCTGAGGAGCCCATACGTTCATCGGGATGACGGATCGCATTATAATCTCCAAGGGAAACCCATAGAATGTGGTTGTCTATCTTGGAGATGTTAATGAGGTCATTCCATAGAGGCATGCGGTTCTTAGCTTCATTGAAAGAATAGATAGCCGTGAGCTTAAAAGAAGCTCTGATATTGTGACATTTAGCTATGCAATGAATAAACTGGGGGGATTGAGATATTTTAGTTATCGAGATTACACTTGGGTTCCAGAGAATCTAAATTCTTCCTAAGGGATGATTTGAGTGGTTAGTTATAACATGCCAATAGGGGGTCATTTGTCTAAGGATGAAGTCTACTTTGTGAAATTGGACTTTAGTTTCTACCAAGACAATCAAAGAGATATGATTACTAAAAATAAAATCGGCAACATCTTTTTGCCTAATCGGGTTGTTTAGACCTCTTACATTCCAGGATGCAATATTCATAAGAAAAACTTACAGTGGGTCAGTCGCTGGTCCCGTAGGAGGATAATACCATTAAGCCCTTGCCTTTTGCCTCGTCCGTACATGCCCTTTTAGGAGGGGAATCCACTTCCTCTCCAAGCTCCACCTCCTGATCCTCGCTGATTGATGGAAGACGGAATCCTGCCCCAAGCTCAGGCTCGATTTCGGAGGGATCTTGCTCGGAGGATGAGGTTCTAGAAGGAAGGAAAGTAAGCCTGACATGGCCCAACTTGCACTGAGGGGTAGGATGCCCAAAGATTTTACAATTTTCACATTGGGGAGGGAGCCCCTGGTATTCAAAAGACACCGAGATGGTTTTTCCTCTTATCTTGAAGGATAACTCAGATTAAACGGGGACCCCTGTCTTGATCTTTATACAAATTCGGGCAAAACGAAGCTTTTCTTTTCGTTTCGTCTGGTGGTCCACATATAGAGGGGTTCCGATAACTGAACCAATGTTGCTGAAGCCCTCCGTTATCCATAACTCAAAAGGATGATTAAAATCCTTGACCCAGATTGGAATTTCATTGTGGGGGTCTTTAATTAGGGAGGTAAGAGGTTCCCAAAATTTCAAAATCATTAAATTGCCTCCAAAATGCCAAGGAGCCTCATCCAACACTCGTTTGGCCATAGCCTCAGATCCAAATTTGAAAATAAAATATCCCTCAGGCATGGGCTTGAATTCCAAAAGACCGAATCTTTTCCAAAGAGAATCCACATTTGCTTTTAGAAAGGCAAGATTGGATGGTTGAGTTAGAAAATAGCCTGAGAGACAAGCCTTTCAAGACTCCGGGGCACCAAGAGCTGAATCGTTCATTATGAATTCGTCACCCACCTTTTCCATATGGCTAATGCCAATTACCAACGGGGATCGATTATCACTATGACCTGCTACAATACTTGCAAATGATGGGTTAGAGGATGATTTGGAGAACGAGTTCGAATTTGATATACCTCTTGAAAAGCCCATTTGCGAATTAAGGGAGGGAGGATTTGCATGGGCCAACTTGAATATTTTTCCTTTCGGCCCTTTACCCACGTTTCCAAAATTTCGGATAATAGAGTGGTGGGCACCCAATTTACCCCCTCCTAATAATTATTTACTCTTGTTTGGGCCCGGTTTATTAATAAATATAATCTGGGTGGGCCCTATTACTTTTGAAACCCAGCCCACAGGGATGTTACCCTTCTTGGGTTGACTCGAGTCACTAAAATGACCCAGTTTCTCTGGGCTTAAGACCAGGCCATTATAAGGAACCGCTTGACCTGCTGCTTTGTTTAGACCCAACATTACTGGGCTTGAGACCGGCCCAGTAGCAAGGACTGCTCTAGGACCAAGGGGATCCGCTCCGATTGGGATCTGTCCCTTTGAGATCTCTCTCGATGTAGACCCAGATGAAAGAGGATTAGGTTCTTTAACTCCAAGCCCTAGCTCGAATCGATTGGAAGAATTAGAACCACCGTTGGTCGATTTGGCCGGCGATATGAGCGCTCTGACAAGGCTGGGATGATTCCCTTTCATCAGGTTATTTTCCGGCAAGGACGGTCCTGTATCTCGATTTTGCTGACTAGAGGGAGGCGAATCGCTCCGCCAAAGGGACTGACCTTGCTTGATCGAAGAGAAGGATAAGGAAAGGCCCTAATCGGGGACTTTCTCGTCGATTCAAGGCTTTTTGGTCTTAAACTCAGAGGACAACTTGGGATGGAGGAGACACTCATAGAAGGCGAGAGGTAATTGGTTTCCTGTCCTGGGAGGCGAGGGAGGTTCGCAGAGACCGGAAGAGGAAGATGGGGCAGATCTTCCATCACTGTCACTAAGTTGGCGTAAAATCTTTCCTCCATTGAAGGAAGCGCACCGGATCAGGGAGGAGTCTGGGAGTTGACATGAGAGGGAGGACGACTATCTGGGTTGGCAGATGAGAACATGACCAAAGGCATATCAGTGAGATGGGAATCGAGTGGAGGTATGATGACGAAAGAGTCTCTGATCGTCGATTGGAAGAGAAATTTCCCTTGGCCAGACTCCATATGGTGTCTGGCCAGGGCCAAGGTATTTCGAAAGAAAGCTTCATGGGAGGGGGGGATTTTGTGAGCTTGCTGAGGGGGAGGTTTTGGGTTCACAGAGGTAGAAACCAGGGCAGAAGTACCAGTTTGAAGAGGTTTAGGGTGGCTAAGGAAGGTGGCAAGTATTAAGGAGAAGTTCTGGGTTCGAATTGGTGAGTGAGTCCCAGGTAGGTTGGCCATCTGTGATTCAGAAGAGGCCATCAGGTATGGGTTTCTAACTTTGTTTTGGTATGTAGAATAGGGTAGCAGTTTGGGATTGTTGAGATGATTTGAACTGGTATATTGAGATCGGGGAGGGAGGATAATAAGAAGAGATATTTGGTTGAGAGGAGAGAGAAGGCTATAGGCTATAGTCTTTAGAGGCATTAGAGCAGGTTCATTTGAGAGACAGGGCATAGGGAAAGCAGGGCTATGGGATAGTCTGGGGGATTTGGTTTTGGAGGGAATCCATCTTAGCTTGAAAAGGAAACTGGGTATGATGAGGGATGGGCAGAGGGGGGAAGTATGGTTAGACAATACCCAAAAGAGAAAAGAGGGGGTTTGACTACTAAACTTACTGGGAAAGAGTGATTTGAAAGGAGAATGGAACCAGAAGCCTAGAAGGTCAAGGGGATAGTTAGAAAAGCTAACTAAAATAGAACTAAGCTTTGGAAATGAGCAGAAAAGGAAGTTACTAAAATTCTTCCCCTGTATGGGATGGAAGGGTTGAATGGGGAGCCATGGCCTCGATCTGACTAACCAAAGGCTTTGTTTAGAGAAAGTTAGTGAGAAGGAGTTGAAATTTCTTAGTTGGACAAGATGGTAGAGACTGTAGGGGGTTGAGCTGCTGGGAAAATATTTCTCCAGCAGCCAGAGCACCTCCCTAATCACATTGTAATCCATTCCTTTGTGTCTCAGGATTAGACAGCATGGAGAACACCAAGTGACCAGAGGGTAGAGGCCAAGAGATGGAGCCCCGCTTGAGCCAGCAGATATCCAAGGTATTGGTGCTTGAAGAAAGATTTGAGTGGTGGATAAGCTCGAAGATGGAAGTCTGAGAGAGGACCATGAAAGATCTAGTGCTTGAAGACTTGTATGATTGAAGGGAGGATCCATCAATCAATTGGAGCTTCCTCCATTGATTCGATCGATCACCAACAAGGAGCAAGAAGACCGTTGGAGAGGAGAGGGGAGAGATTTTTTTATTTTTTTAACGGGGTTTGTACCGATGTCTATGTGGAGTTCATATTGAGTAATTTGATAACTTATTATTAACATTTTATTTTGCAAAATAAAATTAAAAGATTAATTCGTTATTTGAAAAAACATTTCAAAATAATAAGTTAGATATAAAATTATGTTGTAATAATTATAAATTCTTTGTACATTTATTACATTTTCCTTTGTTTGAGTATTGATTATTAAAATCTTTCCATTTATAAGCTTGACTTCTCATTTTCTAGTCAATTATAAATACGACGACAACATGGAAATTCACCAAATCAGACCATATTTGACGAAGTTGTAGTTTTTATTCCTACATCTAAATACGTTTTTTTCTTCTTCCTTTTGTTTTATATATTTCATAATATTATTTGGTTTTCTTGAATAATATGATAAAGACTTTTTAACAATTTCGATATATTAATATATTAATTTGATTAGAATAGTATATCACTGGTGATTGATACTTCAACTACATATAATTATTGGCAACGCAATACTCATTTAAAACCCGTTTTATAGTGTTTTCAGGCTTCGTAATCGATTTGAATAGTTATGAGAATTTTTTTTCAAATGAGCCTGTTCATAAACTGGGACTAAAGACTGATGCACTTCCAAACCCGTGCATATATGTCTGGACTAATAGGGTATATTGAGGTAACAATTTCTAGACCCTGCCTAATTCCATTTTCTTTTGGTGGTTATAGATATAACATGGTGTGACTAGGTTCCTATGGACGTTGGTCATCTAGTTTTAGGACGTCCATGGAGATTTAAGAGGAATGATATTTATGATGGTAAAAAGAACCGATACAGTTTTGTGATGGATGGTCACAAGATTACATTGGTATCATCTAGAAATGTATTTCAAAACCACCAATACCTATTTCGGAGCTTAGTGTTCATACGACACAAGTTAAAATGTCTTTTTTGAAATGAGAAAAATTGGAAAAAAATGAGAAAAACTTTGTTGAAAATGAGAAAAATCGGAGCTTAGTGTTCATACCCATTGGTGGGTATAAGTCATATTATTCAACATACCAGTAACAATTTAAAATGAGAAAAAAAAAATTATGGAGAATGTCTTTGTTGAAAATTCATATATCATTGGAAAACTTTTACCACCATTTTTACCATCACCGAGACCTCATGAACCTAAAAAAGGTGTAATATTAAAAAGAAGAAATTTATTGGTAAATGGAAAAATACAATTGAGAATAATATTATCACGAGGAAAGTATTTGATTATAGTCTAAACCATAAATGTGTTATTAAAAGTGTTATAGCCCAAACAAGTTATCTTACACAACACCCACCCATTGAAATCATAAATATTTATATTGAAAATGAAATTCTCCATAGTATAGGTTTGGCCACAGATGGAATTCATGTATTACTAATAGTTCTTTCAGTGAAGAATCGGTTCACGAAGGTTAACGAATCTGAAGTCTATTACTTGCTAGATCGCTTTGGAAGAAAGTTAATGAAATGCTAGATGTTTTTAGTCATTGATGAGGACAATTTGGATAGAGACGAGGACTATGGCATTGTCGAAACCGTTAATGATGATCCTTCGGAGTTTTATTTACGCGACAGTCCAATTAAGGTTAGAACACTTTACCATGACCTCAAATATAACCGACCTAATAACTTAAATCATCATATTTATATTTGAAAATGAAGGCTGTAAAACTTTACAAGATCCTCATATAGAACTAATCTAACAACATAAAACATTAGATTTCTCTTCTACCAATTAGGGTCGGAACACTTTACGAAATCTTCGGATAGAATCAAGCCAAAAACTTAGACCATCATATTTCTCTTCAACAAGTTATGGCTACAGCATTTTACCGAGCATTGGAAAATTAGAATAGGTGCAAAATATAAATGTAAATGTTTCATTAATACATCGGCTATGTTGGTACCTCGTTATAACCTTCTTGCGACACCAGGGTAGGAAAGAGTATGCCATCATACCCTTCAACAAAATTACAGCCTTAGATGTTCAGTGTTCCACAAATATTGAAGTTGCCTCCCTTCTTCATCTGTGATCTTGTAAGTACTAGCCTTACATATTTCAGACCTTGTGTAAGGGCCTTGCCAATTTACATCGAGCTTACCGAGCCTACAATCCTTACGCATCCCTATCATCTACTATTATTCCTTGATACATACCTACTCCTCATAAGTGCTTGATAATATCGAACTTTTAAGTGATTTTTGTGTTTTTAACCTCAGTTAATTCCAATTCAACATTTTCCCCTATTGTCTCTTCTTCGGTGTAGTTAGTCACCCTAAAAGACGGTACATTAGTTTTTATTAGGACGACTACATCCATTAGATACATCAAGGAGAAATTAGATCCATTTACGATAGTTTCATACGTTATTATGCCCGTAATACTTCTTAAATAAAGTTGTACCGTTTGCTAGTTACCCTTATTAAGTTCTATTTTAAACCCTATATGATACTTATATTGGTGAACTTATGGTTGGAAATTGTTGAGAAATGTTTTTATACACCTTGAAGTTTTGAAAACTAAAGACGATATCAGATTTAAAATTTAAGATTGTTTCCAGTGGTAATTAACTAAGTAATTTCGAACATGTGACAAATATGCATTAGGATGAAGTTGATCACATTATTTTCCCTTATTCTTAAGAATAGAATAGTCTCCACCCAATTTAAAAAATAGTCAACAACAAAAATATTTTGGCATTCTCTTGAAAAATTAGGTAAGGGTCCGTCTAGGTCGATGCCCTGTCTATCGAAGGGTAAAGTTTCAGATACTAAATCGAGTGACACAACTAGCTAATGAATCATATTGGCAAACCGTTGGCAGATATCCTTTCACGTCGCCCATAATGGTTAGGAAATAAAATCCTTTTAGCGAAACTATTTGCATTAATTTTTTGTATCCGTAGTGGGTCGAGTTGGTCCAACTATGAAGATTTTTTAAGAACATAATAGAAATTTTGAGGCCTAGTAATTGTAAAAGAGGTCGGATCAAACCTTCCTTGTACAATATCCCTCCCGATAACACAAAATTGTATGCTTTTAAACTTTAACTTTGTAGCCAATTTTTATCACTAGGGAGGGATTGTATAAAAAAATCTATGATTTCTATTCTAAAATCCCCTAAGTCAATAACATACACCCCAAGTGTCTCTTTGGGCTTCGAATCGTATTCATTATCAATTGAAACGTAATCTTACAAAGTAACCCAATTTTTAGGTTCAGAGCAAGCCCAATGAATATGCTCATACTAAATGCATCTCAAACGTTGGGCTTTATTTTTTTAATGTTTTGAGGTACAATACAAAATACTCTTTACAAACCTCTACTTGTTCGATGAAGATATTTATCAAGAGCTATGAGTCACCCATTAATCACACCCTTTTAGCACCGCATATATAGGTCAACTGAATCCCTACAATAACAACCTTGTATTCAGCCTCATTTTAAGATGTCTAAAGACCAAAATGGATGACCTGAGGTATTTCCTCCCTGAAATGGATCCACTAACATCACACCTTCTTTGTACCCTGACATGTTAGACTATCTGCTAGTCTGAACCAACCACTATGGGTCCAAGCTTTCAGTTGACGGTTTGAGTATTTTAGTATGATGTCTAGTTAAGAAATCGGCTAAGCCTTGAGCTTTGATGATTGTCCTTGGTTCATATTTTCTATCAAAATCTCTTAACGTCCATCAACCATCAAGTTAATCTCTATGAGATACCTTATTCCAATGTTATTGGTAAAACTATATATGTTATAATTTGCACAAGACCTGATCTTGCCTACACTGTAAGTGCTTTGATTAGACTCATTTCTCAAATCATACACATCAATATAAGAAACATGGAAAACCTTGATCCTTATTTGAATAAATAAGAGAGAAAGGTTTCTAAACATAAAAGAAATAAAAAGCTAAGAGCTTTTGTGATAAAATAGAAAGCTTACATTTAGTGAAAATATTTCTACTTAAGCACTATGTAAACGAAGATCAAAGAGAAAACCCACAAATATATGAGAAACGATGAGCGAGATTTAACCATAAATTTTATTTCATCTAACAACTTTGTTTTTTGTGATTCAATGGCCAAAATAAATATGCATCAACGACTACATTTAGGGGAGATCTGAGACATAAATTTGTATATAAGAAGGTGTTACATAATTGTTATACCATGTATCTTCCCGACATTACAACTCCACGCGTGCATTCAAAAATTGCACTATGGTATTTTGAAATTTTCCAACATATCACAAATACCTCTCAACGTTAATTCTTTTTCGATTTAACCTAGCTAATCAACGATAACGATCATCCCGCAACAAACTAAGTCAAAAAATATGCACGTCCATCATCAAAGTCTCTTGATTCACATTTCAAGTTCTTAATCATTACCTCATAAGAATTTTCTCTCTAGTTATTTCCTCATTCTTCAACAAGGACTAGTGTACAAGCGCGCAAATTTCTCTAAAATAAAGTAACGTCTTAAATTATAGTAGTCTGCTACCTGATTTGCTACTAATTTCTTTCTAAAAAATAGAGGTTTTTTTGCAAACTTGAGGTTTTTAATATAAGTTGGAACATGATCAACACAAATTAAACTTAAAGGCGTCTCTATGTATAGTTTAGCTAGAGAGAAACCAATCTACCAAGATATTTAAAAAATATTTGGAGTTCAATCGTAAAATTTGCAATACTAGTTTGTAGACTTTGGGAATGGTCATCTACTATTAACCATCGTACATATTATGAAAGATATTCAAAGAAACATGCAAGATAAATAAAGGCAATCGACCTTCGCCAGTATAGTTCTTCCTCAATTCTTTCGCAAGGGCTATGGGGCTTATGATAATGGTGGATTTCACCATTTTAGTTGAATCCTAACATAAAAAATAATGCTAGGCAGCTGACACCATGTACCGAAGGTCTAAGTTGATGCCTCTTAACTGAGGATCCTTAGGCTAATGGCTCTCTAGTCGAAGTCTTATGGTCAATGGGCCTCACAGCTGATGTTATCCTTTGACATAAGCTGCAAGTCTGTAAAACAACTATCAATGATGCTGATAGTTACACTTTAACTGTATTAAACACACATAAATAAATGTATTAGATTGTTACGATACTTTATAATTATAATACTAATAAATATCTTTTAATAACTATATATCTTTACGTTTCCCCTATATAATACATACAAATTCATTAATTAAAACATCTTACAATTGTTCTATAATTTTTTGTTTATCATAGTTAAATGAGAATTTGAGAGTAATTTTTTAAATGACTAAGATTGTGGTTAAGTTTTGGCGTCCTAACTTTATACACCATAACACCTAATTTTAACAATTAATTTGTCAATAGAGGGTTACAAAGCTATTTTTACCCTACATTACACAACTCTGTTTTTCCAATTTTTTGTGTCAGCGCCAGTGGAGAAATGTAGATTTAGGTTTCCGATAGATTTTCTAAAGGGAAGAGTTTCGACTGTTTTACCTAAAACATATACCGCTCTGATTGAGCGCGTTAAACTCATAATTCATAATCAGTATGTGATAATTAATGTTCATCTTTCTCTGAATCGTATAAAAGAATATAATATTATTTATTCTTCACTTTGGAGAGGCAACACAACTAATGTTATAAGATACTTCCTTACTCAGGCATGATCATCATATTTAGAGATTACTTCAAGATATTATTTAACTTTAAGAAAGACAAAAATTGGTATTTTGAACGGTTTGCTGAGACCTTAACTTTTGGTAATATAACTGATGGTTCATCATTTTTATATGTGTTCTCCCGAAATTATGCTAAGAAATACATGACTAATGATGCCAATGCATCTAAGAAAGATGGTGAGAGAAAATTTAATGGTTTGGTTGATGTTTACATGAAGACTATCAAATCTGATGGTGTAGTTGGGTTATAACATGGTTTTAATATCTTGTGAATCGAGATCATAATGTTTTGTGACCTTTTTAATTTGGTATGTATTATTCGGTGAAGCCTGTGTTTTTTGTTGGTGATATATAAAACAACTTATTTCTGAGGTTCTTACTAGGATGGGGTATCACAATAAATGTCGAGTTTACTTCCTCCTCGATCGATATAATGTGTAGGATAATGATGATGACTTTGGGAAAAGTTGTCAAATACAGAAGCAAACTAGATGTTTTTCATATATTTTTAAAAGCTTACGTGCTAAATCTCTATTTGAAAATTCTAATACAAATACCTTGTGTGATGTTGCTGGTGTAGGTGTTGTAGTTGGCTATAAAAAATCCAGCTCGTTATTTTTGAAAAAAAAAACACAAATCGAGTAATGGTTAAAGTAATGTGTTGGTAAATATTATGATGAATAAGAAACACAAAAATAAGTATGAAGATTTCAAAGTATAGGTGCACGAAAAATAAACTATGAGTATGAAGATTGTAAAGTATAAGTGCAAGAAAGACCAACAAAACCAAATACTATAGAAATAAAAGTACCTAATTTTTCCATGCCAAAATTTAAAAATAATAGTATTATTAACAATGGATCAACATCAAGGATAAAATTATCATGGATCGGAAAGACTTAGCACGGGCTTCACGCAACTTTACAAATTATTCAATATAATTATCATATCTATCATATCCGATGAAGGATTATCTTCACAATATGCACTGTTACTCTGATTTTGTGTATAAGAGTGTTCTTAATCATTATCCCAAACATACAAGTTCCTTGTTCTCAATTTTTTTTATAATAAAATATTATAAACTAATATTTTTTCTCAAAATAAACGAGAAGAAGAAAGCTGAAGTGGTTTGGTATAAAATATAAAAAAATCGAAAGGAAAAAAATCAAGGACTAAAAAATGGAAAATAATGAAAATGAAAAAGAATAAATATATTTGAAATAAAGTTTATAATTAAAAACTCTTGAAGAGTTTCTATATATAAAAGGTTCTAATGATTCTGTAGATGAGTGAATAGTATTGAATAGAATCTAACGACTATAAAAGAAGAAGCTCACGAGTCAGCACACACAATATAACAATGAAACCTCTCCACGACTGCGATACTTGTAGAATGACTTTCCAATTTTTCATAGGTGTGCTAATTAATCCTCTCATTATTAAATCAATTCACTACTTATTGATGTCTTTTCAAAATATAAAGTTACAGCCAAAGAGGAACATAAACATAAGAAATCTCAGTAATAATTATTTATCACAAAATAATTTTTCGGCTACTCCAACAATTCAGTTTCTTTGAATAATTATTTGTTTATAATTAGGTTACTATGAGGGGCTACTCTTATACCTACTCAAACAATCTAAAATCATTTTATACTTATACTTTTTTCTTTGATGAAATAGAGTTTTTTGTGATCAAATAAGGTTTGAGTCTACACAGAGTTTATTACGAGTAAAGTTTAAGACCAACTAACCTTAAAAATCTTGTGAGTTTAATTATAATTGCCTCATTCGAGATTTAGTTGGAAAGAATTTTCAACTTCAATATTCCAAGTCGTGCAAGGCTCAGTAAAAGTAAAACTTATAATATAGCAAATATTTAAGATGAAATATACATATAATTATTTAAACCATATATAATATATTTCTATATTGATAAGATATTTTTGTTTTTACTTCAATTTATTTTGTTTGAAATCATAATTTAACATTTAGTTTGATATTTTTAATAACTAATTTATTAATGTATGTGGTCTGCTTTTATAATCGTTCATTGATTTTTATAAAAAAATATATAATTTAGTTTTGTAAGTGATTTGATTTAAAAATTTACTATGATGTAAAAAATATTCATTCTAAATAATTAAAAAACACATATTTTTTAATTATTTAGAATGAATATTTTATTTTTGAAATATAATAATTTATTTTAAGATTCTTTGTTTTATTTTCTGAACATTTTCATTAACATTTATATTTTTTAAAACTGTTTAAATTAAATAAATAAAAACATAAATTTTAACAAGTTGGTTGAAATTTTTATATTTAAATTAAACTATATAAAAAAGTAAACAATTAATGACTTCCCATTAATTTAGAGGACAAAGTTCACTGTCGAGTGTAGACTCCGACCCACTTTTCATAGGTGCTGACAAAGTGCGGCTTTTATCAAATTGACAGAAAAACAAAAGTTGTGTGGGTGGTAATCCTTTAGCATTTCTTTTCTTCGTGATTACTCCTAATTAAATCTAGTCATGATTCATTGGATTTTTAAACTATCATGTTTTTTATTTGATAAGATGAGAAAATAAAATTCTATTTTTTTTATAATTTATTTTCAACCCATCTACATTTGACATGCATAAATAAGTTTAGATGAACAATCAAACTTTATTTATATATATATATATAATTCGATTAAATCATTTGACTTTTAATTTAGAAATATATTATTATCAAATTATACATAGAATGGTTAGCAATTTAAAAATTTGGAAATCTGTGAAAATTTAAATCGATAGTTTTATTATAGTTTATTTTTAATAAAATTATACATAGAATGGTTAGCAATATTGTTAAGTGTAGATTAAAATTGACGGGTACAAACTACCCTCAAATTTAGAGTCGAAGATGGACGAGTGAGATTAAAAAACATGACAATAGCTACTATAGTGTTAAATAATGTCAAAGATCAAACTGAAAACTTATGTCGAGAGACATTTGTTGGAATTTAAGAACCGACGACTTGTTTGATGTTTATGCTGGAACCGAAAGTGCACGTTGATCCTTTCTTAAACCAAAGTTGCAGAAACATGTTGGCGAAGACTTTTGGATATTCTTCTAAGTTTTTGGAATGAGCTTCATTACTTGTATGAAAAATATTGACATGGGTGATGAATCTCTGTCCTTGAGTAAGATCAAGAACCTCGAGCGTATATTTGAAATGAGAAAATAATACAATGGTACAAACGTCAAGAAATGGTGCCACTACCCGACCAGTTCTACCTCATTTTGATGTGACATTAACTATTTCCTTATTTGGTTGGAGCAAATAATATATATTTTTTTATACTAATGTGAGCCTGATGCATTGTGGACTACATCCTTACATCTATATAATATGAAAACGACAATCGCAGTTGGTCTTGCATGTGTAAAAAAAGAACATTTCTAGAAAGACAAAACTTATTGCTTGACTCTCTTTTTAGAGAGATAAGTAGATAGAAGATAAACACTGAGATCCATAATTCATTTTGTAAGGTATATGGTGCTTGTAACAAAAAAAATAGTAGTTGAGATAGTTATGTTTGAGGGAGTCTTATTATAACCTCTTTATATATAAAATCAATGTATGCTTTCCATGGATGTAGGATTAAGAATTTGAATCGCGTTAAATATGTCTTGTGTGATGGATTTGTGTATTCTATCTTTCTGTTATTTTACAGAAATATAGAGTTAAAATCCAAAGCTCTTTACTCGTGTTATATTATGATCAGGTGATTACTCGAAGCTTCAAGTCTTTGCTGACGAAAACATCTCATTAAAACCAACACCCTTATTTTACGTAAAGCACTTAGCCACCAGGGTCGCATTTTATCTGAATAACTTAACTACATGAATGTATTACTTCCTTTTGAATATTCATTTATTACTAACAAATTTATGCCCCTTCAGCTGCTTCACAAAACATTGGGTGCTCATCTTCTCGAGATATCTTAGTTATTTCCTCACATTGTAAGCCACTTCTATTTATCACTACTTTTCATTCCATTTGGATAGCTTCCAGTTCAAGAACATATCGATTGATTTCAAAAGATAAAGCATAACCAATTACATATCGATTGATTTCAAAAGATAAAGCATAATCAACAGATAAAGCCGCTTCTGTTATGGAAGTTTGTTGGGTCGTTATGCTCTATCTCTCGCAAATTATTAATTGTCAATACCAATTTGCTTTTCAATATGATAATATTATGGTCCTATAACCCCATGCCCATGACCTTGTTTGGACTCATACATTGTTTGAACTTTCTATACATAAAACATAAGCTAGACCATGTCTTAAATCATCTTCAGCAGAACCATCCTTAGCTTCACTCTCCATATCATATCTATCACCAACTTCACATCTCTTCTCAGCAGTACTAGGTTGGGTTTTCACTGCCTTATTCAATGAATATACTCCTTCTTAAAAACCTTCTTATTATAGACTTTGAACGTCCAAGTTCACTACACCACAACCTATACCATTTTACTCTTCTTCTAGATAAACGATGAACAAACATTTTAGTGATATCGGCTAAAACTTAAGTTGCTTCACATATACGTAGGAAACACATCAAACACTATTAAATTCTTAATCTTAGATTTCTCTCCATTTTAGGACTCTTAAGGATAAAAAATCTTTAGCGTCATAGATGGAAGCATGTTGATGATGTACGAAGCCGTAATAACAGCTTATTTCAAGAACCTTTGGTTGATCCTAACTGTTTGAAATATACATTTAACCTTTTCTAGCATGGTTTCATTTAGTATTTTTTTTGGCAAAAACAAAACTTTATTGATGTTAAAAGATATTACAGCGTTTAGGTATTACAGATATTACAGTGACTCGAACCTAAAGCTATTGAACAATGATAAATCATCGTTTAGCTATTGAACATTGAAGACATTGAAAAATCATCATTTGGATCATCAACATCCTTTTGATTATTTGATCTTCAATATGACTGTTGAATTATTCCCATAGCAAGATTTATACTCCCTCTTCTTGATCTTCAATCCACCGCTTCTTTGAACATTGATACATCAGAATCTTACTGCCCGAATCTCCATGTTGTGTACCTGCAAAAAAGAAAACAAGAATAATAGTCAGGTAGAAACCTGTCATGAAGGGTTAGTATATTAATATGAGAATCTAAAGTAGCCCAAATTCATGCTTTCTAACAGAAGAATAGCATTAAGCGGACTAGGGCAATTCAAACCATTGAAAACACAATCCTGCTTCTTTTCTAAAACATACTTAACTAACCAATCCACAACAACATTTTCTTCTCTTAAAACATGTTTTAAAGTCATCTATGATGAAAACAATTTTCTGCAACATGATAAAACTTTAGACAAATACCAGGGGAACTTATTATAAGCAAGTATGTTGAATAATTGCAAACAATCAGTTTCAATATCAACATGAATCAAATTGTTCCTAAAACAGTATTGTAAACCATATAATAAGGCTAATGTTTCAGCAGCAACAGGTGAATTCTTCCCTATCAAGAAACCTTGACCCACAACTAACTCACCACTATGGTTCCTAAGAATGAAGCCACTGCTAGATTCACCATTAAACAATGAACACCCATCACAATTAAGCTTGAGCCTATTGATGACAGGGGGATGCCATTTGATGTATAAACTAGTTTTACTATCTAAGCTGTGATTATGACAATCTAATTCTTTAGCTATGTTCAAATCATATCTCCAATGCTTTCTTTTTAATAAAGATGATCTATCTAGACACAACAGAATATATTTAACTTATTTAACTATTGTTATATCTGAACAAAATCTACCCTCATGTTTCAATTTATTTCTGGCCATCCAAATGGACCAAACAATCAAGGATGGGATAATAGTTCTAATATGTATTCTAGAATGAGCCGAAGAGAACCATCTATTAACTATATGATTAATTGACATATGACTTCCAACTAAGACTCTAAAAGTATTAGAAAAATAGGACCAGACCTTCCATATCATTGGACAGCTAACAAACAAATGATTAAGGGATTCATAATCAGCACAAAATTGACATTTAGAGGCTAAACTTATACCTCTATGCTGAATATTAGAGTCAACAGGAATAAGGTTGTTTAAAACTCTCCATAGTGTTATAGAAAATTTTGTAGGAGTTATATTATTCCAAATTTCAGTTTTAAAAGTAGACTGAACATGCTTAATTCTAAGTTTGTCAACAGTTTGTTTAAGGCTAAAATTTCCATCTCGAGAGAGTCTCCAGATAATCACATCATCATTATTTTGATTAAAACTAATGTGAGCAATTTTGTTAACAACTAAATCACTATTGACATCATCCATAAGTTTAGTAAGGTTCCAAGAGTTGTTAAGCCAGTATTCATTAACCTTAGTAAAGGTGTACCAGTTGTTAGATTCAGAATAGTTCAATTGGAAAATTGGATTCTTATCAAACCATCTATCTAAAAAGAAGTCTACATTCCCCTTCCATATTTCCCAATGTATATGTTCTTCTGCTTTGATCCTAACTTTTAACATCCTTCTCCATATATGAGAATCAGATTGTTTAGATACAACTTGTAAAGGATGAAGTTTAGAACAATACTTACTATATAGCAAATTAGCCCATAGATTTTTATTAGACCTAAAGTTATACCATAATTTGAAAGATAAAGCTTCTTGAATTGTAGAAAGATCTCTTAAGTTCAGACCATTTTCATTAAAAGGTTTACATAGACTTAGTCAATCTTTCCAAATAATAGTTTTATTGTTTTCTGAATGACCCTATAAGAACTTATTAAGAAGTTTATGAATCCTATTAATAATAGATTTAGGTATTACAATACACTGCATATAGTATAAAGGGTAAGCCAACAAAACAGATTTGATTAAAATCAATCTCCCTCCAAAAGATAAAGTTTTAGAACTCCAAAGATCTATACTCAATCTGATCTTATTTATAATTCCATCATAATATGAAGTCTTAGTCTTAAGGAATATTGGAACTCCTAAGTGTTTAAAAGGCAGAATACTATGATTGAATCCAAGTAGAAGTTCTAGAGATCTAATTCTAGGTCTGGGCAATATTGATGGCACCACAAAAGATGTTTTCTGTAAATTTATTTGCTGTCCTGATAATCTTTGGTAAGTTAACAAAAACCTTCCTATCTTTTTATGATTTCTTACAGAACCATTCAAAAACAGTAGTACATCATCAGCAAATTCCAAACAGTTAATAGTAATTGAGCTTCTAGTTCTATAAATTTGGGAGGGATCTAAAGCTATACAATTATTCACACCGCTAATAAGAAATTCTTCAGCTAAAATAAAAAGAGAGGGGGATAGAGGATCCCCCTGCCTAATGTCATTAGAAGACTTAAAATAACCATAAGCTACACCATTAATAATTACTGAGTATCTAATGTGTTCTATGCTCTTTTTAATTAAGCTAATGACCTGAAAACTAAAACCAAAGGATCTCAAGACTTGGTAAACGAACTTAAAATTAAGTTTATCAAAAGCTTTCTTCATATCCAAATTTATAATAATATTACTGCCCTCCGCTTTTTGTTTAAATCATTGACCAACTCTTGAGTAATCAGAATGTTCTCTTGTATAGTTCTATTTGGAACATATGCCCCTTGCTCTCTAGAATTTATCCTAGGCAATAGTATACTTAGTCTATTATTAATGAGTTTGGATATAATTCTGTTAAAAACAGAGCATAGACTAATTGGCCTAAACTCAGACCAAGACTTAGCATTTAGTTTCTTTGGTATTAAACAAATAGAGGTTGCAAACATTCCTTGAGGGAAACAATCTTTATCAAAATAATCAGCTATGGCATTAACTAGATCCTCCTTTATTATAGACCAACATTCAATATAAAATCTGGAGTTGAAACCATCAACTCCAGAGACACTAGAACTATTTAAACCTCTAATAACCCTATGAACCTCATCTAAAGTAGGCTTAGCTAATAGTGATAGATTATCAAGATTACTAACAAGATTTGGGGTAATATCAATAGGAAAGTCAGGAAAAGGATCATCTGATACATCATTTGTATTGAGAATCTCTGAAAAGTAGGTTACAGCTGACTCACCTATAAGCTTATGATCATCTAATCTTTCATTATTAACTATAATTTCATCTATCCTATTTCTAGACCTCTTCTTTTTAACATAATTGTGAAAAATCTTAGTGTTTTTATCCCCATCTTTCAACCATTTAGAAGCAGATTTTTGTAACCAGAAAGTTTCTTCCCTAGCTAATAAAACCAGATGCTTAGACTTAAGTTCAGAAAGTTTTCTATTGTTTTCTACAGAATAAGACACCTCTAACAGACTATCCAAAATACTAATTTCTTCTTCAGTTTTTTCAATACAATAAAAAATGTTGCCAAAAATATCTTTATTCCAGATTTTTAAATGAGTTTTAAGCCTTTTCAACTTAAACCAGAAAGAATGAATGGAATTAAAATGAGTAGATAGATCTAAAGGATACAACCAATTATTTTCAACTCTAAGTAAGAAATTAGGATGGGTAAACCACATGTTTTGAAACCTAAAAGGAGGTTTAAAGACAAACAACACAGAAGAGACAGAAATTAATAAGGGAGAGTGATCTGACCCAGTTCTGGTCAGATGCCTCACCCTTGTAACATTAAATTTTTCCCTCCACTTATCATTATGCAAAACTCGATCCAATATTTTCCATTTATGACTATTAGTCCATGTAAAATTAGTACCTGAGAATCCAGGATCCTCAAGACAACAATCAAAAATCATATTATTAAAATCCTCCATTGAGTTCATACACAATGTAACACAGTTTATTTGTTCACTAGCATTGGAGATGGTGTTAAAATCTCCAACCACTAGCCAAGGTTCAGTTGAAATATTGTTTGAGATATCTCTCAATTGGTTCCACAGGGTCATTCTTAAAAATCTATTGCATTTTGCACATACTATGGTAACCAGAAAATCATCCACAGAGTCAGAATGGTTTACCATAGTATGGAAAAATTGGTCAGAATCCAAAATAATGTTGATCTTATAAGGGTTTTTCCAAAATAACCAAATTTTGTTATTTCTATTACCAAAGTATTGATCAAATCCTAACTTAGAAGAAGTTTTCTCTAATTTTTCATTAGACAACATAGGTTCCTGAATAACTATTAGATCAATTGAAAACTTTTTACTTAAACTCTTAATTCTTCTAATTGTGTTGATATTACTAACTCCTCTGGCATTCCAATTCAAAAAAGAGACTGTCATTTCTTAAGTATTTTTGAGGATCTTACGGATCCTTTGAAGGAAAGTGGTTAATTAAGTTGTTTTTAAGACCTTTAATTTTAACTTTGGAAGACTTCTTATTACTTATCTTATCAGGCATATCTATAAGTCTATTCATAGGAGAGTTAGGGAGACTTAAATTTAGTCTATCAGGCATATCACTAGGTATATCAGGCATATCAGACATATCACTAGATATATCACACAATTCCTTATCAGACATATTATCCTCATTCAGTATATTAAAAGTATTGCTAAGATTTATAGACTGCAATGCCTCAATCACATCATTATCATTTAAAACAGGAAAATTTAAATTTTGATTAAAAACTAAGCAATTATCATCTGTCTTCATAGGTAAAGGATTATTAATGTTTATTTCAGCATCTTTATTAAGTAATATCTGGTTATCATTAACATGCTCACTAATATCATTATTATTGGAAACTATCACGGATTTAAGCTTAGGAATCCATTTCTCCTTAAATTTTTTAGCATTAACTTGCAAATCTAATTGTTTTTTATGGCTTAATTCATCAACTTTACAACTAGATTCACTATGACCTAGATGTCTACACTTTTTACAGTAAGCAGGTATGTCATTGTAAATGACATCCTACCAGTAACCGTCTCGATCCCCAAAGCTTATCCAAAGTCTTTGGGGAAGAAGACTTGAGGTATCAATAACAGTCCAAGCCTTACAAATGTTATAACTAGCCCTATTTTTATAAGGTATCCATGTTTCCAAAGGCAAACCAATTGCCTTTGCTAAATATTCTATGGTATCAGTGTTATACATATGTTCAGGAATTCTGGAAAAAGAAATCCAAACGGGAGTCAAAGGAGACTCCTGTTTGGGGTTAAAATCAGTAGACCACCTAAGAATTCTAAAAGTAAACTGACCCACAGTCCTAACCCGTACGTTTCCAAAAAGATTTAACATCAACTAAATCATCGAATTCAACAAACACATGCCTATAATCCCACTTAAACACACTGTAATTTCCTAAGAATCTGAAAGAATCTAAATAAACCCTAAAATCAGACAATGAAGGGGTACCAAACAAAAATTTAGCAATTAACGTGAATTTAGAGAGGGAAGAAAGAAAGATCTTATCTGGTTCGTCAAATTTGACGAAAGTATATCCATCTTCCACTCATGTTGATCAATTTGAATGCACGAAAGGGCGATCTTTCCTTGCTATTCCATCTGAAGAGGTCCTTCCCGAGTTCTTCTTCAGCACCTCAGTGAACGTCAGTCTTGATTCTGGCTTCTGTCCCTTGGAATCATCCCGGACTTGATTCCGATTTGAAATTTCCCCTTCAAAAATAGGGTTTTCAAAAAACTTTTCTCGAGCAACAGGAAGTTGCAAGACCGAAATCGATTGAATCCTATCTACTGTAAGGTTTGGGAAATGGGTTTGATTTTGTAGATCTGGAAGAGGCAGATTAGATTTGGGAAGGTGCGATTTTTGGAGCTCTTCGAGAGGAAGAGACTGGTGTGGAGACGACATAGATAGAGAAGAAAGAGTAAGCTAGGGTTAAGAGAAGGAACGCTCCGATAAGGCCTTAAAATCAAGAAGCCCAAGTCTAAATCTTGGAGCGTTTCTTGGGCCGCATTTTTTAATGAGAACCATCCACCACCAAGTCCTAACTATTGGGGAGTCTCACTCACGGTTTAGTGTCTAGAAATGTCAAGCTTTGAGCAATAGCTAGTGAAATTTATTTCCACATACTCTAGGCCATTATTAATCTAAAGTTTCTTCAATATTTACCCGATATGATTCTCTATCAAAGTCTTTCAGTTCCTAAAAACATCAAATTTTGCATCCTTGGTCTTGAAAAAAATAATCGATATTTTACTGGAATATTCATCAGTCAAATACATGAAGTACCTAGCACCATATATAGTAGGTTCCAATGTCGGACCCAAAATATCTGAATAACTATACTCAAGCACAACATTGGTTTATGGTTTTATGACACAACTTGGTTGAGTTATTCCCCACACTAGACACCCCTACCATTATAGATTTCTTAATAACTAACACACCATTATTCATATAGGCCTTTATAACAACAAATCAACTTAACAAGAACCTAAGTCTGTCGTATCCACTCATATAAGTAAATATTTAATGTTGAAACATTTCAATATAAGAAAGGTTATGTTTAAATTCGACCACGTGCCTCATGTTATTAATCACTCATATAAAATGATACATCTGAATCCAAAACCTATTTTTTATTGTACCTACAAGAACAATAAGTCATTAAACCATAAACGTACTCATAGTCGTCCAAAACTATTGCATTATCTTTGGTTATGGCCTTCAGATACCTGTTTCTTTTTCTTCTCTTCGTGCAGTACCTATTGATATGGTATTTCTTATTATACAAAAAAATATATCTAATTATATAACCCATCTCAAGCCCTTTGGAATTTGACTAAGAGTTTTATCTCTTATAGCTTTAATGTATCATTTATTAACTATCCTTCACACTCAGTCCGAGACCTTCAGAGTCACCAGTCATAACCGTCTTCTTTTGAAGATATTTCAAGTTTAATGAACTCTTTACTTTGCCACCATAAGAGACTATTTATCATAAATCATAATATCCACAAAATGCTCATAACCTTTTATCGAGAACTTAAGATGATTATGTATTGTTCATCGTACTTCATCTTGTCGCCAACTGCATTCATGTTAAGAATGATTATATGGAAGTATCTTGAAGACGTTTTTCTCTCATCCACTAACAACGTGTAAAGTTTCTTCTTCCCAACAACAATATATTAACCAATGAATGTTTTATGTATACCATCTTAGAAAAAATCTATATCATCAACATCGTAGACTTTTCTAACACCTTACGAAGAACTTCATCCCATAATGTCAGCTTTTGACAATACTCCAACATCAATTTTATCCTTATATTTCTCATCACTAGCAGCAAATCATTTTGTACTATAAAAGGTCTAGCCTTAATTTTCTAGAGGTTGAAATCATTTTCTTCGTTGAAGTTTTTTAGGTTACACTTTGTGGAACTCATTTTCATATTTACGCTTGGTTGTCCCAGTGGGAACCTTTTCTCTAACCTCAAGATTTAAAACGTTTTTCGCCCTTTCTTCTTAAATTTGATACTACAAATGACGTTGCTCCAAATTATCTACGATCACCATATTATTTGTAAGTTAAACTCATCATAGGATAGTAATCATGCTTCAGAATAATCAACAACATCCAAATCTAGCAACAACCAAAACTTCGGATAATGTTAGTTGAAACTTAGCCGCTCTAGCCCATATCAAATATTCATGTTAGATTTGCATTTGTGGACTTTTATATTGGTATGGTCACTTTTTTTGTACTCTATCTAATTCAAAATATCTAATATTTTAGAATGAATTAATTATTTCATATTAAATGATGTTATCAAATTCTATAACAACATTAAATGCATATATTCATTTTCCACCAATAATATATTTAACTAAAGGGAAATGAAAGAAAAAGAACCAAACAACAATATTTAGTGTTATCTAGCATCCTAAGTATCATTATTGAGAACCTAATACCCAAATACTATATTTAATGCTCATCTAATACCCAGTCCCTTTTATAATACCTCAAATACTCGTGCTTCATCCCCATTTATATAACCTTATTCTTCGTTTTAAACCATTTTTTTTAATTTCTATATTTTTGAAACCAGAGCTCGGGAAAAAAATCCAAAAGTACAATCAGTTTTTTTAAGACGAACAAAAATAGATCCATGGATGATATTTTTTGAACGTTTTTTACCGCAAGACCTAGTAACTCTCATCTCACATCTTTATCATCAAGTAGTACATGTCTTGCATCTCGTACTTCATTTTACCATAATCTCACATGATGTAATAGAGATATGTGAGACCAAGTATGATATAATTGAGAGATTAAAGACCAGGCATGATGAAATAGATAAATGTGAGACCATGTATGATAAATTAGAAATACAAAGCAATGAAATGGAGAGATACGAGACTAGACATGACGAAATAAATAGACCAAACATTATGAAAATGGAAAGACTATGCATGAAGGAAGTAGATATAGTAGACATGATGGAAGTGGATGGACCAAACATGATGGAGGTGGATAAATCATGCATGATGAACTAGAGAGACAATACATGATAGAAGTGGAGAGACCATACATGATGAACTAGAGAGACCACGCATAATGGAATTGCATAGACCCGAAATGATGAAATGGATACATGCGAGACCATGGTTATTGGATTTGACGAGAAAAAATAAAAAAAATATCATCCATGGATCTAGTTTTGTTTGTCTTAAAAAAAACGGATGATATTTTAAAACCTTTTTCCGAGCTACGATCTGAAATATATGGACTTAAATAATTAATAAGAAATATAATGTTTGGTTCAAAGAATGAGAATACGGTTACTTGTGGGTTTTTTCCTTGGTCGATATTTCTATTGGTAGATTTCAAATTTTGGATATTATGTGGTAATGAGATAGTTGGTTGGGAAAAAAGCTTTTATCGGTCTGGTTCAGCTCTCTTTGGTCCAGATTTTGACAGAACTAAGCCGGATCGTTAAGCTTATCAGTTTGGACCAGACTGAATCTATAAAATTTCAGTATTGGTTTTCAAAACCAAACCGAAACCTGTAAGGATCGATTTGGTTTGGTCCGTCCAGTTTGATTCGATTCTGATTCGATCCAAATTTGGTTCGATTCTGATTCGATCCAAATTTGGTTCGATCCGGTTCACACCATAAAAATTAAAACAAAAATACAATTAAAAAAATGAAAATAACAAAGTTAATTTATATAAATAAATATATTTTAAATAAAACTTTACTCTGATTACCTAAATATATAAAGAAAAAAATGTGAAATACATATAAATATATTTTAGAACATTTTGATTTAGCTACCTTAGAGTAAAGCACCGGCTTCAAGATACTTTTGACTTTAGCACGTAGGCGTGTCCTTTCCATGAAAGAAAATGTTAGGGGTGAGATTCGGTCGGTTCGGTCGGTTTTTTGACGTATATTTAAACCAAACCGAAATAATTCGGTTTATAAATTATTAAACCGATTTATTAAAATAATATTGGTTTTTTTCAGTTTCGATTTTTTCGGTTTCGGTCGGTTTTGGTCGGTTTGAACATCGGTTTGGATTGGTGCGGTTCGGTTTGGTTTTCTTTAAAATTATTTTTTTAGTTGATTTTTTTAAAAATAAATCAAAAAAATTATAATATAAACTCATTATTAATTTTTTATATTTATGATAATAAATTTACAGTTATAATAATATTGTTACTTAAGTGTAAAAAATAAAGAAATAGTAAACAGTAGGAATATATAAAGCGTTTAAGAAATGTTATTATTTAGTATATTATAAGTAGGTTACTATACTATAAGTAGGTTAGTGTCCACCAACGTGCTATTTATTATATAGATGGTTATACATATGGATAAGGCCCGGAAGAGTTTTATTAATATATTTGTTACGATACAATTAGCCCTTTTATTTGTTTATTAGTATATGTTAATACTACTAGTCGCCTCTTGACAAGTTGAATGAATTATTGAAGTGAAATTCAAATATAGATTTCGCCGGTAGCTTTTAGGAACAGACAAAGGGTTCGTGGCGAATCCACGAAAGACATCTAAATAGTAAACAGTGGTTTCAATTTGTCCAAAACGTTATATGTGGGGATTGAACCCATAACCTACTATAACTTAGGTAGTTAACTAGGACCAATAGAGTTGGTATACAATGATATCTACTATTGGGTCGGTTTCGGTTTTATTCGAAAAAACCAAAAACCGGCCGAATTTAATTCGGTTTGATATTTAAAAACCGAAACCGAATATTATTATTTTTAAACCGACCAAACCGACAATTTTTAGTTTGGTTTGGTCGGTCGGTTTGGATTTTTTCGGTTTTTCCTCATCTCTAAAAAATGTCACCTTTTTTAGTGGCTATTAGAAAGATTCTTAAAATAATCTTTTTATAGTTAAACATTTTACTAGAGTCCAATCCGAAAACATTATCGTGTATACAAAATTTGATTTCATAATAATTATTATGATTACCAACCGTGTCGACGCGTAAATAAATAAATATTTTTACATTTATAAAACGTTTTAGTTTTAATAATAATATTATTATATTTCAATATCATTTTAGGTCTTTTATTATTTTTATTTAATTTTTCTATAAACACAAAATTTGAAATAACAATTACATTTTTAATCCGGTTACCTACTCACCTTTGTCTTTGAGTCATTTAGTCTAAATGGTGTAGTTTATTATTTAAATTCAATTTTTTAAATGTTCTTTTATATATTTATTTTTTTTAAGAGTAAATTTTAATTATTGAATCAAAAATCTGATAGGATTCGATTTTGGTATATTTGTTTCGCTTTCTTATTCTGTATTAGGGTTCAAACGATTTCTTATTTAAGGCTTCCAAACCCTAAATGTACGATTAGTTGTTTAAAAAAAATAAAATTCAGACTTTGAGTTCAAGATAACCGTGTGTTCTTGAAACCTTAAGGATTTTTTATCATTTGTTCTTCTTCTGATTTTCGTTGCATCAGTTTGGTATCAGAGCTCCAAAAATTCCTCATACGCATATACATGAATCATGTTTCTGTAATCTGATTTTTTGGATTTAAAGAGTAGAATAGAGAACAACATCTTCTAGTCAATATGCATAATTGAGGGAAAAATATACAAGTTCGTACTCGATTTGAATAGTTATGAGAATCAGTTTTCAGAGAACTCTGTTAAAAAACTGGCATTGAAGACTGAAGCTCTTCCAAACCCGTACATACATGTCTGGACTAATAGGGTAAACTGGGGTAACAATTTCTAAACACTGCCTAATTGCATTTTATATTGGTGGTTATAAATATACGACATAGTGTCACGTAGTTACTATGGACGTTGTTATCTAGTCTTAGGACGCCAATGGCGATTTAAGATGAATTTTACTTATGATGGTAAAAAGAACCAATACAATTTTGTGATCGATAGCCATAAGATTACATTGGTGTCATTTTAAAACCACCAACCCCCTATTTCGGAGCCTATTGTTCATACGACACTAGTTACCGAACTTATTTTTGATGCTATAGTTGTATCTGAGCCCGTATATAAAAATTCGTTCTATGAAAAGTATGATGATGAAGTCGACGAGAAGTGCATTAATGCTAAAGAATTGAAAACCTCATAAAATTAAAAAAAAATGAAACCAATTTTATCATCATAAAAAAATTAAAAGAATTTTTTTATCAACAGTGGGTATAAATCATTCTTCTACGATTAAATTGGTGGATAAAAGTCCTATTATTCAACATACCGAGTACAATTTAAAATGAGGAACAAAAAATATTGTGGTGGATTGTCTTTGTTGAAAATTATTATATCATTAGAGAACCTTTACCACCATTTTTACCACAACATAGACCTCATGGACCTCTAAAAAAATGTGTAATATTAAAAACAATTATTGATAATAGAAATAATACAACTCACAATAATATTACCGGGGACAAAAGTATTTTATTCAAGTTTGAACCTAGAAAAGTGTTTTTAAAAGTGTTATAGCCCAAACAAATTATCTCACACAACACTCACCCATTTAAATCATAAATACTCATAGTCTATTTGACCCGTCTGTGTGATATCAAACTACTGGAAATGAAATTCTCCAGAATATAGATTTGGTCACAAATGGAATTCATGTATTAATAATAGTGTTTTTAGTGCAGAATCGTTTCATAGAAGCTGAAGCTTCCGCATTCTATTATACTCTAGATCGCTTTGGAAGAAAATTAATGAAATATGTAATGTTCTAAGTCATTGATGGGGACGATTTGGATAGAGAAGAGGTCTATGACATTGTTTAAACTGTTAATAATGATTATTATGAGATTTATTTACGCGAAAACTGCCCAACATTTTGGAGCATCAGATTGCTTTTTGGCCAACCAAGGTTAGAACATTTTACCAGTGCCTCAAGTTGAACCGACCCAATAGCTTAAATCATTATATTTATCTTTGAAAACTAAAATTGTAACACTTTACAAGATCCTCATATAGAATAAAGCTATAAACGTACAACATTAGATTTCTCTTCGACCAATTAGGTTCGAAATACTTTACAAAGGCCTCAGATAAAATCGAGCCAAAAACTTTTACCATCATATTTTTCTTCAACTAGTTATGGCTAGAGCATTTTACCATGCATTGGAAACTTAGAATAGGGGCAAAATATGAATGTAAACGTTTCTTTAATACACTGATTATGTAGGTGCCTTGTTATAACCTTCTTGCAACAATAGGGTATAAAGAGTATGCCATCAGGCCCTTCAATAAAATTGCATCTGTAGGTGCTCAGTGTTCCACAAATGTTGAAGTTGCCTCATTTTCTTCTTCCATGATCTTATAAGTACTACCCTTAACTATTTCAGACCCCGTGTAAGGGCCTTCTCAATTTGCATCGAGCTTACATAGCCTACGATCCTTAGTATGCATTAATACTTTCTTTCATTATCATCTACAATAAAAACACACACGATGGCCCTTGATGCATGCCTACTCGTCATAAGCACTTGATAGTATCAAACTTTTAAGTGAGTTATTATTCTTTTAACCTCGGTTAATTCCAATTCAATGTTTATTCCTTTATTGTTCCTTTATTCGATGTAGTTAGTCACCCTGAAATATGGTATGTTAGTTTTTATTGGGACGGCTACATCAATTTCATACATCATGGTGAAAGGATTTTCATTTATGGCAGTCTCATACGTTATTCTATATGCCCATAATACTTATTGAATAAAGTTGGACCATTTATAAGTGACCTTTATTAAGTTCCTATTTTAAACCCTATATGATACTTATATTGGTGACCTCCACTTGTCTATTTTCTTATGGTTGGAAATATGTTGAGAAATGTTTTTATATGCCTTAAGCTTTGAAAATAAAAGCTGATATCATATTTGAAATTTAAGATTGTTTCTAATAGTGATTAACTTAAGAATATCAAACACGTGACAAATAATCATTATGATATTGTTGATCACATTCTTAGCTTATATTCTTAAAAACAGTTTGGTCTCCACCCACTTTGAAAAATAGTCAAAATAAAATTGGACATCCTCTTGAAATATTAGGTAAGGGTCCGACTAGATCGACACCCCGTCTATCGAAGTGTAAAGCTTCGGATATTGAATCGAGTGACACAGCTAGGTAATGAATCATATTGGCGAACTATTGGCAGATATCATACATTTTCACCAGCTCTTTCGCGTCATCTATCGTAGCCGGTCGAGTTGGTCCCACTATGAAGATTTTTTAAGACCATGATAAAAAATTTAGAGCCTAGGCATCGTAAAAGAGTTCAGATCAAACCTTGCATGTACAATGTCCTCTTTGATAACATGAAATTTTATGCTTTGAAATTCAAACGTCTAGCCATTTTTTATCACCAAGGAGGGTAATATTTGTATGAAAATCCATGATTTCTAATCTACAATCTCTTGAGTCAATTACATACACTCCAAGTGTCTCTCAAGGCCTCGAATCGTATTCATTATCAATTTAAATGTAATCTTATAAAGTAACCCATGTTTTAGGTTTAGAGCAAGCTATCGAGGACAATGAATCTACCAATAAGTTTTTAGCTCTTTTCGATTTTCTCATAATGAATGCTTCATAAACGTCGAGCTTTCTTTTTTAATGTTTTGAGGTACTATACCAAATGCTCTTTATGAGCCTCTGTTTGTCCAAAGAATGAATTTATCATGATCTGTGAGTCATTCATTAATCACACCATTTTAGCACCGTATATATAGGTCAACCGAAGCCCTACAATAGCAATTCTCTGCTATCTCTCAACACTCTCATTGTACGTACCACTTGACCCGGATTTATCTATCTCTTTCTTCTTAACTTTCTTCATGTCTATCAAAAACTGATCAAGACCGTTTCTCTTAATCTTTTGCCAGCTGCCTGCTTATCAGCGTTACCATACATTTCATCGTCCACATCTTTCTTCGGCCTGTAAATGGAGCAAATGAAGCAAATGCAAGAAAAATGATAAGATAATTAGCACATTAAAAGTTGTCTAGTTTTCATACTATTTTTTATTGTTTTTATATGGGTTTGACTAATTTTTATTGTTTTTATATAGGTTTGACTATGCACAAACAAAGTGGGTGCACACGACTTTGGATTTTAAATTATTCAAAGCCAAGCACCCACAGAAACTACGAGCATATATTGTGGCGAGTATCATTAGTTGCCTAGTCATCATCGCGGGTGTATCTCTAACCCATGGGTACTACGCCAACCGACCCAATGGGATGATTATTGGCATAGAAAATGCCAAACTGTATTGAGCATATACTGTCAATTTAAAACATAGGGTTGTATATGCTTTAAACAACCCTAACAAAAGGCATCATTGCCATATCGTGGATTACAATTCCAGCCTACGTTTGAACGGGGTTCTTATTACATGAATTAGATATTCCTATACACCATCTATATCTTTGGGTGCTGAGGAACACGTAAAAGTTCCCCTTCTATATCAACAAGGAACTATAGAAGAATTGTCTGCAAACGCTACCATGTTTGCACCGGACGCAACTTCAGACTTTGAAGTTGAAATTTGGGGAAATATAAAGTGGATGATTAACTTTTTTTGGAGATATATCAGAAAATTCAACCAAAGATGCACTCTTACGATGACCGGACCACCGAATGGGAAGTTACTTTGAACACCTAAATGTATTTAATCTTGATATTTATAACTATGCATTGCTATTCCAATGTTTTATATAGTATTTTTATTGTATTGGTTATAATTTAATGTATATATATAAATTAAATGTATTTAATCTTGATATTTATAACTATGTATTGCTTATTGAAAATCTATGATCTGGAAATTGAGACCGACTCTATAACTCTTTTAAACATGCTAGTAGTACTTACTAATAAAGGTCTTGACTCTTACTACCTTTACTGTTAGACACATATTCACTCGTCAATTCAAAAATGACTATTGGACACATATTCACTCGTCATCTCAAAAATGACTATTAGACACATATTCAGCGAGCAAAACACAATGTAACACGGGAATAGGGGGTTATAGGTTGGTTGTCGGTGCTAGTGTAATTTGGACTCCTAATGTCTAGGGTTTCTCATTTTGAAAGCTTGAAAGAGCTCCTCCTGCTCTTTGGTTTTTGGAGGTGTTAATGAGGAAGACGCATTCTAGGGTTTCTATTAAGCGGTCAGTTTGTATTTCTCGGGTTATTAGGAGTCAGAGTTCAAATGGGCCTATTAAAATTCTTGTACCGTAATTTTTCTTGGGTTGGAACCTAAGCTTTAGGATAAGGCTGTTTTTATAAAGCCCGACTTTTGTAGGCCTTTGAACCCATTATTTAATAGTATAAATGATAGGTTTAATAAAAAAAAATTAATGCAATAAAAATATATAAATTAGGTTTATACAATTTGTAGCAGAGGTCTATTTTGAAAAATTGACCTCTCTTATATTATTATATTTAGTTGTTCTGTTACGAAATTGATGGCTAAAATACACATTTAGCTATAAAATCATAAATTTAATTATCGAATTAATATATTTTTAGATGTTAAGTAAACATTTAACCATCAAAATGTTAGTATTATATACATTCAATTCGTCAGCATTTACCTCTTGGCATGGGCATGTATGCTAGTCTGTTTTATACTGAATTTCTATTTTGTTAAAAACCTGGTCGTAGATGATAATCATGGTTAGATGTTATTCCATTTATCAGTGATTTCATACGGTGAGGGTAAAAAATGCTTATATGGACAAAATCTTGCTAGTCTAGTGGAGTTTAAATAAGTGTGAGTTGTATGCAGACAACCTTTATCTAAACATGTTGATCTAGAATCGAGAGTAATTACTTGCTCCTAAACTTAATTTTGATTAAAAATCGTCTTTTGAAAGAATGAACCATTTATTATTATACAGAGAACGTTACAAACTTAGCCGCCAATCTAAATACGTAGCTATCAAATATTTAAATGTTATTTATATATATATATATATAACTGCTATATTACGAAATTGGTGGTAAAAATAAACATTTAGCTATAACATTATAAATTTAATTATCGAATTAATATATTTTTAGTAAATATTTAACTATCAAAATATTATTATATATATATTTAATTTGTTAATATTTACTTTTAAGTGTTGTTGACTTCTATAAATATAAAGTTTGGTATGGTTGAATTTTAAAATAATATTTGTTTGAAGTATAATACAATAATTCATTTTTATATAGTGCGGTTATTGTTTCCTAAAAAAAACTCATAATTTTTTTAAATTAAATAGACATTCTATGTTGTGGTAATTTAAATTTGTTGATTATTTAATCCTTACTTCAAAGCATTATCCATTTTAATTTATTTAGCTCATATATAACAACGTCCACTATAAGATTTTTGTTTTCGATAAAAAAATATGATAAAATGTTCAAAACAATGTAGCAGACCAGTCGACCAATATTTGACTTTTCTAGCTTAGAGTTAAAACTACAAAGTAAAAATATATTTCTCTAACTATTTACAAATTGATCAATGGTCGGTGATGCTCTTTTAATCCGATTATTTTGTTGGAAACATTTTTATCTCAAGTTGTCGCAAACCGTGCATATGATATGTCAAATTGTTGGTAAACTAAATACAATTAGAGGCTTTGAACAGTAACTCGTCCCTGGACTATCGACTTTGGTGACAGATAGTCCCTAGACTTTCAAAAGTCCGTTCGTAGTCCCTGGACTATCCAGTTTGGTGGCATATAGTCCTTGGACTTTCAAAAGTCCGTTAGTAGTCCCTGGACTATGCAACTTGGATGAAGTTAGTCCCATGCGCATGTTTATTAAGGGGACTAACTTTATCAAAAATAGAAAGTCAAAGGACTAAATTTATTGAAAACGAATAGTTGAAGGACTATCTATCACAAAAATTGATAGTCAACACATGCAAGGGGATTAACTTTATCCAAACTGGATAGTCGAGGGACTACGAACGGACTTTTGAAAGTCCAGGGACTATCTGCCACCAAGTGCGATAGTCCAGGGACGAGTTACTGTTCAAAGCCTACAATTAGAGCTCAAACATACATGGAGGCATTCATAACTCATGGTGGGATAAAGATATTAGTGTTCTCATGCTAGGAAGCTAAAATTGGTGAGTGTAGTGCTCCAACATCCATGACTCATAACTTATTAAAGCTAATCACATTTATACCTTATTTTTTATTTATCATCCCTCCACCTATTAACATTAGTATTATATAAAAGACGTCAATTTTGCAAAATAGACCCTTGCTACTAATTGTACAAAACCTAATTTATATATTTTTATCACCTTTTTTATTAAGCCTATCATTTATACTATCAAATAACAGGTTCAAAGGGCTACAAAAGTCAAGCTTTATAAAAACAGCATTATTCTAAAGCTTAGGCTCCAACCCCATGATAAATTACGGTACACGAATTTAAATAGTGAACGAAATGAAATTGGTGTTACTATGTTTGAAAATAAAGTTTCATTTGGGGAACAATTGACAATCACAAAGCAATCTTCTTGTCTAAATGGTGTAACTTATGTTATTCTTATAAGGAAGATGGCTTAAACATCAAAAGCCTTGGGGATATTCAGAATACCTTCTCATGCAAGCTTTGGTTCAAGTTTAGGGAACACAATAACCTTTGCTGTAAGTATATCCATTTTACTTATTGTTTTACCTCTCATCCTATGCAAGTTCACTATACTATCAAAATATCTAAACCCTGGAAAAAATTACTGGATACTAGATAACTTGCTACTAAATTTATCATTTGGAAGCTCAATAGAGGAAACATTGAATTATGCTAGACAAATGATGTACAATAGAAGGTTAACACTTTTTGGGATCAACATATGGAACATGAACAAACTAAAATCTTATGTTCTTTCATCTAATATTGACAAAATCCAAGATCTATTCATCAATGAAAATAAAGATGACTTTATTCAATGGACTATATCTCATCAATGAGATTACAACACTAAAGCTACTTGTAACATTTTGAGAAAAAAATGTAATAAATCTGTGTTATTTCTAATGATTTGGAATAATATTACTCCAAGGAAATGTTCATTCCTCATTTGGAGAGTAACAAAGAATTTCAGTAGACATTATCCTTAAACATAGGAAAATTCATTTGGCTTCCAAATGCAAATATTATGATAATATTAAATATATTAACCATTTTTGTATTCAATAAAATATTTCGTGGGAGGTCTGGCAGGTTTTTGGAAACTCATTTAACCTAATAATTGACAAACATATAAATCTGCAACACATCATTAAATGTTGGTTCTCGTGTACTAAAAAGATATTCACCTTCGAACTACTATCCCTCTATAATTTTTCAAGATCTATGGATATCTTGAAATAAATCTAAACATCAAGGAAATAAACTTTCAACTATAAGCATCATAAACATATAAAGAATACAATCTTGAAGCTTAATAGTGCTAATCTTCTCAAAATAGAATTATGGTCTCATGACTTTAATTATCTTACCATGCCAAAAAATGTATTGTTACTAAGTGGAAATTACCTCTAGAATCTAGACTCAAACTTAATACTGATGCATCTTGCTTTCTAATTGGAGAAGCAAGTTATGGTGGATTAATAAGGAATTGTAAGGGTGATATTCTTGCTACATTTGGTAAGATTTTTAGAAAGCTTCCGCCAATTATTTATGAGTGCAGGGCCCTCCTTGATGGCCTCACTCTTTGCAGTCAGATGAAAATATATAACTTAGATATTGAGACTGTATCTACTATCCTTATAGTAATGATTCAAAAACATAAATCCCTTTAGTTTCCAACTTCTCTTCTAGATTGTTGCGGAAACTTGATATCATCTAGTATGACCATATCACATATTTTTAGGAAACAAAAATCTGCAGCAGACTGGCTAGCAAAGTAAACTCATAAATGCAAATTCAAACTTTATCCAAGTTCATCACATATTCTCACCAATTGATAACAATTTCGCTTCTAGATAATCTATGAGTTGGATTTCTAAGAGAACTTACATGAGTCAAATTGAGTCATATTTATTTTCTTCGACTATGTTATCAATTTTAGTGCTCTCTATGAAATTCTTCAAGATTTCCCTTTTAAATCTAATTGCCCACCTCAAGCAGCTACTTAGACTGCTATTGACCCTCATTTACAGGTAATCACCTAATCATACGTCTTTTTGCATTTAATCTAGTGCTCGTCAAATATATGAGACATTAAATAAAGTCGAGCAAGGATTCGAAGCATCATAGAAATGAAAATTATTCCAATGCATGTGAAAGATTTGTTGCAATAAATAAAGTCGATCAACGATTCGAAACATCAAAACAAAGAAATATAAATTCGAAATATAAATTTGAAATATTAAGAAGCTAACTTGAGTAAATCATTCATATAGGAACCTGTGACATCTATTAGAATTTTGACCTGCTAAAGAATCATTTATTCATCTTCATCTTCATTAAGTCATTTACTTCATCAAGTATAAACACTAGTCTTTTGGATTCATTAGTATAAACACACCACATTTACCCAGAAACAATAACATTCATTAATGTTAAATTGAAGCTAGAGATAAACTTAAAGTGCAAGTTGAAATTTTGGCGTTCCATATACCATTCAAATTTTAGACACAAAGCAATTGTATTCAACTAAAACCTAGTTCATAGTATGCTGAATTTTCCAACAAATTATTTTAATAAAACTCTATTTTTATTTAAAAACAATTAACTTATAATGATAATATAATAAATAAAAATATTTACCGGTCAAAAGTATGATAAAGGAAAATAAAAATATTAATTGCTCAAATATTTTTGTCATAATATTTTTGAGGTTTTTACAAATTATTATTGGAGATAAACTAAATATTTATATTTGTGTACCTCGTATCCATATATATATAAAGAAAAGGTTTAAAATATTTTGTTAAATAAAATTAAACGTTAGTTACCAAACTTTAAATTTTGAATACATTTTTTATATAATATTTTTTTCTATCCCAAACAATATTAAATGTTAGCGTCTACATGATAATAGTCAGAGATGTATGACGCGATGTGACACGTTAAAATTTGGCGGGTTCACTACAGTCTATCATATTACGCACGGTAAAGACTTACGACTCCGTCGTCACGGTCACGGCGGAATACGGTCACGACCGTCGCGACAAACATGATAAAAATAGTGTCACAACAATTACTGCAGTATATTATATAATATAAGTTATTAATATACTTTTATTATTTATATTTTAATTACTTTTATGGTTTAATTATAACCTACCAGTACTAAGAGTGTTATATAATATATTAATTTTGTAACATATGTAGAATAAATAGATAATATTATTATTTGATAAACAAATTATTATTATTATATTTTGATTATTATTATTATGGTGGGATAGCTTTATCATAGTTTTAATATAGTTTATTGCGGGTTATAATAGTTTTATTTTTTACTTTGATTATTATTATGGTTTGATTATAATTATAAGTATTATAAGTGTTCTAATATGTTATAATATAATCATTTAGTAGAACTATTAGACTTCAAAAATCTATAGTGTTTGATTATTATTATGGTTTGATTATAATTATAAGTATTATAAGTGTTCTAATATTTTTATAATATAATATTTTAGTAGAACTATTAGACTCCCAAAATCTATAGTGAAACATAAAAACATCAATTATATTGATTGTTCTTAGAATATCGATAGATGTAAAAATATATATTCTATTACTTTAAACGCATCACTTTTCATCCAATGTGAGACAGTGTAGTTGTTTTTCTTTCAATTTAAACAACATAAGTTTATGTGCGTCTTACAACACATTTCTAACGCATTGTGTGTCTGTCTTGCATTATAAATTTTACATGTGTTAGATAAGTTCTCATATTTCTCATTCTTCAACCCAGCTAGAAATATTTGAAGACGAGAACGAGCCATTCACATTCTATTAACTAATTAGTATCCTTTTGTTTTCAACATTCTCGCTCCTTGACATGCTTTTAAGAATTTCGCAGTGTCATGATTATGTCTTCTGTATATAATTGTTATATATCATAACCCAATTTGGCCTTCAATAAGATAAGCTCTTAGTGCAAAAGGAAAATCATATTTTTGTATCATGTGTGGTCATCTCCTAACATTAAGTTTAGTAAAATACTTCATATAAAATCCAAATTTCTCGTAAACAAAATTATTCTCGCGGTTTTTCTATTTTTTATATTATTATAATTGTTAATAAACAAAGAGTGAAAAGAGAGAAGTAGCTGCATAAACTATATAGGCTAATGGGCCTATAAGCTACTTCTAATAAATATCTTAGGACAGATAATGGGTTAGAATATTGCATTTGTTAGCTCAACGAGTTCTACAAAGTTGCAAGAATAGTGCGCCATCGCACTTGTTTTAGAACACCGCAACAGAATGGGGTTGCATTAAGAATGAACAAAACACTTTGTGACAAGGTACGAAACATGCTCTCGTATTTCGGTGTGGGAAAGAATTTTTGGGTGAAGTTATCAATATAGCGTGTTACTTGGTGAATCGGTCTCCATGAACGTCTATTGATTGTAAAACTCCTTTTAAGATTTGGTATGGACCGTCGGCTGATTACTAACAGTTTAGGGTGTTCGGTTGTCATGTGTATGCTTATACGAGAGATGGTAAGCTTGAGCCGAGGGTAAAGAGGTGTATATTTCTAGGATATAGGTTATTGTGTACCTCTTTAAAGTCTCCAGGTTTTCTCATCAGTAGGGACGTGACTTTTAATGAGTCTGCTTTGATAGACAGATAGAAGAAAGTGAGAGAAATGGTCGAATCAGGATCGGTTGTGAGTAAACAGGTGGAGCTTGAAGTAGAATCAGTTCCTAGCGAGTCTAATGATTCGAGTGATTCTGAGGTGGATCCAGAATCAAGAAGTGAAGCGTCAGCATCAGATGATAGTAAAGATGATGCGCCGGAACCAGAACAACAACCATATAACATAGCATTGGGCAGAGAAAGAAAAGATATTAGACTTCCAAAAAGGTATGCAAATCTAATTGCATACGCTCTGTCAGTTTCAGAAGAAGTTGAGATGCAAAAACATATTAACTATAGAGAAACTATAGCGAGTTCGGAGGCAAGCAGAGGATTGGTGCTATGGGGGAAGAGATTGAATCTCTTCATAAGAATCAGACATGGAATCTTGTTAATTTCCTAAAAGACAGAGGGTAGTATGCAGTAAATGGGTGTTCATGAAAAAAGAAGGTAATCTAGGGGTTAAGACATCTCGATTCAAGGCAAGACTGGTCGCTAAGGGTTTTTCTCAAAAGGAAGGAATCAACTTTAAAGAAGTGTTTTCTCCAGTGGTGAAGCATAGTTCGATTCAAGTTTTGTTAGTCATAGTAGTTTTGTAAGATTTAGAGCTTGAACAGTTGGATGTGAAGATTACGTTTCTACATGGTGAATTGGAGGAGGAAATCTACATGAGACAACCAGAGGGATTTATCGAACCTAATATGGAGGACAAGGTTTGTCTACTGAAAGTCACTGTATGGTTTGAATTAGTCACCCAAGAAATGGTACAAATATTTGATACATTCATGATGTCAAAAGGGTTTACGATGAGTCTATATGATAATTATGTGTATCATCAAAAGATGTGAGATGATTCTTGATAAGGAAATATATTCTTTAGGGACCTAAATGTAATTAATAAGGACTTAATTGATAAGTTCTGTTAAGATAGAGTTTAATTAAGCCTTATAAGAAATATAGGGGTTGAATTGTAAATATTCCTTTATGTAACCGCTTTTCTAACTAACTTACTAAGCATATTTAAAGAGGCTGAAGAGGTTATTGACACCTAGGAAATAATCAGAAGCAAAATATTACTTTCACTACCTAAAATTCTCTCGGTGGATATTTGTGTTCTCTATTTTCTCAATTCAACTTTTATTCTTACCAAATTGGCGCTAGAAGGAGGGGGTGAAGATACCTTGATCGATAGATCAAAAATCGAGTCTCGAGTTTTTTCGTTTTCTGAAGCTTTTCGTTCGAGTTTCTTTTCGTTTTCTGGAATATTTTGTTTAGTTTTTCGCTGATCGGAGATGAATTCAGAAGAAGGTGACAATCCGTCTGTTCGAAAGGCTATGGAAACATTGAAATCTGACCTGCAAGAGGCAGGTAAGTCAATTCCAACTCAATCAAACCAATTTGATTTCGAAGGTAAAATGAATGAAATGATAAGAAAAGTGGCAGAGCTTGATGAATTGGTTAAAAAGAAGGAAAATAATAATGGCGCTAGACTTAGATCTAAAGTAGCAAGAGGCGATCAAGATGATCAGTCGGATCCGTCAAATGACGACGACGACGTTCAATGTGAACAGCGTAAAGCACATTTTGAGCGAAAAAAAGAGTATAGTGGAATAAAAAGAAAGGGAAAATTACAGAAGCGACAGTATGTGGACTCTAGTGATGAAGAGGATTTCGAAAACTCGGAGTCAGATGAAACACCGAGGTACGAACATTCTCGAGGCCATTCAAGAGGAGGAGGATATGAACTCCGGCCAGCTAAGGTGTATAAGGAAGGCAAAAGAAGGAAAGGCGAGTATATTCGCCTCGGAAATATTCGCCTCGGAAATATTCGCCTCGAAACTATGAAGGTGAGTCAAGTTTATATGCTACTGTGGGAATGAGAAACGAAGAACAATATGTTCAAGGAGTCGACTGGAGGGACTCACCATTGATCAGGGAGATTAGATCTGTGCCGCTTCCGAGGCGGTTTGACATTTCCAAAATTGACAAGTTTGATGGAACTCAAGATCCCGATGATCATATAGAATAATTCAAAAACTATATGACTAATTTCGAAAACGACGATAAATTGGTGTGTAGAGCATTCTCTCAGACATTCAAGGGAACTGCACTAAAATGGTACAACAAGATTCCTAAGGAGTCGATTGCAAATTTTAGAGGCTTCTACACAGCTTTTCGAAGACAGTTTGTGGGAAGCAAAGAAATGAGAGCTAATGGGGATAAGATAATACAATGCAAGCAAGCTGTGGGAGAAAAGTTAAAGGATTATACCAAAAGATTTGTGTCAACAAAAGCTGGACTAGATGATTGTGAAGAGGTGGTGGCTATGGCAGCGTTTAGACAAGGACTGTTGCCAGGAGATTTAGCAGATGAGACTACAAGGTGTAGGGCATTAACATTTGGAGCTCTCATGGCTCAGGTTGAAGATCAGATCAAAGTCGAAGAGTCGACGCGGGTTCGAGGAGGAGGCAGTACTATTCAGAAAGGGAATAGTCAAGTGAACACTTCGAACAATAACTCATCGCGCCCGAGGGGTAACCAAAATGTTTCTAATCGAGGAGGTTCGAATTCATACCAAGGGGGTTCTTCGAGCTCGTACCAAGGGGGCTATAATCAGCACAACTCTAATAATCAACAACAGTTCAGATCCAGATCGAATGTGTGGGTAAGACCAGAATATTATGCGGATTTGACTGAAAGTGTGGCTTCGATATATGAGAAAACCAGGGGAACAGTAAATTTCAGAAAGCCACCAGCGATTAATAGGCCAAGAGAGGAACGCAATAACAAGTGCTGCAGGTATCATGATGATGTTGGGCATGATACAAATGATTGTATTGCTTTGAAGAAGGAGATGCAGATTCTGATAGAAAATGGAAAGTTGCTGGAGTATGTAAAAAAGAATGCTAAAGCTGTAACTCAGAAAATTGGTAATCCTAATTCTAAGCATGAAACTGCACTGATGATTTTAGATGCTGCAGGTGATGAGTTTGATGTGGCTTCGAAATATGTCGACCCAGACCCTAGCCGATTATTGTTGATGTCAGTAGATGAGCCGATGCGTCAGGGACGTGTTCGAGATTTGTGTGCCTTCTTTGAGTCACTGACAATATTTGGGGGAGATTCAATGACTAACAACATTAATAATTCGAGGAAGAGACATATAGTGAATTTAACGCGTCAAATTGAGGGAGGAGCATCAGCACACCTAAGAAACAAGAAGGATATCCCCTTTATAATTTTCGATGGGGATGATTTGAGAGGAATTACTGGGCCACATGAAGATGCAGTGGTTATAGGAGCAGAAGTATGTGGGGCGGAGATTCGACGAGTGTTGATTGATACCGGGAGCTCTGCTAATGTGTTGTTCAAGTCAACATATGATAGATTAACCGCTCCGCCTCGAATAGAAAGGTCAGAGAGAACTATCATTGGGTTTACTGGCGCAACAGCAAATGTGATAGGGGAGTTCGAAGGTGAGATTTCTTTGGGAAAGGGGCCTTTCAAAAAGAAAGTACAAGTACTTTTTATGGTGGTAGATTGTCCATCAAGCTACAACGCTATTTTTGGAAGGTCGTGGCTGGCTAAAATGTATGCTATAGTCTCTACGATTCATCAATGTTTGAAGTATGTGATCAAGGATCGAGTCGGCGTAGTTCGAGGTGATCAAAAGGTGGCAAGAGAGTGTTACGCTGCTGCGTTTAGACTACGTGGCAAAAGTACTGATGATCCAATGGAGAATTAGCAGTTTGGGGGGTTGTCTTCTGGTGGTACAGATGAGGGAATTGATGATCCGAGGTCAACCCCGAGTTCTGTGGTGGTCAGTGAAGAAATAGAAGAATATGTTTTCAATAATGGCAGGGTACTTCGAATTGGGACTTTGTTGTCTTTATCAATGCGAGAAAAATTGTTGAATTTTTTGTCTGAGAATTTGGATGTATTTGCTTGGAGGTCTGAGGATGTAGTGGGGGTCCCAAGTGATATCATATGTCATAGCTTGGCAGTGGATCCGAAGATCAAGCCGATAATTCAAAAAAGAAGAGCTTTTTCGTTGGAAAAATCCGAGGCCATAGTTGCTGAGGTAGATCGATTGTATAAGATGGGGCATATCAGGGAGTCCAATTATCCGAGGTGGACGGCTAATCTTGTGGTGGTGAAAAAGAAGAGCGGAAAATGAAGAATGTGTGTAGACTTCACAGATTTAAACAGAGCCTGCCCAAAAGATCCTTTTCCAGTGCCTCGAATTGACCAGTTAGTGGATTCTACTTCTGGAAATAAAATCTTGACATTTATGGATGCATTTTCAGGGTATAATCAGATTCGAATGAATCCAGAGGATGAAGAAAGCACAACTTTTATCACCGATCGAGGTTTACACTGTTATAGAGTGATGTCGTTTGGATTAAAAAATGCTGGGTCTACATATCAGAGGCTGATGAATAAGGCGTTTGCTTCACAAATAGGGAGGAATATCGAAGTGTACATCGATGATATGCTTGTTAAGAGCAAAAGTGATGATGAACACATTGATGATTTAGAAGAGACGTTTTTGAATCTCAGAGCCATACAATTGAAGTTGAACCCAGAAAAATGTACATTTGGAGTCCGATCTGGTAAGTTTCTGGGGTACATGATTAGTGAAAGAGGAATCGAAGTGGACCCAGAACAGTTGAAGGCTCTGATATCAATGTCTTCACCTCGGAATATCAAAGAAGTGCAAATGTTAACGGGCAGGTTAGCAGCTTTGAACAGATTCATTTCTCGTTTTTCAGATAAGTGCTTGCCTTTTTTCCAGGTGCTGCATCGACCAAATAATTTTGAGTGGACTTCGGATTGTGAAGAAGCTTTTGTGAAGATAAAAAATCTTTTGTCCTCTCCTGAAATATTATCAAAGCCTCGAAAGGGTGAGCAATTATTTTTGTATATAGCAGTATCGGATTATGCAGTAAGTGCAGTTCTGGTTAGTGAAGATACGAGGGTTTCGAAGCCTGTCTACTATGTCAGTAAAAGTTTGGTTGATGCTGAGAAACGATATTTGAAGCTCGAAAAATTGGCACTGTGTATAGTAGTGGAAGCAAGAAAAATGCGTCCTTACTTCCAGGCACATACGATTGTGGTTCGAACTTCATATCCATTGAAAAATGTGTTGCAAAAGCCAGATATCTCAGGAAGGATGACTAAGTGGTCTGTAGAATTATGAGATTTCGATGTGTTATTCTCTCTTCGAACAGCTATCAAAGCTCAAGCCTTAGCAGATTTCTTGGTTGAGTTCCATTCGAGCAGATCCGAAGAGAAAGATGGTGAAAAAGTGAACACGAATCCGACGTGGACGATACGAACTGATGGGGGATCCAGTAATAAAGGGTCGAGTGCAGGAGTTGAATTGGTGGCACCAACAGGGGAGTTTATGTTTCAAGCTATAAAATTTGGATTTCATGCTTCGAATAATGAAGCTGAATATGAAGCTGTGCTAGCAGGGTTGCGGTTAGCAAAGATTTGTGAAGCAATATTCGTGCGCTTAGAAACAAATTCGCAGTTGGTAGTTAACCATGTTAAAGGGGTGTCAGAAGCTAAAAAGGATCGTTTGGTTTTGTACTTGCAAGAGCTACGAGGAATGATGGCACAATTTGAAAATGTCGAGGTGGAGCATATTCGAAGAGGTAACAACACAATGCCTGATTCTTTAGCAACAATGGCTTACTCTGAAGAATATCCATGGATCGTGACACAACCATTGCCCTCGATTATATCAAGTTCTGAGCAATGTGAATTTGTTGAGGAGGTAGTAAATTATCCGAAGCACGTTCGAGGTGATTGGAGGATTGACTTGTTAAATTTTATTTCGAAGGGAATACTACCTCTTGATAAACACTTGCTCAAGAAAATAAAGTATAAAGCTCTTGGTTATGTGGCGTTAGATGGGGTATTGTACAAGAGATCTGCGTCGAAACCTTTGTTACGGTGTTTGAGTAAGCAAGAGTCTCAAAACATTCTATCTGAATTACATGATGGAGATGGGTCAGCTCATTGTGGATTCAAAGCTTTAACGCGTAGGGTATTGTTGGCAGGGTATTATTGGCCTACCATATTGCAGGATGCCAAATTATTAGTTCGAAGATGTGATACTTATCAGAGGTATGCAAATTTAATACATAAACCAGCAGTACCCCTAATGACAATATCAGAGGCGGTTCCTTTCGATAGGTGGGGGATTGATTTAGTAGGACCATTACCTATCGCTTCAGGTGGAAGACAAATGATTATTGTTGCGGTTGATTATTTTTCGAAATGGGCAGAAGCAGAACCTTTAGCTGGGACAAAAGCTAAGGATGTAATCAAGTATATTCTAAGTAACATCTGCTACCGTTTTGGAGTTCCTCGAAAAATAACAACGGACAACGGTCCCCAATTTAATAACAAGGAAATAGATTCTTGTTGCTCTTCGAAAGGAATACAACAATGCTTTTCTACTCCTTTCCACCCCCAAGCAAATGGGCAGGTGGAAGTTACAAATAGATCTATTTTGGAGGGTTTAAAGAAAAATTTGGCAAGAGCAGCAAGGAAATGGCCAAATTATCTTCAAGAAGTGTTGTGGGCATATCGAACAACCTGTAGAGAGGCCACAAAGGAGACTCCTTTCTCTTTGTTATATGGAATGGACGCTGTGTGCCCTGCTGAATCTACATTGCCTTCCTACAGGTTATTACGATATTCCGACGTGGATAATGATGAAGCTAGAAGGGTTGAGCTTGATTTGTTAGAGGAAAAAAGGGTCAAAGCGCATTTGAATGTGGTTCATTACCAAACCTTAATGAGAAGCAGGTACGATGCTAAAGTTAAGAAGAGAGAATTCAAAGTTGGCGATCGGGTGTTGCGAAAAGTATTTCTTCATACTAAGGACAAGCACCTCGGAAAATTGGCTCCGAATTGGGAGGGTCCTTATGAAGTCAAAATGAAGATCAAGCCAGGTTCCTACAGGTTGTCTGATCGTGAGGGGAGGATGCTCAAACACCCTTGGAATATAGAGCATTTGAAATTGTACTGTGAGTAAAATTGAACTTCGAATTTTTGTAAACAGACATACTCTTTCCTTATCTGTTGGCCCAGAAAGGTTCTAAAGAGGTGTCTGGCTAATTTTGAATTTTATAATAAAATTTCTTTTGGCCATTGGTTGTTTAGTATGATGAGTGATTTATTATTTTGGTAACTTGGCAAAGACTGATCATCTTTGAAAGTTGACCAAGAATAATTTTCCAAAGCCATAGCTTTGAAGAAACAACCAAATTTTCGAGGTGCCACGTCTTATGAGTGCATCTAATTTTCGAGGTGCCACGTCTTATGAGTGCATCTAATTTTCGAGGTGCCACGTCTTATGAGTGCATCTAATTTTCGAGGTGCCACGTCTTATGAGTGCATCTAATTTTCGAGGTGCCACGTCTTATGAGTGCATCTAATTTTCGAGGTGCCACGTCTTATGAGTGCATCTAATTTTCGAGGTGCCACGTTTTATAAGTGCATCTAATTTTCGAAATGACAAGTTTAAATAAGTGCACCAGAAATTTGAAATATTAAGAAAGTTACTTGTTTCATCGGATAAAACTTGAAGCTTACAAAAAGGAGAAAACTACTTAATTAAAACACACAAAAAACAAGCGCGACATGTATAATCTGTTGTTTAGTCATCTTCTTCTTCCGATGACCCTTCCGAAGCATTATCTTCTTCTGAGGAGCTTGACGGCACCTCGAATGCTTCCTTTGGACGATCTTCTTCTGGAACTTGTTTCCAAAAGTCTGTTAAATTCAACCTTGGATAGGCAGCATGAACTTCTCGAAGAAGCTTGATAGCTGTATCAGTTTGAGCTTTCTTGATACCATTAAGCATCACAGAACCAACAGCAGCCTCGGCCTTTTTGACGGCAGCTTTCTTTTCTTCTTCGAATCCTGTTCGAAGCGTAGTCAATTGAGTTTGGCAATTCTCCAGTTTTTCCTGAGTTTCTTTAACAAGTTTCTCAGCATCGGTAGATTTTATCTTTTCTTCGGAAATGGCAGTAGAATGTTGAGATTTTAGATTTTCAAGAGCCAGTCGATGAGAAGCCTCCAGAGCTTCGATTTCTTCTTTATGCTCCTTAAGAAGTTTTCCTTTTTCAGGTTCGAAATTTTGAAGTGCTTCGTTTTTCGAAGCCTTTTCAGACTCTGTTTCCTTTTTTCTCTTGATTAACTCTTGTGCAAGGAGCTCCAATTGAGTATGAGAGTTGTTCACCTCTTCACATAATTTTTTGGCTGCAGCACTTCAATTTGTAAAAGGTCGAAGAATTGAAGTTACCTCATCGGATCTGTCAGGATTAGGCAAATTTGATGGGTGATGATGAACATGAACGATGGCATTAGATTTTGAAGTTGTGGCAGCATCGGTAGAAGTTGATGGAATGGTGTTGATAGGTCGAGAATCTTCACCAGTGGCTGCAAAGTCTCCGTTCGAATTAAAATATTCGAGGTTAAGATAATCAATTTCCTGGCTATCTCCTAGTGCTAATCCCCCTTGAGGATTTTCTTCAATAAAGATTTTTTCATGCACCTCGGAGGCCAATACCTCTTCAAGAATGTCGGCTTCGTTCTTTTTCTTTGGAGTAATGGACTTCTTGTTTTTTTTCTTTGGAGTGTTGCTTTCTTTCTTTTTCTTTTTCAGTGCAGGTTCGTCCTCTTCGGATATTGGAGGAAGTTGAGATGCAGACGCTTTTCGTTTTCCTGCAGGCTTCGAATGTTTGGAAGGATTAGCCTTGCTTGTGTTGGGTCTTCTGAGGGTTTGATTTCCCTTCTTCTTTAGTGGCAGGTGACTTTCACTTCGATTCCTGGTGGGAAGGTAGGTTTTCCCATCTGGTGCAAGTATTCTCTGAACTGCTTCAATAGGATCTGGGGGGATCATCGGATCTTCAGGGAAGTCAGCTCCCAAGGATATGCGCCAGAGATGGCTGTTGACAAAGTTGATTGGTTCAAAGGCTGAGTGAAAGCCATTTCCCCAGGCTTTTTCTGCCCATTCAGCCATTTTCTGGAAGATCACCTTTGCAGTTTTTCGACGACTTTTAAACCTCCTCGGAATTTCTAAAAAAAAAGAAGAGAATAAACAGTTAGATAAGTGAACTTGGTTAATTTGGCTAGGCTTAATAAGTTTTAAAAAAAATTGTTACTTACTACTATCTCTCCAGGTGAGAGTGAGTTTTGAGGGGTTGGCATCGAAAATCTCTTTGCCGTTTTCCCAAGCTCCTGATAAAAAGACAAATTTTTGCTTCCAAAATTTATCAGCTTCGAGGAGGTCATCGATAATCTTCAGATCATCCTCCACGGTTAGGTAGTAGAATGGTAGAACTGGCCCATTAGAGATTTTGGTCAGCGAGATGAAGTCTTCTATTTCGAGGGGGATGCCTCCTAACCTCGACACCATGATAGAAGAGAATAAGGTGAACAACTGGTTTGGAGTGACTTGTGTTGGACACAACCCATGAATCTCGAAGTACCTCACAATCATTGGATCGAGGGGAAATCGAAGTCCCCAGTTGAAAAGCTCGGGGTAAACTACCAGTTCATTCTTCTGACAATTCAGAGGTGTTTCTCCTTCTTCTGGTAGTCGAAGAACAACGTTGTCTGCTAGCCCCCATAGTTTCTTGAGTTGCTCTTTTTCTGATTCGAGGTAGTAGGTGTATTGTACATTTTTCAGGGCAAGAATATACCGAGGACAAAGTGGTTGAAGGTTCTCCTGAACCAAAGCAGCAACGTCCTCGGGGAGGGTAATGGGAGGTTTCTTTCCTCGATTTCTCTGTGGGGGGATTACCCCGTCAGCCTCGGATTCCTCTTCGGCATCAGACTCAGTGGCTTCAGAATCATTTTCTTTGTTATTGTCTTTATCGGTAGCTTCATCCTGACGACTTCGAATTTGAGTCTTAGTTTGAGTCACAGGAATTGGTTGACTATTCTCTGGAGTAGCGTCAACCATTTATTGTGGGGGAGGAGAGGAGGTCTCTGCATCATCACCCATTGCTAGAAAGGTTGATTTTTTGCGTGATTTAACTTTAACAGCTTCGGATTGAAGGGTAAGTGATTTGGGTTGAAGTTTTTTAGTTGCTTCGAATTGTGGGATAAGTGATTTGGGTTGTGGATTTTTATCAGTTGGTGGTTTGTCAGAAGTGACACCTTTAGATTTTCGATGAGGTCTTAATGGTGGAGAAGTAGGTTGATTTCGAGGAGGAAAAGGTTCTTGGGTAGATTCTGGGTTTGAAGCTAAGGGTGAAGGTGAAGTAGCAAGATTGGGATCGAAGTTACCGTATTTGAAGGTGGTAGAGGAAGAATGAGGACCGTTGTAGATCAACCCAACAGCTCTGTATTCTTCAGCTCTCTCTCCAATACAAAGGTAATCGTAGGCACCGAATACTTGATTACTAGAGCCAGGGAAGAGAGATTTCTTTGTTGTTCTTGGTTTTCTGGGTTTAGATCTTTTGTATTTGGGATATCTTCTCATACAATAGATGTAAATCTGGGAGGTTGTTCTTTGTGAATGAAGGAATGATGTTTCTGGGAAGGCAGTAGAAGATGAAGATGAATGTGGCTTAAGAAAGAAGTGATTTATCTAAAAAGCTCTCAGTGAAAGTGAAGCTAGGTATTTATAGTTAAAAATAATGACGTTGAGGAGTTGAAAAGGAAAAACCAGTGAAGTATTCTCATTGGATGGAATATGAAACGTGGAAGAAAACGTGTTGTGTCACAGACCTATCAAGGAGGGTCAAGTCAATCTTTCAAGTAGGAGTCAGAAAATTCGAAGCATAAGTAAAGTTATATCTCTAGTAAGAAGATTCGAAGTGGAGGCAAGGTTGAATTTCAAGTTAGCAGATTCGAAGTAAGTGGGGAGTTTACTTGCACATATTCTTAGATTCGAAGTAAGACTGCAAGTCATCAGGCCTAATCATAATGAAGAGGCTGGATTCACTTGGAGTAATTTTCGAAGAGTGAATAGTTCTTATAAATTATCTGTATAAGAACTAGGGGGGCTACTGATAAGGAAATATATTCTTTAGGGACCTAAATGTAATTAATAAGGACTTAATTGATAAGTTCTGTTAAGATAGAGTTTAATTAAGCCTTATAAGAAATATAGGGGCTGAATTGTAAATATTCCTTTATGTAACCGCTTTTCTAACTAACTTACTAAGCCTATTTAAAGAGGCTGAAGAGGTTATTGACACCTAGGAAATAATCAGAAGCAAAATATTACTTTCACTACCTAAAATTCTCTCGGTGGATATTTGTGTTCTCTATTTTCTCAATTCAACTTTTATTCTTACCAATTCTTATGTTTACTTGTTGTTGTATGTGGATGGTATGTTTATTGGTGCTTGTAATATGGCACACATTGTGCCGATAAATAAGTAGCTTAATTTCGATTTTGAGATGAAGGATCTGGGTAGAGCAAAGAAGATTCTTAGTATGGAGATTATCAGGTACAAAAGTGTAGGATCATTATACTTTCTCAACGAAGCTATATTGAGAAAGTATTAAAACGATTCAACATGTTTGATGCTAAGGCAGATAGCATCTCGTTTGCTACTCATTTCAAGTTGTCTATAGCAGGAGCGGCCAAGGACAACGCGGAGTTATATACATGCAGTTAGTGTAGTTAGCAGGTACATGGGATGTCTTGGGAAAAAACACTAGCAGGCAGTGAAATGGATATTTTGGTATCTTAAGAATACTGCGAGTGTTGGCTTGACTTTCAACAAGACTAATATTGGTGGATCGCTGAATGATATTGCAGGATCACTAGCTGGTTTTGTTGATTCTGATTTTACAAGTGATATGGATATAAGGAGATCTCTGACAGGATATGTATTTACTCTAGGTGGGAGTGCGATCAGTTGGAAAGCACAGTTGCAAGCTATTGTAGCTTTGTCTACAATATAGACAGAGTACATGGTGGTAATAGAAGTAGTTAAAGAGGCAATATGGTTGCAAGGTTTGGTTTCAGATTTGGGCTTGGATAGGACTACCTACAAAAGTGTTTTGTGACAGTCAAAACGCCATACACCTTACAAGGAACCATATGTACCACGAGCGTACAAAGAACATAGATGTCAGGTATCATTTTATTCGTGATATAATATCAAAGGGTATTGTTGATGTGAAGAAAGTGTCTACATACGATAATCCAGCAGATATAATGACCAAGGTAGTATCAGTTCGAAAGTTTAGGGAGTACTTAAACTGGATTGGTGTTCACAGTATAAAGTGAATGTCGTAGGGGCATTTGGTGAGTCAGAAGAAGAGAAGTTTCTTTTGTTTATAGTAAAGAAAGGATATTCTCCTCAAGTGAAAATTTGTTGAGAATTGTTAATAGTGAAGAAAGGATATTCGCCTTAATGGAAGATTTGTTGAGAATGAGTCGAATAATGCATTGAAAGTATACGTGTTTGGCGGTACAGTTTTGTGTCATTGACATTGAAGCTGTAATGGATAGTTCCTCCTATAATTTGCTGTATATGAGCCAATTATGTCCATTATCTTGAAATTTCTATTTAATCTTTATAAATAGACTACTAGGACTACGCAAAAACACAATCCAAAATCTGTAACTATTTTCTATTATAGTGAAACACTTTTTTTGAAGGCACCCGTGGACGTATAGTATATAACCCATGTTATTGACAAATTTATATATGGTTCGATTCTTTTTTTTGTAAAATACGAAAAATTAATTTTAAAATTTCATATTATAACGGAATAATATACTTTGTTATTAATATTTTAATACTATTATGAGACGATATTATTAGAAGATAGACGTTAACAAATAATATTGCAATTATTAATGAATAAAATTAGATAACTTTTAATGTTTAGATAACTTTTAATGTTTGATGAATAACGTTTATTTCTTTTTTACAAAAGTCTAAATATTCTCTTTATAAATATAGACACCCCACCAGGTACATAGATATAAATACTTAGTGTATCTCAAATAATAATTTATAAAAGCTTCAAAAACATTATGCCAAAAATAGTCTGGATAATTAATCTTTTTATTTTATCTATTGTACTTTATTGTACTTTTGATAGGTAAATATTTTTATTTATTATAATATTATGATGAATTATATATTTTTAAGTTTAGAATTATTATTTGATTATAAAAGTTTATTTGAAAACGATAGCTTAATTAAATTTTACATTAACTTAGTTTAAAAAAATTATATATTACATTTACATGGATTATAATCTATAATTAATACCTAAGTTTTCAATCCAAAATTATCATTATTTTTTATATTTTAATCTATAATTAGTACCAAGTTTTTAATTGATTTTATTCATATTCTAAATTTATAAAATGAATTTAATTATATTGATATGAAAAAATTATTATATATACAATCATATATATATATATAGATATATTATTTTGACCAAGTTAAAATCTTACATAAAATTAGCATGCTTAATTTTTCAGTTGTAAGATAATATAAAAATTCGTAAAATATACTTAATTATTGCTGTTTATTGTAAAAGAAGATTCTGCTGAATGATAATATTTCATCATTTTCCAATATTATTAAATTAAATTATTTTGGATGGAAATGTAGCTACGACTTACGAGCTTAAAACCAATCGAAGCATGTGAAGAATTCATACCTGGCGATATGGGTGATTTAGACTTTTGCTTCGAGACCTGCAAGAAAGCTCATGGTTCCCAACATGTGATTCAACTAGCCTAGCATGTGCTTGCACGTGTAATTGGCCATGCTAATCGATCTGATTCCGAATGCTATATAATTGAATGTCTTTACAATTATAGTGTTAAATAAATATTATACAACCTAATAAATTATATCATATCCCTATTTTTATTGTTTTTTTTCTATTTTTATGTTTTTTTTTGGTGAAAGGAAAACTCTGAAATAAAAGTAAATAGTTCATACAAGAGACCTTAGGTATACTCCGAGGAGATACAATTAACTGAAGTAAATCGATAAGCGACTAAAATCCGCAACAGCAAAGGATAGAGAAAACGGCATAAATATAAAGAGTCGTGTACTACTCGAATAGAAGATCCGTTATAGATAGAGCTCGATCTTCCTACTGGATCAGATCACAGGGAGACCACTGTTTGACATGGAACGAGAAGAAACGTCGTCGTCTAGATGACTGTGAGCTAACGTCACATCCGACCGGTACTGAATCCCGCTCCAGTCCATACGATAGATACCTGGGAAATAAAAATTTAGATTAGTTAGAATTAAGTTTAGATAAACTATGGAGGCCAGACAATCTTGGAACCCTTAAATCTATATCGAAGATCTGATAAGATTTGAAAGGTTATCGAGGAGGCTAAAGCTGGGGCGGACCCAAAAATTCTTGAATTCCGCTCTTTCCAGGCGTAGTAAACGACTGCGTTGAAGCAGGATCGCCGAATGCAGTTGTCTGGTGATTTAGACCAACTGGAAGCCTCAATAATCCAAGATTGCCAGTTAGAGGAATGGATAGTAAACCCAAGTTTACGGCTTATGAGGGACCATATACTCTGAGTGAAACTACAATCAAAGAGAATATGATCTGTGGTTTCCGGCTCAGAGTTACAGAAAGGGCACTCAGTCGGGGTGTTAAGACCCCAACTGAGTAGCTTGTCTCTGGTGGCAAGCTTTCCCTTAATTGCTAACTAGGATATGAAAGAGTGACGCGGGATATTGAATTTGTTCCAAACTAAACCTGCCCAACCCTTATTTGGGTTAGACACACGAATGGCGTTGTAAGTGTCTTTGATTGAGAATTTGGAGCGACCTTCCTTTGTAAACCAGAATGGAACATCGTTGTAGAGAATGTTTGGGCGGGGAAGATAGAGAATCAGCCTGTTAATTTCTTCGAGATTAGCGCGACTACGTGCACGAGCCGGTCTTAGATTTGTCGGCCAGTTCCATTCTCCATTATTGATGATGTCTGAGACCATTAGATCATTCCCTATCCGGGAATCACTGATGATATCAGGACCATAGTGGGTTGCCAGAGACGGTGAGATAAGCCACGGGTCATGCCAGAACGAAGTGTTTTGTCCATTTCCAATAGCCACTCGGTACAAATTAATCGCCATTGGGCGAAGATGAAGGATTTTCCTCCAAATCCAAGAAGGAGAGGATCCAATAGGAACATTCCAGAGACTTTTGTTTTTGAGCTTTTCAGTTTTAATCCATTCACACCATATAGACTTATGCTTATGACTCACGATAGACCAAAGATGCTTTAGGACGGCCGCCTGATTCCAGGTTTTTAAATCTAGGATCCCAAGGACGCCCTCATCATAAGGAGTGACAATTGTGGACCAGGTCACTTTGGCCCCATGAATTTTCATTGCAGATCTGGACCAAAGAAATCTTCTTAGGTATTGACTCAATTCTTTAATGATTCTAGAAGGAAGAATAAAAATTGAGGACCAGTAAACCTGTCCCGCAAATGTATTCCACAGTTTCATTTTTATACATTTTATACCATTAGTAGAGAACGAGACATGGTTCCATCTTTTTTCAACAAAAAAAAGATATGGTTCCATCTCATTCTTTTTTCTATATAGAGAGGTCCATATATCAGGAAAATCCCCCTCCGACCTATGTAAAAGGTAATGTTGAACCTAATTTTGATATGCAGACTTCGAACTTGTTAAGAGATAATATTTTTATCATCATGTTTGAATCATTTTCATCCGTATGAATTTTATCCAAGTGTTTTATCTTATGATCAACTATATCTTTGATCCAATGATATCGACCATCGATATTCTTAGACTTCAAATGAAATGTTAAGTTCTTGCTTAGGTGAATAGTACTCTGGCTATCGCAATACCCCATACGTTTCCTACTTTATGTTAAGCTCTCTCTAGAACCTCCTCAACCATAATGTTTCCTTACATGCTTCTGTTTTTGCGATAAACTCTGCCTCAATGGTTGATAATGTGATACATTCTTGTAACTTAATTTACCAAGATACAGGTCCACCACTAAACGTCATCATATTGCCCGAAGTAGACTTTGTGGAATCAACGACCCCAGCCATATCAGCGTCTGTATAAGCATGTAATTCTGATTTTCCTCCAAAATACAAGCACACTTTTGAAGTACCCCTCAAATATTTTAGAATTCACTTCATAATAGCACAATTATATTTTCTAGGATTGGAAAGAAATCAACTAACAACTCAACTACATGGGCAATATCTGGTCTGGTACAAACCATGTAGTACATCAAGCTTCTGACCACAAATGCATATGGAAAAATGTCTTGCATCCAAAGACTCTCAAATGCCCATAAAAGACTTCTTTACCACTCCATAATTTTTGGAGAATATCATAACCTAAAGGAATCGATGGAGACAAGTTGATGATAGTGATTGTAGTTCGCATAGCTTCACGCCAGAAGGATTTTGGTAAGTTCGCATAAGAGAGCATGCTCCAGATATGTTCTCTAATTTTCTTATTCATTCTTTCAGCCACAACATTTTGTTATCTTCTCTAGCTGGATACCATAGGACCTGCAATAGTGCTCAAGAGGACCTTAGTACTCTCCTCCGTTATCTGATATAATGAATCTCAGTATTATACCAGTCTCTCGTTCCACCTTCTTATATAAGTCTTTAAAAACTTCCAAGACATGATCTTTACTCTTTAAGGTTCATGCAAACACCTTTCTTGAATGATCATCGATGAATGTTACAAAATATTGTGGCCCGCCAAGTGATTTTGTATCCATATAACAAACATCCGTATGTACTAAATCCAAAAAATATAACCTCATAGGTGTAAAACCTCTTTTTAAAGAAACTTTGTGTTGTTTACCAGCTAAATAATGATAACATATTTTAAATGATAAGACTTTGACTTTTGGCAGAAGCTCTTTCATGACCAGAATTTGCATCACTTTCTCTCCCATATGCCCAAGTCTTTTGTGCCAAAGTACAGTAACATCCTCTTCATATATATAATTAGTCTCACCCTTTTTGAATGTATCTTGCATTAAGTAGATGGAAGTCTTCTTCATGCCTCTAGCCACCACGAAAGAGCCTTTAGTAAGCTTATATTTTTCATTATCAAAATGATTTGAATACCTTCATCATCAAGATTTCTTGTGGATATCAAATTGAGTCGAATACTATAAATATGTATGACATCTTTTAGCAATAATCTATTCTCTTCCTTTGTTCGTAAGAAAATGACACCCTTCATAATAATTTTTGTAGTGCTTTGGTCTCCTATTCAGACATTACCAAAGTCACTAATTGAGTAGGTAGTGAAGAATTCACCATGAGAGTTAACATGAAAGGACGCTCCTAAATCAATCACCCAATCAATATCATCACTTATTAGATTAATACAAATATTATCATAAATAAGACATACCTTGTTTTCATCGGATGCTACAGCAAATAATTTATTTTTTCCATTTTCTATCATTGTCTTTAGCTTGGTCATTCTTAAGAAATCACACTCGTTCATTTTATTACCAGCCCTTTGACAATAGAAGCACACAATACTTTTGAGCCATGATAGTGATCTCCCTCTCGATCTGGCATTCCTTATGTTGTTAAAGCCTTTTGCTTGACTCATTCACCTCCTTTCATAATTTTTAGAAATAAGAACTTCGGATCCATATGACTTATCATAAGTGCTCATCTCTTCTCTTATTGCCTCTTCATTTAGGATACTATCAGTTACCATATCCATGGTTAAGCTACCATTTGGAGCGGAATTGCTTAAGGAAATAACCAAAGTTTCCCAACTATCCGGTAAAGAACTAAGCAATAATAATGTTTGTAATTTATCATCAATATTCATTTTCATAGTAATGAGTTGATTTATCAAATATTTAAAATCACTTCGGTGGTTCATGATCCTCCTTCCATACTTGAACTTGATATTCATAAGTGTTCTAATCAAAGAAGCTTTATTTTGTGTTGTTTGTTGGTCGTACATAGATTACAACTTCTTCCAAAGCACATCCGTTTTCATCTCCTTGGCAGCATGATGAAAAACACTACCCATTGGCGGATAATGGCCACGGTGTTCTGATGCATCACATAACATTGTTTAGCTGATTTACCATCAAACTTTGCTTCATCACCTTGGATAGATTCATAAAGATATTTGTAATAAATAATGTCCTCTATCTTTGGCTTCCAAACTAAATAATTTGAAGAAGTCAGCTTTAACATACCTCTGACGGATATATCCTCAATTAAGACGAATGCTCAAAATAGAGTCTGGTAAGAATTAAAGCTGAAATGATCAAGTCAAGAACACAAATCTGCTTAGAGAATTTTTAGGGAGTGTAAAGTGCTTCTGATTATTTCATCGGTCAAACTAACTTCCTCAGCCTCTTTAAATAGACGGGGTGAGTTAGTTAGAAAAATGGTTACATAATGGTATATTTACAATTCGACCCTTACATTTATCCTAAAGCCTAATTTAACCCTATATTTACAGAACTTATCACTTTAATCCCTATCAATTGCACTTAGGTCCCTGAGGAATATCTTTCCTTATCAGTAGCCCCCCTAGTTCTTATACAGATATTTATAAGAACTATTAGCTCCTCGAACTCTTCCTCGGGTCAATACCATTTTCCTCACTTTATCTCCTCATTATGATCGAACTCAATGGTCTGTGACTTCATTTCGAACTTGCCAACTTGAAATATAACTTCGCCTCATCTTCGAATTTGTGAATAAGTATCCATCGCTTCGAACTTGCCAACTTGAAGTATAGCTTCACCTCAACTTCGAATATTATTATTAGAAACATAGTTTTGCTAACACTTCGAAATCTCTGATCCCTACTTGACAGATTGATTTGACCTTTGTTAGTAGACCTGTGATACTACACGTTTCCTTTTCGTTTCATATTCCACCCAATGAAAGCAACTTACTTGTTCTACTTTTCCATATTCTCGACGTCACTCCTCTATCCTATAAATACCCAATTCTTCATTCATTAAGAACTTTTTAGAGAAATCACTTCTTGAACCGTCTTCAACCTGTTCTTCATCTTCAACATGTTCTTCAAGCTATCTTCAACCTGTTCTTCATAAACCCTCAACTCACTTCATCTTTTTCATCCACCAAAGCAATCTCTCATATCAATACCCATTGTATGAGAAGATACCCTAGATATAATAGATCTAAACCCAGAAGACCAGTAAGATCAAAGAAAAATCTTTTTCCTGGTTCCAGTAACCAAGTATTTGGGGCCTACGATTATCTTTGCATTTCTCGAAGAGCCAAAGAATACAAAGCTGCTGGGTTGATCTACAACGGTCCTCACTCTTCCTGTACCACTTTTAAATACGGTAATTTCGACCCTAACCTCGCCACTTCGTCTTCACCCTTAGCTTCAAACCCAGAGACTTACCCAACAACCTTTCCTCCTCGAAATCCAGCTAATTCTTCATTACTAAGACCTCATCGGAAATCTAAAGTCGTTACTTTAGACAAGCCACCAACTGATAATAAATCACCACCCAAATCACCTTTACTTCAAGTCGAGGAGAAAAAAAACCTTCAATCCAACACACTCCCTCCTCAATTCGAGGCTATCAGAGCTAAACGTGCCAAAAAATCACCTTTTCTAGTAATGGGTGAAGAAACAGAAAACTCTTCTCCTCCCCCACAAGAAGTGGATGACATTACACCAGAGTGTAGTCAGCCAATTCCTGTGACTCAACAGGAGACTCAAATCCGAAGTCGCTCCGATGAAGATCAGAAAAAAGACGATTCCGAAGCTACTGAGTCTGACGCCGAAGAGGAATCCGAAGCTGATGGTGTAGCTCCTCCAAAAAAGACTCGAGGGAAAAAAGCTCTTATTACACTTCCCAAGAGTGTTGCCGCCTTAGTACAAGAAAATCTGAAACCTCTTTCTGCTTGGTATATTCTTGCCTTAAAGAATGTACCCTACAGTTACTACCTTGAATCAGAGAAAGAGCAACTCAGAAAGCTATGGGGGTTAACTGATAATATGATTCTTCGATTACCAGTAGAAGGAGAGACACCTCTAAACTGTCAAAAAGATGAGCTAGTAGTGTACCCTGAGCTCTTCAACTGGGGACTTCGGTTTCCCCTTGATCCGATGATAGTGAGGTTCTTCGAAATCCACAGATTGTGCCCAACACAAGTCACTCCCAACTTGCTCTTTACTTTATTCTCAGCAATCATGGTATCGAGGCTTGGAGGCATTCCCCTCGAAATCGAAGACTTCATCTCAGTAACCAAAGTTTCAAATGGCCCAGTTCTCCCATTTTATTACCTAACCCTTGAAGATGATTTAAAAATTATCGACGACCTCCTCGAAGCTGACAAGTTCTGGAAGCAAAGATTCGTCTTCCTATCAGGTGCCTGGGAAAATGGCAAAGAAATTTCCGATGCCAATCCTTCCAAACTCACCCTTACTTGGAGAGATAGTAGTAAGTGATACCTTCCTTTATTTATCTAGTTGTTTTAAATCAATTTATTTAGCTAACTATTTGTCTCTCTTTAGAAATTCCGAGGCGGTTTAAGAGTCGTCGAAAAGAAGCCAAGGTTATCTTCCAAAAAATGGCTGAGTGGGCAGAAAAGTCTTGGGGGAATGGCTTTCACTCAGCATTCGAGCCTATTAACTTTGTCAACAGCCATCTCTGGCGTATATCCTTAGGGGATGACTTCCCTCAAGATCCGATGACGCTACCAGATCCCATCCTAGCAGTTCAGAGGATACTTGCACCATATGGGAAATGCTATCTTCCGACCCGGAATCGAAGTGATAGCCATCTTCCTTTAAAGAAGAAAGGAAAATTGACCCACAAGAAGGCCAGCACAAGTAGGGCTAACCCTTCCAAGACTTCGAAGCGTGCAGGGAAAAGAAAAGCATCTGCACCTTCGCTTCCCACCATATCCGAAGAAGACCAGCCTGTCCTGAAAAAGAAAAAGGACACCTCTCCAAAAAAGAAAAAGAGTAAGTCTAGCAAGCCAAATGAAAAGAATGAAGCTGATATACTAGAGGCTGTGCTAGCTTCCGAAGCGCAGGGTAAAACTTTTATTGAGGAAAACCCTGAAGGAGGACTGACACTAGAAGATAATCAAATAGATGATTATCTCAACTTCGAAAACTTTAACTCAAGTGGGGATTTTGTGTTTCCTAGCTCCCAACCTACCAATGTTACTCCACCAGCTTTTACTGGGGCTGCTACGGCCTCGACATCTAACGCCATCGCTCCTGTTCATCAGCCAACAGTCTTTCCTCATCCAGAGAGATCTGATGAGGTAACTTCAATTCTGCAACCTTTCCCAAATTTAAGTGTTGCAGTCAAAAAATTATATGAAGAGGTGAACAATTCTCAAACTCAATTGGAGCGCCTTGCCCAAGAGTTAGTTAAGAGCAGAAAAGAAACACAGTCTGAAAAGACTTCGAAAAACGAAGCACTCCAGAAATTCAAAGCTGAAAAAGAACAGCTTCTCAAAGAACACAAAGAAGAAGTCGAAGCTCTTAAGACTACTCATCTGCTGGCCCTTGAAAGTCTAAAGTCTGAACATTCTACTGCTATTTCCGATGCTGAGAAGCTTATTAAAGAAACTAAAGAGAAACTAGAAAATAGCCAAACTGAGATTACTACACTTCGAACAGGATTCGAAGAAGAAAAGAAAGCTGCCGTCAAAAAGGCTGAAAACAAAGTTGGTTCTTTAATGCTCGAAGGTATCAAGAAAGCTCAAATTGATACATCTATTCAGCTTCTTCGAGAAGTTCATGCTGCTTGTCCAAGACTAGACTTATCAAACCTTTGGAAACAAGTTCCAGAAGAACAACGCCCAAAGGAAGCGTTCGAAGCACCACCAAGCTCCTCCTCCTCCGAAGAAAATAATTCAGAAGAGGAGTCATCAGAAGAAGAAGAAGATGAGGCTTAATAGGCTAGGCAGTTTTTTTTTTGTGTATGTGGTTAAGTATTTCCCCCCTTTTTTGTAAACTTCGTATTTTATCCAACGAACAAACCACTTCTTTTTTTATATCTCAAATTTCTGGTATACTTGTTTGAACTGGTTATTTCTAAAATTAGATGCACTCATAAGATGTGGCACCTCGAAAAATAGATGCACTCATAAGACGTGGCACCTCGAAAAATAGATGCACTCATAAGACGTGGCACCTCGAAAAATAGATGCACTCATAAGACGTGGCACCTCGAAAAATAGATGCACTCATAAGACGTGGCACCTCGAAAAATAGATGCACTCATAAGACGTGGCACCTCGAAAATTTGGTTGTTTCTTCAAAGCTATCGCTTCGGAAAATTATTCTTGGTCAACTTTCAAAGATGATCAGTCTTTGCCAAGTTACCAAAATAATAAATCACACATTATAATAAACAACCAATGGCCAAAAGAAATTTTATTAAAAAATCCAATATTAACCAGACACCTCGTTAAAACCTTTCTGGGCCAACAGATAAGGAAAGAGTATGTCTGTTTACAAAAATTCGAAGTTCAGCTTTACTCACAGTACAATTTCAAGTGCTCTATATTCCAAGGATGTTTGAGCATCCTCCCTTCTCTATCTGACAACATGTAAGAACCTGGCTTAACCCTCATTTTGATTTCGTAAGGACCTTCCCAATTTGGGGCCAATTTTCCGAGGTGTTTATCCCTAGTGTGAAGAAATACTTTTCGTAACACTCGATCGCCAATTTTGAATTCTCTCCTCTTAATTTTAGCATCGTACATGCTCCTCATTAATGTTTGATAATGGATCACATTCAAATGTGCCTTGACCCTTTTTTCTTCCAACAAATCAAGCTCCACCCTTCTAGCTTCATCGTTATCCGCATCGGAATATTTTAGTAGTCTATAAGAAGGCAACGTAGATTCAGCAGGGCACACAGCATCCATTCCATATACTAAAGAGAAAGGAGTCTCTTTTGTAGCCTCTCTAGGGGTTGTTCTATATGCCCATAGCACCTCTTGAAGATAATTTGGCCATTTCCCTGCTGCTCATGCCAAATTTTTCTTCAAGCCATCCAAAATAGATCTATTTGTAACTTCAACCTGTCCATTTGCCTGAGGGTGGAAAAGAGTGGAGAAGCATTGCCGTATCCATTTCGAAGAGCAAAAAGAGTCCATTTCCTTATTATTAAATTGAGGTCCATTGTCCGTCGTTATTTTTCGAGGCACTCCAAAACGGTAGCAAATGTTACTTTGAATAAACTTGATTACATCCTTAGCTTTTGTCCCAGCCAAGGGTTCTGCTTCTGCCCACTTCGAAAAATAATCAACCGCAACAATAATCATCTGTCTTCCTCCAGAAGCCATAGGTAATGGTCCCACTAAATCAATCCCCCACCTATCGAAAGGAACCGCCTCTGAAATTGTCATTAGGGGTACTGCCGGTTTGTGTATTAAATTTGCATATCTTTGGCAAGTATCACAGCTTCGAACTAACGACTTTGCATCTTGCATAATAGTAGGCCAATAATATCCTGCCAACAATACCCGACGCGCTAAGGCTTTGAATCCACAATGAGCTGATCCATCCCCATCATGCAGTTCGGATAAAATGTCCTGGGACTCTTGTTTACTTAAACATCGTAACAAAGGTTTCGACGCAGACCTTTTGTACAATACTCCATCCAATACCACATAGCCAAGAGCTTTGTACTTTATTTTCTTAAGCAAGTGTTTATCAAGAGGTAATATTCCCTTTGAAATAAAGTTCAACAAGTCAAACCTCCAATCTCCTCGAGCGCACATCGGATCATTCACTACCTCACTAACAACTTCACACTGCTCAGAATTCGGTATGATCGAAGGCGATGGTTGTGTTATGATCCACGGATATTCTTCAGAGTAAGCCATTGTTGCCAAAGAATCAGCCATTGTGTTGCTACCTCTTCGAATATGCTCCACTTCGACATTTTCAAACTGTGCCATCATTCCCCGAAGTTCTTGCAAGTACAAAACCAAACGTTCCTTTTTAGCTTCCGATACTCCTTTAACATGGTTAACTACCAACTGTGAATCTGTTTCCAAGCGCACAAATGTCGCTCCACAAATCTTTGCTAACCGTAATCCTGCTAGCACAGCTTCATATTCAGCTTCGTTATTCGAAGCATGAAAGCCAAATTTTATAGCTTGAAACATAAATTCCCCTGTTGGTGCCACCAACTCAACTCCTGCACTCGATCCTTTGTTACTGGATCCCCCATCAGTTCGTATCGTCCACGTCGGATTCTCGTTTACCTTTTCACCATCTTTCTCTTCGGATCTGCTTGAGTGGAATTCCACCAAAAAATCTGCTAAAGCTTGAGCTTTGATAGCGGTTCGAGGAGAGAATAACACATCGAAATCTCCTAATTCCACAGACCACTTGGTCATCCTTCCTGAGATATCTGGCTTCTGCAAAACATTTTTTAATGGATATGAAGTTCGAACCACAATCGTATGCCCCTGGAAGTAAGGACGCATTTTTCTTGCAGCCACCACTATGCACAGTGCCAATTTTTCGAGCTTCAAATAGCGTTTTTCAGCATCAACCAAACTTTTGCTGACATAGTAGACAGGCCTCGAAATTCTCGTATCTTCACTGACCAGAACCGCACTCACCGCATAATCCGATACTGCTATATACAAAAATAGCTGCTCACCCTTTCTAGGCTTCGACAATATTTCAGGAGAGGACAAAAGATTTTTAATCTTCATAAAAGCTTCTTCACAATCCGAAGTCCACTCAAAGTTATTAGGTCTACGCAGCACCTGGAAAAAAGGGAAGCACTTATCTGAAAAACGAGAAATGAATCTGTTCAAAGCTGCTAACCTGCCCGTTAACATTTGCACTTCTTTGATATTCCGAGGTGAAGACATAGATATCAAAGCCTTCAATTGATCTGGATCCACTTCGATTCCTCTTTCACTAATCATGTACCCCAGAAATTTACCAGATCGAACTCCAAATGTACATTTTTCTGGATTCAACTTTAATTGTATTGCTCTAAGATTCAAAAACGTCTCTTCCAAATCATCAATGTGTTCATCATCACTTTTGCTTTTAACAAGCATATCATCAATGTACACTTCGATATTTCTCCCAATCTGTGAAGAAAACGCCTTATTCATCAGCCTCTGATATGTTGACCCAGCATTTTTTAATCCGAACGACATTACTTTATAGCAGTGCAAGCCCCTGTCAGTAATAAAAGTCGTGCTTTCTTCATCATCTGGATTCATTCGAATCTGATTATACCCTGAAAATGCATCCATGAAAGTCAAGATTTTATTTCCCGAAGTAGAATCCACTAGCTGATCAATCCGAGGCACCGGAAAAGGATCTTTTGGACAGGCTCTATTCAAATCTGTGAAGTCCACACACATTCGCCATTTTCCATTCTTCTTTTTTACTACCACCGGATTAGCCGTCCACCTCGGATAATTGGCTTCCCTGATATGACCCATCTTGTACAGTCGATCCACCTCGGCAACTATTGCCTCGGATTTCTCCAATGAAAAAGCCCTTCTTTTTTGAATTATCGGTTTGACCTTCGGATCAACCGCCAAACTATGACATATTATGTCACTTGGGACCCCCACCACGTCTTCAGACCTCCACGCAAAAACATCCAAATTTTCAGATAAAAAAGTCAACAACTTTTCTCGCATCGATAAAGATAACAAGGTGCCAATTCGAAGCACCCTGCCATTATTGAAAGCATATTCCTCTATTTCTTCATTGACCACCACAGAACTCGGGGTTGACCTCGGATCATCAATTCCCTCATCTGTTCCATCAGAAGACAACCCCCCAAACTGCTAATTCTCCATCAGATCATCAGAACTTTTGCCCCGTAGTCTAAATGCTGCAGCATAACATTCTCTTGCCACCTTTTGATCACTTCGAACTACGCCGACTCGGTCCTCAATCACATACTTCAAACACTGATGAACTGTAGAAACTACAGCATACATTTTCGCCAACCACGACCTCCCAAAAATAGCATTGTAACTTGATGGACAATCCACCACTACAAAAAGTACTTGTACTTTCTTCTTGAAATGCCCCTTTCCGAAAAAAACTTCACCCTCGAATTCTCCTATCACATTTGCTGTTGCACCAGTAAACCCTATGATAGTCCTTTCTGATCTTTCTATTCGAGGCGGAGCAGTTAATCTCTCATATGTTGACTTAAAAAGCACATTAGCAGAGCTCCCTGTATCAATCAGCACTCGTCGAATCTCCACCCCGCATACTTCTGCTCCTATGACCACTGCATCTTCATGTGGCCCAGTAATCCCCCTTAAATCATCCCCGTCGAAAATTATAAAGGGCACATCCTTTCTGTTGTTTAAGTGTGCCGACGCGCCTCCCTCAATCTGTCGTGTTAAGTTCACTATATGTCTCTTCCTCGAATTATTAGTGTTGTTAGTCATCGAATCTCCCCCAAATATTGTAAGTGATTCGAAGAAGGCACACAAATCTCGAACATGTCCCTGACGCATCGGCTCATCTATTGACATTAACAAAAGTCGACTGGGGTCTGGTTCGACATATTCCGATGCCACATCGAAACCATTGCCTTCACCTGCAACATCTAAAATCATTAGTGCAGTTTCCTGCTTAGAACTAGGATTACCAACTTTCGGAGCTACAGCCTTGGCATTCTTCCTAACATATTCCAGCAACTTTCCATTTTCGATCAAAATTTGCATTTCCTTCTTTAGAGCAATGCAATCATTTGTATCATGGCCGACATCGTCATGATACCTGCAGAACTTATTATTACGCTCCTCTCTTGGCTTGTTAATCGCTGGCGGCTTTCTAAAATTTATTGTTCCCCTTGTTTTTTCATATATCGAAGCCACGCTTTCAGTTAGATCTGCATAATAATCTGGCCTCACCCACACATTCGATCTGGATCTAAACTGTTGCTGATTATTAGAGTTGTGTTGATTGTATCCCCCTTGATACGAATTCGAAGCTCCTCGATTAGAGACATTTTGATTGTTCTTCGGACGCGAGGAATTGCTGTTCGATGTGTTAGATTGTCCACTCCCCTTTTGAATAGTACTAGCTCCTCCTCGAACCCGCGTCGATTCTTCGACCTTAATCTGATCCTCAACCTGAGCCATAAGAGCTCCAAATGTTAACGCCCTGCGCCTCGTAGTCTCATCGGCTAAATCCCCAGGCAACAGCCCTTGCCTAAACGCCGCCATAGCCACACTTTCTTCACAATCATCCAATTCAGCCTTTGTTGACACAAACCTCTTGGTGTAATCCTTTAACTTCTCTCCCACAGCCTGCTTGCATTGTATTATTGTGTCTCCATTGGCTCTCATTTCCTTGCTTCCCACAAACTGTCTTCGGAAAGCGGTATAGAAGCCTCTAAAATTTACAATTGACTCCTTAGGAATCTTGTTGAACCATTTCAGCGCAGTTCCTTTAAACATTTGAGAGAATGCTCTACATACCAATTTATCGTCATCTTCGAAATTAGTCATGTAGTTTTTAAATTGTTCTATGTGGTCATCAGGATCTTGAGTCCCATCAAACTTATCAACTTTAGAAATATCAAACCGCCTCGGAAGCGGCGCAGATCTGATCTCCCTGATCAATGGTGAGTCCCTCCAGTCAACTCCCTGAACATACTGGTCCTCATTTCTCATCCCCACAGTAGCATATAAGCTAGACTCACCTTCATATTTTCGAGGCGAATATCTCCGAGGCGAATATTTCTGAGGTGAATATACTCGCCTCTCTTTCTTTTTCCTTCCTTCCTTATACACCCTAGCTGGCCGGAGCTCACGCTCTACTCCTCTTGAATGGCCTCGAGAACGTTCGTACTTCGGTGTTTCATCAGACTCAGAATCTTCGAAATCCTCTTCATCACTAGAATTCACAAACAGTCGCTTTTGTAATTTTTCTTTCCTCTTTATCCCACTATACTCTTTCTTTTGCTCAAAACGTGTTTTACGCTGTTCATATCGACCGTCGCCATCGTCCATCGATTGATCCGACTGATCATTCTGATCGCCCCTGGCTATTTTAGACCTAAGCCTAGCGCCATCATTATTTCCCTTCTTTTTCATCAATTCGTCAAGCTCTGCCACCTTTCTTATCATCTCATTCATTTTTCCTTCAAAATCAAATTGCATTGATTGAGTTGGAATCGATTTACCTGCCTTTTGCAGATCAGATTTCAATGTTTCCATAGCCTTGCAAACAGATGGATTGTCTCCTTCCTCTGGATTCATCTTCAATCAGCAAAAAATCAAACAAAATATGAAAATTCGAACGAAAAACTTTGCAAAACGAAAACTCGAACGTCGATTTCTGATCTATTGATCAAGGTATCCTCTCCCCTTCTTTCTAGCGCCAATTTGGTAAGAATTAAAGCTGAAATGATCAAGTCAAGAACACAAATCTGCTTAGAGAATTTTTAGGGAGTGTAAAGTGCTTCTGATTATTTCATCGGTCAAACTAACTTCCTCAGCCTCTTTAAATAGACGGGGTGAGTTAGTTAGAAAAATGGTTACATAATGGTATATTTACAATTCGACCCTTACATTTATCCTAAAGCCTAATTTAACCCTATATTTACAGAACTTATCACTTTAATCCCTATCAATTGCACTTAGGTCCCTGAGGAATATCTTTCCTTATCAGAGTCTAATTTTGATATCAGTTTGTTATGCTTAAAAGCACTATAATATAGTCGTGCATTGGAAATTAAATAACTAAATAAGAGCAAAAGAAAAGAACACCAAAATTTAGGTGGGAAACCCTTCAATGTGAAGGGAAAAACCACAAACAGCATCATGGAAAACCCTTCAACGATGTCTTCTAGAATAATTTTAAAATTTATTGAAACATTCAATTATAATTCGACTACTAATTAATTTTATCTTATATGCCCTACATAGGGAGGCCCATATACCAACAACCAACACTTGTATTCGATAGTGAGACTGTTAGAGAGGATGATAATGATCATATTTCATTACTTCTTTCGATAATGAAGTTCGGTTCTGATGAGCAAGAAGACCCCAGTGGGGAGCCACTTGATATTAACCTTAAACTTCTCAGACATTTTACCTTTGGAACTAAAGTTATATAGAGTCATATAGCCGCCATGTTTGGTAGAATTGTGGGTCAAGACGTTTCTAAAACATGTTTCGGAGAGTTTTGCCCTCTGTTTTAATTATTCTATTTCGATTTCATATCGATTTACTAGAATTCAATGATTTTGGCCCGCTAAATGGCACTTACGATGCAAATTTTTTAGTGTTGGGGTCTAAGATCCAGAAAAACTAGGATGTTATACTGTTTATGATAGGATCTAATGCTTTACGGTGTGAGTTCTTAAGGAATTTTGCTTTAATGGGAGTTTTGTGTGGCAATCTAGGTAAGCTGACAATCACGTCTATCTCTTTGTTACCAGAAGATCTTTTATTTGATTCATATAGTCTGATGTTAAATGAGATGCAAGAGAACCTCTCGGTTATGCCATTTTTGTAGGCTTGCATATCATATTTGGTCGGATGTACTATATGATTTATTTCCAAATTTAGGTCCCAAAAGTCCTCATTTAGTGTTTATATATATTTATTATTTTAAAGATTTATTTTAATTAGCAAACCAAATTTGATTACATACATGATTCTATATATGATTGCATCTAGATTTGATATGATTCGATACTTTGGGATTATAATTTTGGAAGATAGCACGTCTCATAACCTCTTTTTAGAATGTGTTTTTTTAATAAATCAATTTTATATTAAAATTTGAGATTTTTTACATGAAGAGAATAATTTATGTTTTCGCTTCCTTCAATATTCCACTTCATCATATACAATTCTGAATAAATCAATTTTATTTTACCAATAACCACATGCAATATAAAATATACCAACAATATGTGTGTGTGTTTTAAAGACAAAGAAAATAAAATCCATGAGTGGTATTTTTAGAGAAATTTTATTTTCTTCTTATTTTCACAACTAAATAACACTTAATTACGTAATTGGAACATAGTCGTTTATTATTAACCAAATTATATGTAATTACGTAATTGTAACATAGTTGTTATTTCCAGAAGTATTTTACAACCAAAGTCATATTTACAAAAAAAAAACATATTTTTGCAATCAAATTCTTAGTTACGCAACTTTTTATTATTATTATATACGCAACTCATTTGCTGATAATTCTGCAACTTAAAATAGTTTATTTTTCGCAACCAAATAACATTTACAAATTAGAATGTACATATATATATATATGTGATATCACAAATCTCTGAATTGGTATTAGAATATCCAAACAAGACAAACACTTTGAATAATCAACCAATCTAACACGGTACGTAACGCAATAGAAACATAGTGTCACACAATATACATATAAATTAAAACATCTTTATGTGATACACAAATCTCTGAGTTAGTTGGCTACACCTTTCTGATGTGGGATATGTACAACAACTAAAAATAATAAATTTCTGAACTGAACTACTTCAACTCAAAAAGATTTGGTTCATAATGCATATCTATACTTCCGCAAAAGCTTTCCATATATGAAGTACCTAAATAGGTTCCTTTCCTACTGGTCTAATCAGACTCAATCTCACGCGCAAACGAAAATTAATGAGCGGACAGATCTATCAGAAAGAGTCTAAAAAAATCATATAAAAAAAGTCTTAGATATGAATCAATTAAAAAATAATTGGGTTTTAAGAGATATAACTTTATAGTTGTGGTTCTTACACCAAGAGATTCGTACATCGAATTCAATCCAATCCAAATTTTTAAATCTTTTAAATAGAAATAAAATCAATAACAAATAATAAAATATACTTAACTTACACGCATTGATAGGTAAATTTTGGTAGATAACTTTTTTTATTGAATAATATATATTTTAACCATTTTTTATAAATATGGACAAACATTAAGTACACACGTTTACATTTTTAGTTTAACTCAAATTCTTAGTTGGTTTGTAGTTTATTTCACATTTGTAGTGGTTATTAATATTAAAACTTTTAAGTAATATTTTTATTTATTACATTATCATTATTATTAAGAGTTAAAGTCTTAAACAAATGTTTAGATTAATAATTCTAAGATATAGAATTGTATTTAAAATGCATAAACTTGAGTTTATGTCCCATAATAAAGTTATATATTTATTTGTATGTTGATTGTAGTTTTGGTTTTTTTTTATATTTGTTAATAACTTTAGTTTTCTATTTTTAATTTTTATGGACGAACGATATTATTTTAGAGTAATAAAAATTTATAAAAATGTTTCGTAGTATTTTTTATTATGAGACATTGCACTAGATCTCGATTTATAGAATAGATAAAGTATATGAGTAGATGTATATGATTTGTGATTCGTAAGAGTCATTATTGTTATAGATATAAGGCCTATGCCCATTAGTCCATATAGTTTTTATAAATAATATCTTTATACTCTATGTAATATATACTTTCTAATAAACATAAACCCTAGTCGCTTTTTGGCGTCTACTTCTCTTTTTTCACTCTTTGTTTATTAACATGGTATCAGAACTTAGGTTTCGATCTTAAATTTGTTTTTTATCTTCCGCTGTGCTGGCGGGCAGTTGTATTAATTGTCTGTCAGAAGAAATAAAAAAAGAATTGATTGTCTTCTATTTTTTTGGTCGCCACAAAATTTTCGATTTTCGGATCTATTGTATGCAGCCCCAATCAAACGGTCTGATCGAAATAAAAACGGTGTCCTTTTGCTGAATTTTGAAGAGCATGTTTAGGACATCCAATCCTTAAACCTAACAGGTCGGATTATGATTTAGTGCTACGATTCGGGAGAAATCGCTACTGGAACAGTGCAGATATTTTGTTGGTAAAATCGTAGATTCAATTTTGATTTTCATTGAAAATTTGATTTGATTTTAGATTTGGTATCTGGATTAGGTATTGAATTTAGTATTGAATTTAGTTCAGGATTTGGATTTGGTATTTGAATTTGGCATTCAGATTTTGTTTGGATGGATATTTGGCATTGAGATTTCATTTGGATTTTGTTTGGTGTTTAGATTTTGTTTGACGTTTGGACTTTGTCTAACTTTTTCTTAGATCAACGTTTGTCGTTTTGATTTATTTTGGTGTTTGGATTTTGTTCTTCGTTTGGATTTGGATTTGGTTTAGATTTAGTTTGGATTCTTTTGGGCTTTGTTTGGCTTTGTTTGGATTCGTTTGGTGTTTAAATTTCGTTTGAATTAGTTTCGAGTTTGAAGATTATAGTTTAGAGTTTAAATATTGGATCTTGAAGATTGGAGTTTAGAGATTGCAGATTGGAGATTGAAGATTGGAGTTTGGGTTTTGACGTTTTAATTTTGATTATGGCGTTTTGTTTTGATTTTGGCTTTCGATTATGGTTTTAAAGTTTGGTGTTTTGTTTTTGCTGCAATTTTCGTTTTTATTTTGTGTAACAAACTTCCAATGCAAGAATAAGCATTGCGAGTTTGACAGAGAGAGAGAGAGAGAGTGTTAGAGATATAAGGCATAGGCCCATGAGCCTATATAGTTTATCTATAAATGATATCTTTATACTCAATGTAATACATACTTTCTAATAAACGGAAACCTTAGCCGCTTATATAGTATACATACTCAGATGTAATACATACTCAATGTAATCTTTATACTCAATGATATCTTTATACTCAATGTAATACATACTCAGAAGTAGTCGCTTCTGCAACTTTCTATTTTTCATATTATTTAATGTCTCTTTTTGTTTGCTTCTCAGTCATCGTCTTCCATTTGATAAAGTTGAATATGCCTCATATTCTGTTTTCAGAAATTAAACCCACACCATCCTTGAATAATTATCAATCAAAATCATATAGTATATGGCTCCGTTCTTCGATGAAAATCTTGTTTTGACCCCAAAGATCTAAGTGAATGTAATCCACTGTCCTTTTAGTCTTTCTTGCAACCAATTTGCTAAATTTGACTATAGTTTGTTCACCAAACACATAATATTCACAAAATCCCAATGATTCTGCTTTATACCCTTTCAGCAAATCCTTTTTTCCCCAAATAGCTAATCTTCTGTCACTCATGTGACCAATACGCCAATGCCAGAACTGATTCTGATATTGCTGACTTTGGCTATTATTCTTTGATGACGCTACTACATCATCAGCCATAACAACATTTTATTGGAGAATGTAAAGCCTCTTCTGCAAACTGCCTTTCATACATACCATTGAGCCTTTTGTCACTTTGATTACTCCGCCTTCTGCACGATGCTTGTAATCCCGAGAGTCTATTGTCCCAAGAGAAATTAGGTTTCTCTATAAACCATGAACATGCCAGTATCTCCTGATTCTAACAACCCCATCAAACATTTTGATTCCGATATTACTGATACCGCCGACAAGAAACGCATGATTGTTCCATAAATAGACAATTCCATGCATTAACTTGTAAGTATCGAACCACTGTTTGAACTGACACATGTGATATGTAGTGCCAGTATCGAGTATCCAAAAATTTTCCCCACAATCTGAACTCACGGATAATACATCTTTTGTACCATTGTTTTCACTGTCATCAAAATCATTCACACCTTCAACAATGTTTGCTGAATTTCCTTTTTTATTTCCTTTCTTACCATTCATTTTCGGACAATCTCTTCTATAATGACCCTGCTCACCACATTCATAACCGTTTGAGTTATTTACCTTTGATTTAAACCTCAAGTTATCCTTTCTTAAAGAACTCGATTTGCTTCTAAATCTTCCCCTAGTCATAAAGACCTTCCCATTCATCCTGATTGTCTGGCTGTAACCGTCTTAACTCCTTTGATTTTTCAACGCCTCTTTGACATCTGCTAGCGATAAATTATCCTTACCATACATTATGGTATCTACAAAGTTTTCATAGAAAGCTGGTAATGATCTCAAGACAAACAAAGCTTGATTCTCATCCTCAATGTAGATATAAATGTTCTCCAAGTCCATTATAATTGATTTTAAATTATCTAAGTATTCAGTTATGAACATACTTTCTTTCAATCAGAAATCGTACAAGCATTTGTTTTTGTATAACCGGTTCACCACTGATTTCTCTGAGTAAAATTCTCCCAACTTCTTCTATGCGCTGGTAGCAGTCTTCTCACTACTAATCTCGTGAAGAACAATGTCTTTCACACTCATTAAAATCCAGCACAATGCCCTTTCTTAAATATCTTGCTTCTCCTCTTCTTTCATATCTTATGGTAATTCATTCTCCATAACCTTCCACAGCCCTTGAAGTACCGATGAAGTTTTTAGTTTAATCTTCCATAATGCAAAGATGGATCCCTCATCAAATTTCTTAATCTTGTATTTTGTTGTTGTAGATGCCATTATGAAACCTTAATTGCAAAAGACGTAATTTCACAACAAAATATATGATACCAATTTTGTTAGAAATCACTATGCAATTAATCACAAATGGCTCAAACACAAAACACAAATAAAACAGAACATGAATAAAGGACAAAAAAGAAAGAGAGCGCAGGATTTAACGTGCTTAGATAATTTTCTACGTCCACGGGTGCCGTCAGAAAAAAAGTGTTTACTATGATAGAGACCAGTTACAGATTTCAGATTGTGTTTTTGCGTAGCCCTAATTAGTAGTCTATTTATAATGAATAAATATACCTTTCTAGATAATGGGCCTAATGGGGTCATATACATAAAACTATAGAAGGAAATATCCATTACAACTTCATTGTCAATGACACAAGACTGTACCGCCAAACACGGTACACTGTTAAAGTATTATTCGACTTATTCTCAACATGATGTTTGTATTGTTGATTTAAACTATGGTTCTTGGTTTTAGGTTCTGTTATAGGTTGTGATTGATGTCGATAAACTTTGCCGATATTGGTAATAACAATCGAAGAAGTTGGTCAATATTAGTATCTAAAAAGGATACTAATGTTGACAAATGTCATCCACATTATCCAATAAAGGATATTTATGTCGAAATTTTTTGTCAATGGCAGTATCTTTTGTTAGGTTTAAATCATTGAATAGTCCATTGACTATCCCGTTTGTTTTTTTATTTTAGTCCATCGACTGTAAAATCATTTTTTTGGGTTCGCAGACTTTGAAAGATCTATAAATTTAGTCTATGGTGCTAGGGAAAAGACCACGTGCCAGAGACTAAATTTATAGATTTTTCCAACTATAAAAGGTAAATTTATATATTTTTTTGAGTCCATGGACCAATAACGGTGATTCTGAAGTCGAATGACTAAATGAAAGACAATGAGATAGACGAGAAAATATGTAATTATTTAAGCCTCATATGTCACATACTAACCTCGAAGAACTTCTTCAATTTTAGTAATCTATTTATGTTTGGTTGTTTATGTTTGTGTGTTTACGTTCTATTTTTAAGAGGATGCCTCCAAAAAAAATAGAAGACCATCGTTAAAGCTTCAACATCATTACTAAGGGTGAGGGAGTTGAAGTACTACACATGAGAACCTCAAATGTATATATTAGGAAGGATTAATCGTAGAAATATGCATCACTGCCACATTATGTTTGCAAAGCACTTGGAATATAAACTCTCATTGTTAGCACCACCAGCCACAGAGGCAGATGTAAAGCAGGAGGTTAAGGGGCAGATGTAAAGCAGGAGGTTAAGGGGCAGATATAAAGCCGGAGGTTAAGGCTGAGACGGAGGCGGAGGCTAAGGCAGAGACTAATATAAAGTGAAAGGTAGAAGGAAAGTCGAAGGGGGTGAATTGATAGATATTTGGTTAGAAGCGATGATGTTTTAAATAAAATTCTTTCATATAGATAAATATTATAGAATTATTATAGGTGCAACCCTGACCATATAGTGTAAAACCTATAACACGGGAGAATAAATATTTAATTTGTTGTTAACAATTATATTTTCTTTATTTCAAAATAAGATAAATATATACATCTATATTGCTGGTATATAGGAGAGACGCGACGATGCATAATTTTGATTCTATAACAAACAAGAAGTGCTTCAAAAATGGGGCTTGAGATGCCAACAATCTTTCATGGGAGTCCTCAAGAACACATTTTTTGGACCATTGCATAAAATATTAACTGACTGGTGTTCGAATTGGCCTTTGCAGAAATGTTGATAAAGATATGACACCCCAAAACCAATTTTTTTTTGTTTCTCCTTTAGAAAGATGATGATGGTGTTAGATGATGTCATTTATATCATAGGTTTTCCTAACTAACAATGAATCATCCACCTAGGCAAACACAATTATAGAGATGCTAGAGCTACTATTGTGCCATAATTTCTTAGGCTGGAAGTAAGTATAGTGAAAGTCAAGGTGGATAATAGACATTGATTGAATTCCATTCAAGATAAAGAAAATTAGATGAGTATGCATGGGGGACGTACATCTTGGCTGAGCTATACAATACCTTATGTTCGAGAGTCTCCGTTCGGTTAGAAAGTTTGAAGACGTGGTATGGTTTAATTATGTTGTGACGTCCAGAGACAAATTAGACTATCAACTCGGCAGTGTACTTTGGTAGTTGGGCTGCATTAAACGCGTACTTCCAAACCTTTAAGGCTGTTAAAAATAAAAATAAAAATAAAAAGGTGAACTAAAATCCATAGTGGGAGATCTCGATTTGATGAGATGGACAGGTGAACCTTCCTACTAAATAAAGAGAGAGGTACGCTGATGGTACAAGAATTCGATATTTATACTATGGTTCCATTGTATAATATGTATATTTGATACACTCTTTGGCATATAATGTACCATAATTCTGATTATAAGGCACCCAATACTTCAAAGATACGACATACAAGAACCAAAGAGAACTTGTGTGCCTTACTTAGGAAGATAGTCAGTAGATATATGTAACGTTATTTAGTTATGACTTTCACAGATGTGAAAAAGAAACAAAGGGAAAACATTGAGTTATGCTAATCGTATTTACCGACTAGGATTTTTGTGGAGGTAATGTTTGTTTTGGTTTCATGGATGTAATGTGACTAGGGTAATTATGTTTGTGAATATTTTGTTTTTTGATTTTATCTTAAATGGATGTGATGCTTTTGGATGATAAGTATATTATGTATAATGTTTTTTATGTAGTTGAGTTGTTTCAGTAAGGCTCTTATGCATTGAACTATCTTTCTCAGGAAACCAATTGAAATTTTAACGGGATTCGTTGGTATCAATTTCTTCAAATTTTTCAAAATCTCGTGTTTAATTTTTTTTCAAGAAAAACATCTACTATCAGTTGGGTTGGTCGACATTAGGTATTTTGCTATTAAAAAAATTTGTTTCAAGAACAAAATATATTTTTTGTCAAGATAAACACCTAATATCGACCAACCTCGTCAACATGAGTTGTTTAAGTTCATGCCACAAAAACACCAAATATTGAATAGGTTGGTCGAAATTAAGTTATTTTTAAACTAGAAACGCAGTGACCTAAAAATAAGTTTTTAGAGCAAAATATGTAACACCGATCAATCTCTTCAATATTAGATTTTTAGTTCTTATTTTTAAATACACCTACTATCTATGGGTTGGTTGATATTATATTTTTTTTGTGAAAAATATAGTGTGGTATAAAATTATGGGGTTTTCAAATAAATACACCTAATATCGACCAACCTTATCGATATTATATATTTTTTAACAAAACATTAAACATCTAAAGTCGATGGGGTTGTTCAACTTTAAGTGTTTTGTTAACGAAAAAATGTTTATTTTTACATAGTTTAAAAATTGATAAAGTTATGTTATATCAAACTTGAATTACAACAAAATAAAGTTTCGAAGTAGATGTTTTTAGTCTTTGGAAAGTTCCATCACTCTATGATTTTGTTTAAACTCCATGAAGTTGAATATATATCATGAAGATAAAATTTGGTTGGAGATATTGTATTTAATTTGTGAGTAGAGGGTTGAAAGATAATAGATGTGCTAGCTATTAATAGGTATAGAGAGAATATTCTAACCCACTAAATGTTGTTTTTCAGACTATTTATAGAATAAATTTTGGATTAATGGGCCAATCGGACCGAGTCATGCATATAGGTTAGTCCCATGAGCCCATAGGCCTAAGGACATATAGAGCTAGCACACACTTAGTCACTAAGCATCCAGCTTACTCATCATGTTTTTTATTATGAATATAAAATTCCCTCTAAGAAACATCCGACCATTTTCTATTCTTAGCGTCCAACGATATCAAAACCTATCATCTAGATCTTTTAGTTCTCTTACAAGCATTTCAGAAGAGCTAATATATCTGAACAACTTATGATGAGTTTACTTTATAATGGTTACCGTCCAAATGTTATAACTTTTAACTAATTACTTTTTGAGACACGTGTTAGTTTTTTATTGGAACCACAAAATCGTTTTACCCTAGGTAAAACCATCCAATCAAAGGAGAGAAACAGTTACACTCCTCTAGAGCCCCCTAGTTACCGCTGTCGATTCTCATTCCCTATTATGGCACCCAAACATTTATTATTCTTTATACAAATTTCCTTCATTTTTTCACTGTTGGTATTTCTAAAGTGAGAAAACGCTTACTTCCTAATTCTAGACAGAGCAAGTATTCTGCTTAAACTTTCAGTTTCTATCAGACAAGATTTCTCTTTCTCTCTCCATATTAGACACTGCAAATCCACTTTTCCGGTATTTTATAGGGTTTGTATGTTTACAACCAATAATATTCTAACCAAATGCGGATGGCTTAATTTATCCGAATTAAAAGAAAAGAAAAAGAAAGCAAGAGTCGATGCTGAGTTACTTAGTCTACTGAGTATGGAGGGGCTTATCCTTACAACATGCATTGTATTTCTTCTGAACCTACCTCAACTACCCAGTCATTTATGTCACCTGACCACTCTTCTCATATTACCAGATCATCCCAATCCCAGGGGGCCACCAGCCGTCGAAAACTTTCAACCTTCAAAACCATGGGATTAGATAACGATGAGAGTACTCCCCTAAGATTTACCATGATTTTTTAAGAGAAAAAAAATCTTCCAATAAAAACTGATCCAACAGACCACCGTACACTTTCGCAACCGAGCTCCCATTAGAACCAAGTATGGGAGAAAAACCAACAACTCTAGAAACTGAATTTTCTCGTCCCGAAGAAGAAAATATTGAGTCTCAACCCACTAGGCCTTGAGAGCCTAGACCACAGGTAATTGATGAAAATATGGAGGATCGTGATGGGTTTTCCTCTATTGAGACATCTGGTCATATTGTGGAAACTCCAACGACATCAAAGAAACAGAATCCAAAGGACTCAAAAGATGGTGATGATCTGGAAAAAGACAAAGTCAAAGCCCAAAAGGTTGAATCCAAACCTAATCCTTCCTCTCTGGTGGGGCATTTCAGACCTAATTTTGTCAATGTTATTATCAAATATCTCCTATCTTTGCACAAAATCTCACATGCCTATTTCTATGAGTCTAAACTGGAGGGAATCCGATACAAATGGGGGTTCCCTGATTCAGTTAGAGGGAGGCTGCCCCAACCCTGTGAGACTTTGGTGGACTGTGGGGTTACAGAGTTAATGGTATGCACTCATGTACTTAACTAAGGCCTTTGGTTTCCCTTGGACCCTAAGATAGTAAGATATTTTAATCTGGTCAGGTTGTGTCCAAGACAAGCTATCCCAAATGCTTGGTTCTCTCCGATGGCGTGCATCATAGCCTCAAGGCGTTCCAAAATTCTACTTCCCATGGAGAAACTGGCTGTTGTAGCAGGTCTATCTCGCAATACTTACATTCCCTTTTATTATTTTAACATGAGGAATGATTAAAAAGTGGTAGATGAACTTTTGGAAGGAGATAAGATTTGGAAAACTTATTTTTTGTTCATCTCTAGTCATTGGGAAAATGATAGGAAGATCCTCTCTAAAGAAAATATGAGCCAACTTACAAGGCATTGGAAGAAAAATATAAGTCTCTTTGTGCTCATCTTATTTGTTTTTTTATTTCTAATAAAAAAAATATCTTTATGCCAGCTATTTTAAAGCCTTTCCTACAACATTTGTATGCTGCAAAAATGATTTTTGGGAAGCTAAATCAATGGAATGGTGCAATATATTCCACAACTGCTTTACCTCTAATAAATTTATCACATCTCATCTTTGGAGAACCATTCCTATTTAGGAACTATCGTGGAAGCAATTCATGTCGTCTAGGAATAGAGTTCCCTTCCATGGGATTAAGAACAAAAAAGGAGGGAGGACCCACCACAATTTGTTGCTAGAATTGGAAGTGATGGGCAGCTTGTTGAGATTGATGCAACCTTGTTAGAGACCGTTGCTGCCACTTTCGAAGAGGATAAGGTGCCATCGAAATTCCTTGTTATTAAGAATAAAAAAATACAAAAAAGAGGTAAACAAGATATTGATAAAAAAAAGAAGAAGAAAAAGACTTCGATTGGTTCAAAGATTATACTTCGTCCAGAAGTTCCTCCTCCAACCATTCCAGTTGTTGTTCCCTCTCATACAACCACAATATCTGATCTCCCTTCTCCATCAATTCTCCCATCTGATAGGCCAATTTTTAAATATGGTATTAAAATAGAAGATATAAAGAACTCTGATTTTGATGCTTTTAACTCTGCCTTTCCCGAGTCGACCAATACTGCAACTACTATGATATATGATTGGGTTCCCTTCAAAGTATCAAAAGAGAACAATGAGCTGGGGTATGGATTTTTGGTCTATGTGAGGCCAATCGGTAACTTAGAGAGACAACTGAGGTTTCAGGTTGAAGAAATCACTTCTATTTGGAAAGAGAACAAGAGTTTGAAGAATTCAGTTAAGGAAGAAAAAAATAAGGTTAAAAATCTAAACGGAGAAGTGAAGTCCGTTAAAGATGAGTTAGTATAAAAATATCTAATCATGACAAATTGCAATCTGATTATTACGGTTTGCAGTAATCTATTTTCGAAGAGATTACCTCCTTAAAGAATGAGCAATCCGATGACAAAGGTTCCATCCAATGCTTGTTGGACATAGGTCATGGGAGCATACCTATACTGATGATGTTGTCTTAATCTCTTGGTTTCCTCCACTATGATTTGTTTCCCGACATGATTCAGCAATCCACCCCAGATCATTTCTTTCTTTCGAGTTACTGAGTCTGCCAATTCACCAGTTAGTAAGCCTTGTTGCAATGAAGCTATATAACCACTTTCTCAAAAAACGATTAATATAATCATTTAATGACTCATTCGCATATTCTGTAAAATGGATTATTGTATCTCTATTTTCCTTAAGCTCTTTACTCCCCATAAAATTCCTTTGGAATGCAATCCAAAACATATCAAAATTCTTGATTGATCGTTGTGGCAGTCTGTTATACCACTTCAAGGTACTACCTTTGAATCTTTGAGAGAAATCTATACATACCAGCACCATAATCAAAAGTCATCATGAAAATTTTAAATTTCTCAAGATGATTGTTAGAATCCTAGCTCTCATCATAGTTTTCCATCTTCGAACTATCAAATCGTCTGGGTGAATGTCAGGAGAGAATTTTTTTTAATGCAACGGTGATTGTCTCCAATTATTCCCTTGGCTAAAAATATGATCTTCATTAAGAGTGGCAAAGATTCTAGGTTTGGATTGTACATCAAATTGATTAGTTAACAGATGATCTATACTGTGGTCTGCTGACCCTTTCATTTTTCCTTGATAATCTTTCATTTTTACTTTACCCTTCCGGTCCATTTTTTTGTCCGAAGAGTCTTGATTACTTAACTTTTGGTGCTTTTCAAAATTCTTCTTAGCCAACTTTTCTTTCTTCTTTTTCCGATCATGATCACTACTTGAAGAGGAAGAAGAAATATATTATTCTGGTCTATTGTTGAGCTCCTAACAGAATTAGATGTGTCTGAATATTATTTAGCTCGCTGTTCTTTTTTTTTTATCCTTTGTAGGTGTTAGGAGACTGGTCATTTGAATCATGTTTCGGATTATTTTATGGCTCATCGGGTTTGGAATATTCTGATGGATTCTTTCCACCCACATTATTTTCAGCCTGCCTTTTGGCTCTTAATGCTTCAATTTCTGCCCCTAGTTGATTGCATTCTTCATACATGATTTGTTCCCTTATATAATGATTCACATAGGATATGTTCACATGCCCCTCATCACCTCTGATCCTCTCATTTTTGGAAGACAGATCAATCTTCATATCATGATCCATATCTCAATGAAGTCCAAAGGCTAATCTGCAAGTCAGGTTTGTATAATGTTATTCGGGTACCTACCGCTCCCACTGTGGTCACCAATCTAGTGAAGATACCATTTAGTCAGAGGGTATTTAAGGTAAATATTTATAAATTTTATTTAATTTTTGAGTAGCTGGTCGAATTGTAAATAGATGTGATATTGATTAATAGGTAGAGAGAGAATATTCCAACCCGTTAAATGTTGCTTTCAAACTATTTATAGGAAACTTTCGAATCTATAGACCAATCGGGTCGGGTCAAGCGTACGGGTTAGAGTAAACTTAATTCATAAATATTTTTATGCTAATGAAATAATTCATGTTTATGTGAAAAATGCAAAAAACAATTTGTTATGTAATCAAAGGCGGTGAACAACTTTTAGAGTAAACTAGTCGTTGAGGCATCTAGAGAAAATGAAGACATGCTACTTTTATACACGGTTATAATGACGAGGCAAATTTTGGGCACTCGTATCTAGTTCTCGAAGCCAAAAATCATATTAAAGTATTTGAGTCTCTCTATTTTTCATCTACATTTTCATGATTATAGTAAATAATTCCATAGATGCAAATGCTCTATTCTAGATCATACTCATGGACTAAAGTAACCACTTTTAAGCGCTCTTTATCTATATAATAATATTCGTCACATTTATATGTCATAATAAAGTTTATAGTTTAGCACCTTTTGTCGATTATAGAATAAGTCATATTACGACCCTCTATTGCCATCAGACATATCTCACATGCACACAAAACTCATGCATAGATCTAACAAGATATTTATATTTTACATGGAGCATCTTTTTTAACTTTCACATATTATTTAAACATGAGTTAAAGGTATATCTTGCTGAACCCTTATCTAACCTCTTTGAATACGAGATTATCATATGCAAAATTATAGATTTGCTTACATTTTTCGAACAATGCTTTTACTTGTATGTGTTACATACCGAGAAAAGTGTGAAGCTTCATCCGAAATTATTAAAAGTTTTGTATGTTCGTCTTGATAAACTGCTTCAATGTTAAATGTGCACCCCAAACACCAATAATTATAACAAAACATTAGTTTGACCATGTTACTTGAATATAACTTTAGTATATAAGGATATATTAAATTACCAATCAATTACCATATTTATACAATACTTGACAAGATTAGTGTGTTCATAAAACCATTTTCACCGTATGGTTTGAGCCAAGATGTTTCGACGTACTTCAATGCTTTAGGATATGCTTTATAGAACTCATTTATTATTTTTATATTCTTATGCAACCCGCAAGCATTTCCCAGATACATGATTGAATTCCAAGAAGCAAAAAACTCGTTTGATATTTTTTTTAACAATACGCACACCAATATTCATCCTTATATGTCACTTCAGGTAAAATATGCGTAGTTTCTAGATATATCTTATCAATTATGCCCATCAACATTAATTACTTGTATGTCAGCATAATAATAAGTTATGGGCACCTTGTAATCCTTTATAAAAAATCAATATGTTAAACATGTTGATGTGCTCCAATAATTTTAAAAGGTGGCATTTTATATCTCATTGTTTTTATATAGTACCCATAATAATAACTCATCCAAATTTCCTTAGAAGGTCGATAGATGTCGAATTTGCAAAACATATATCTTTTATTACTTTCAACGCATGAATTTTAATCCAATGTTAGACAATATAGTTGTTTTCTTTCAATTTAAACAACCATAACTTCATGTACGTCTTACAACATATCTCCAATGCATTGTGTGTCTGTCTTGCATTATAAATTTTACGTATGTTTGTCAGGTTTTTATATTTCTCCTTCTTCAACCTGACTAGAACTTTTTAAAGACGAGAACCAACCATTGACATTCTCTTAGTTAATTTTTATTCTAATATTTTCAACATTCTCTCGTCTTGACATGCTTCCAAAAATTTTGCTGCGTTATATTTCTCTGTCTCAGCTAGGAAGCCAGTACCAGACCGCTCTACATAAAAAAGATCCTTACAAACTAGGTTCTGAATTATTAAATCCTAGATGGTTATACACTAGTTTATGTAAAGTATATCCTGCCCACCATAGAAGATTTTTATCAGGCCCGCGAGATACAGTGAGAAACAATACATGTTTGTTATGTCAAACTCACATTTGGCGCCATTTATTCTTTATTGAGTGCTTTTTTCAAAGTTTAATCCCTCTAAAATGCATAAGTATGAAATATTGGGGGACCTTCATCACCATATTGAACATTTATAACAAAAATATTATTGTACGATGAGGACGTTCGTATGTTCTCATGCACTTTCTTAATGATCATCGTGGGAATGCATTAACCTTGCTCAACCAGTTTCCAGAGAGGTCTTTTCATACATTTGTCAAATTTGGTCACGTTTTAAGGATTAATTCATCGACAACAAGGTTATCAAATAAGATGAATCCAAGATTACACATTGTAAACAAATATAATGGGAAAGCATGTGCCCACCATGAATGGTTTGGAGGGTTGTAATGAATTCGCGAGTTGGCACCATTTGGAAGCGTCCTAATACAATGTCCTTTATAAACAAAATTCCAATGAAAAATAAAATGTTTGTTTTTGCAAAAGGTTAGCACAAATTGATTCACACAAAAAGTAAACAAAACCGTATATGTGTGACGAACCAAAACAATGCAATAACCTAGGATACACTAGCGTTCGTTGGTGTACAGATGTGTAACCCATCCCAACTAACTGTAACATATTATAATATTGAGGGGATCAAAGGGATTTATGGGGTCAATATCATATTCTTTAGTTCTTACACACCTAGTTACAAACCAAATTCGAGCTACGAAAACATGACTTACACATATAATCTTATTATTCATGCATTAGAAAGCTAAAGTTGATGAGTGTAATGCTCCAAAATCCATGACTCATAGTTATGAATACTCATCAAATTATGAAATTAGACTATATAGTTATAGCATGGAAAGCTAACTTAATGAAGAAGGATTTTTCAAGGAAAATAATTAGCCCGACCACACAAAGTTTGTAAACATCAATGACATTTTGATAGAAACATTTTTTTCTAATGTCGTGGACATTGAGAGAGTTCTCTTAATTTATATAAACCTTCTTATCAAATATTTGGTATACGTTTATCAATTAGAAATGACAATGCAAAACATAATGTATATAACAGAACCATATGATGGAATTATTTTATTGATCATCCAATTTTTGAAGGATTTAATATTATATAGGAACCTTAAATTTGGTCCAAGAGCTTCACCATACCTGTTACAACAAACTAGTTAGACAATAGAGGCCATGAAATTGGTGTTACTATGTTTGAAAATAAAGTTTTTTATACTATTTTCTTTGCAAATATCTTTCCAAATATCTTTTTAAAAAACTCATGAGTAGCAATATTTGTACAACTTTTATAACGGTCACAATATTTTGTAATATTCATTTAGCTGTAATATATTTAGCTGTAAAATTTTAGCTTAAATATTTAATTTTTATTTTTGGTATACGAGAATGTTATCAAGATACATAAATATTTTTTATGTTTAGATATTTAGCCGTCTAGGGTTACAAGTTTTGCAATAAAGATAATTATTTAGTTGTTAAGGTAAAATATTTAGATATCATGGTAATAAATTTAGTTATCAAGTTTCAAATCATTCAGCTTTCAAATTTAGCTTCCAAAGAGAAACATTTTGTTGTTAAAATAAACATTTAATTATCAGCATAAACAACTGCAAGTTCAATTAAAATGGCACATTTTCGTACTTTTATATTTGTTGCATGGTTTCTACTTTTGATTAATTAATGCATGATTTTGACTTTATAATAAAAAATATATAGGTTCATAGAATCTTGAAGCTCATCGCTCATAAAGTTATTAATAAAATTTTAGTAAGTTCGTGACTTCATCTAGAGTTAGTTTCATTAGCATCTATTTTTTATATACTTCTCTATTGTTTAATATTATAATTAATTTTAAATAAAAACTGTGTGTTTATATTATGATGGGAACACATGGATGTACAGACAATATATTAGAAATAAGGATTCAGGATCCAATTTAGAAGATTAATTAAGTTATCAGGATTTCAAGACTTATTTTGTGTCACTTTTGTTTATAAAATTAGAATCCATATATCTTGAACATTTTCATCATATAATTTAAAAATGTTAAAGATCTTTATCACGGATATAACAATCTTAAACAAAGTTGAACTTAAATTCTAAAAACTCTTATAGCTATTCAGAATGGTATCTAATGCAACAGAATATAAAAAAAGAAAAAAGATAGATGAAAATTCTCCTTATAAATAAAAATACACTCGAATTTCAATAAAAATTGATTTATTTAAAAAATTCGTAGTCTAAAAATAGGATATAAGACATCTTATATATGAATCTTTCAAAACCATAATCTCAAAATATAAATATAATATTAACATATCAAAATAGAATCCTAACAAATCTAGATGCAATCATATATAATATATTGGATACAATCAAATTTATTTTACTAATTAAAACAAATATATAAAATATTAAAAAATATATAAAAGAAAACATTAAAAGTGGACTTTTGGGATCCTAAATAGTGGAATTTAGGGTTCGCACTTCCTAACTTTATTATGCTTTTGGCATTGTTGGGCTCGTCAAGACGATAAGTTTGAGTACTAATTTCTTCCAATTTTGATACCCGAGTGTAAAATAAAAATGTCATCGTTTGTACATTAATGTCAATAATGGTGGGATTGAGGTGTTGTTATGAAACTCGGATAAACATCTTCGAACAAACAAATTTTAGTTATAGAGTGTTGTTATAAGCCAAAATTTTGGCCCCAAACTAGGTTGCTCTTTAACGAGCCTCATATAACTAGGTACACCTGTATCGAAAGGAAGCAAACCAATGGCCTTTAGTAAGGATTCTTGCAATGCGATAATCATTGGTTTGATGGAAATTATCTTATTTTATATATATTCAAGTAGCAGTAGGATCATCTAAGCCATTGTATTATGTCCAAAAATTCAATAATAGAAAGAATATGTAGTATCCAAAATAATTTGATGTGTAGGCATACAAAAATTTGATGAACAAAATTTAAATCTTAAGTACCACGATGGAAATTAGTTCTCACATAAAACATTGATGGCTTCTAAAAATGAGGAGCATAAAATTTTGATGATTTGATAAAGCGTTGCGTGGTATTACAAAGGATTAAATTTAGAAATAAATCATGTAGCTCCACCGCCCAAATCTGAGACGCAAGCCTATTAAAAATGACATAAGCGAGAGGTTCTCTTGCATGTCACTTAACATCAGACTATATGAATCCAAGCAAAGATCTTCTGATAGCAAATAGATAAACATGATTGTCAGCTTACCTTGATTGCCACAGGAAACTCCTATTAAATCCAAATTTCTTATGAACTCACACTGCAAATCATTAGATCCTATCATAAACACCATAAGATTCTATAGTTTCTTACACTGAAATTTATGCATCGTAAGTGTCATTTAACGGGGCAAAATCACTGGATTCTAGTAAATCGACGGGATGTCAAAATAGAAAAATTAAAACAAAGAACGAAACTATTTTATACATGTGTTGGCATTGTATTGACCCACAATTATACCAAACATGATTCCATAAGACTCAATACTACTCTAGTTCCAAATGTAAAATGTCTCATAAGTTTAGGGTTAATATCAAGTGGCTCCTTATTGGGGTCTCCTTGCTCATTAGAACTGAACTTCATTGTGGAAAGAAGCAATGAGAAAGAAATTTTAATCATTTTTGGCAGTCTCATTGTCGAATGCAAGTGTTGGCCTATCCCCAATGCCATCTTCACCATCACCAAGTTGTATTTCAAGAGAAAATGATGTTGTGTAAGAGTCCGATAACACTATAGTCCAGCTCGACTTGACTTCCTCACAAAAAAAATAAAAAATCCAAAGCTCCAAATGAATCTCTTGATTTCCCACGATCAGATAACAGAATCCCTCACACGATAAAGAAAATAACGTAGAAAGGTTTCAAAGTCCGCATCAATTTTGTCGCACTAAAAAACCTGCTCCACTTGTGATTTCAACCCGTTATTCTTGTTATCAAATCCACTCCACATCAGGTAGTTAGGGTTTCTATTAGACACGACAATCTATACAAGATTCTCGTTGAGATCGTATAAGATATCGACATGCAGGTTGTCAAAAAAAGCTATAGTGTTTCGAGTAGCAGGTCTGCCAATGCGTGAATCGACCATAAGATAAAGATTTTAAGGTAGGTGAAGAACTGCTTTGAACGGACCATAAAACCTATTCAGATTGACATATTTGTTTCTCTTTCTCATCCAAACACTGCAATCTTCCATTTCAACTTCTTCTTCATAGATTTCTTACTGCAACAACCATGTAAAACTCTTACATATTCTATTTCAAAGTTTAACAATTTTATCAACACTATCATTTTGTCTAGTTATTTATAATGGTCTCCAAATTTTCTAAAAGCTTTAGCTCATTCACTATGATGTCTTTTTCATGAAACTTAAGATATTTTTCACTCTGTGTTTGGCTTCAACATAGACAGTTTAAGTGTCTTTTATAGTTGGACCTCATTGTCTATCTCTACATCAACTTTCATTTGTGAAATGATGTTATTTTGTTCATGTAGTTTCCTTTTTAGTTATTAAATTCCTTCTTGAAATATTATACGTTCGATTTCATTTTGTTCTATTATGTCTATTGTTGATAAGTCAAAGCTCTGCAAAGAGACATGGTCTGTTGGTGCTGTGACTGGGCTGGGGATATTTTGTTAATTATCTGCAAAATAATAACCCATTTAAGATATGCGAAACCTTTTATAATGACGATGGATGATAGATGCACAACCTTAATAAATATGATAGATGTGAAACGTAAATAAATTTGATAGATGCTGAACCTTAATGGACATGATAGATGTGAAACATAGGTTTAAATGATAGATGTGGAACGTTAATAGATATGATAGATGTGAAACGTGAATTAAGATGATAATTGCGCAACATTTAGTAAATATGATCGATATGAAACGTAGATTGTATATGATAGATGCGAAACCTATTATGACGTTATGGATAATGATGCGGAATTATAGTAATTATGTAAGTTGTGAAACTTACATGACTATGATAGATGCAAAATGTGATAAAATGAAGATTCTTACGATTATTTTTTCCATTAATATCTCCAGATTTCCGTTTGTTTAGAGGACCAATTTCTGTTGGTAAAGTTTTCTCTTCCACGTTATTTATTGGTTTTATTCTTTGTGTTGCAGTCTTTTTAGTTCTTGTAACTTTTAGATGTGTTTGAACCATGTATTGATCTATTGTTCTTTCGCTATCAGTAGAATCGCTTGCAACTGAGGCTTGGTTTGTACCCCAATTCAGACCACTGTCATCGTCATTGAGGTTAACTTGTTTGGAATCTTGTGCTGGAATATCATCATGTTTTCCATGTTGTGTAACACTATGTTCAACATCTTGTGGAACATCATCATTCTTATACGGAACATCATTATTTTCTTATAGCGTTTGGAACTCTCCTCCAAATTGGTCTTCTTCTTCTTCAGTTAGGTTCAATCTTTCTTCTTGAACCTACAAAATTGTTAATATGTTAAAGTAAAGACATATATTTATGTAAAATACGAAACCATACCAAAAAAAATGTATAAATATATATCGTCATTTGTTATCTCAGTTATGACATCAATTAAATTTAATTTTGTTTTGCCCTTAATACCTAGGCATTTGAAGCATCTAGGTATCTTGTCTGCAATTTCTTATTTTTGATATATAGTTTTGTGTTCCATGATGAATGGCTATATAAGATCAATACTTTAGATACCATTTCTATACTAAATAATATTTAAAATTGAACAAAGAAAAATACGAACTAGTAAAAGAGCAACACAACCAACTACTTTTCAAGGTTTAGTTTCATGGCAAATTTTTATTAAATTCATCAACCTGTCTCGGATTGCTTCCAATTGTAGTTGTTTATGCTGTCTAGTTTCTCTACATAATAGACCACTTTAGATGCTAGTAAATATCTTCACATGTAAAGAAAAACAAGGTAGAACAGACTAACATTATGAAGAGTATCACAACATCGTTTATTATCTCTTCTCCAGGTTTTTACTAGCTTTATTTATAGTATCCTATAAACATGAAAAAGCATTAGTTAAAAGGGATAGATGATAAATTTATGCTAATTTGAAACATGACTAATTGATAGATATGAAACCTGTGCAAATATGAAAGAAGAGTAAACATGTTAGATGCGAAACCTATGCAAATATTAAAATGATGTATGTGATAGATGTGAGACGTGAATTAAAATTGATAGATGCAAAATCTATGCTAATGTTAAACAAGGATTATGCGATAGATGCGAAATATATCCAAATGTGAAAGCATAGTAAAAAGGAAAGATGCGTAATCTATGCAAATGTTAAACTAAGGCAGAAGTGGTAGATGAAAAACCTATGCAAATGTGAAACAAGAAAAAAGTAGTAGATGAGAAACCTATGGCAATGAGAAACCAATGCAATAATATAAGAAAAGTTGGAATTGCATACCTTTATCATTTTATTTATGATTGGTCTTGCTCGAATTTTATCCATTTTTCTTGATGTGTCATTAGAAATGTATATCTTGGTTATTCTGGATTGTTCTTTGTCTTTTCATTTTGAATATCTTGGTTCAAAGTGTTTGGCTTGTAGTGGCATATGGTGGTTTGCAAAAATGATAGATGCACAACATTTACAAATGTTAACACAATGGGTAATTTGATAGATGCAAAACCTATGTAAATGTATGACCAAGACACACTGATACATGCGAAATCTATACAAACCTACAATCATTGGAAAAATGATAGTTGCAAAACCTATGAAAATGTAACAAAATTTGGGAATTGCATATGCCAAAAATAGGATAACTTTGATAGATTTTATGATAGATGTTAAGTGAGAGATGCTAAACGTCGCCAAGTGAGAACTTTATCAAATGGTAGATGCTAAACCTGACCAATATAGGTTATGAGAAACAAAAGCATGCCTGATTTGTAGTAATAATAGCAAGGCTTTTTGGATGAGAAATTGCAAGACTGTTATGCAGCTAGTATTAGCGTCGCGTGTCTCACCTTAGCGAGACACGAGTAAGTAGTGTGATTGACCGAAGATCGGACTGGAAAAATGATATAAATGAAAAAATGAAAAAGAATATCACACGAAATTGATATAAATCACAAAAAACTAATATATATGAAGTAGATAATCAGTAAACTAATAAAAAAACTCGAAAAATCCATGCTAACGAAACCCTAAGTTTCTGAAAATTAGTAAATCGTACTGATTTTTCGAAAAACAAGATGATCAGACTTACTATTTTTAGCGTCGATATCGTTCCGAAGTAGTTGAAACGTGTACAAAAAAATGAACGATTGTAGATGGAAATAAAAAACGTCTAACGACTGAAAAAGATAAAAAAGTAAAAGGGGAGAATTTTTTTTGACCCGTTTTAAAACGTCTATTTATATTAAAAGTAAATTTGAAAAAAAATTATTTTTTAATCTTTACTTATAATAATTTTTGTTAATAGATTTTATATGGTAGGTCTCTTTGATTTTATATTATAATAATAAATAATAAATAATTTATTTAATTATATAACATTCGGGCGATTAGCCTGAGCAATGATGATGTAGTTGCACAAGCCCATGACTATATGGTCCTTTTGGACAAACCGAAACCGGCTTTATTTGGGGTCCAGATATCAGAATTAGGCGATGCGACCACTCAAATCGAACGCGTCGAGAAGCCCAATGATTTTCGAAAGCATCACAATCTGATGAAGTCCAGGCCCTAAATTTAGTCATTTAAACCCTCGTTTTGCTGTTTTAGTAAATTTTCTGCATTTTCCTATTTTATTTAGATTTTATTAAAATACTTAACCAGCTCCAATCGCTTTGAAATTGGGCTGAGCTTTATTTTATTGCATTAGAAAAAAAGCTGTAATTTTGGGCTAGGGTTTCGAGCACTTCTATAAAAGGCTCTCAAACTCTAGTTTTGCCTCAGACTTTTTTGAATAGAATTTGATTTTCTTTAAAGTCTCTCTTACTCTGACCTAGGTCAGATCTATCCATCTGCTATTGTTCGTCTTCTTTCTGTGACTTCTCATCCACCTGTTCCATCTCGTAGCTTGACGCTACCAAATGACACGTACAAGCGCATGACACGAGTTGCATCGCATTAGCGTCAAGAAACTCTAAATCTCCTACGTCACCAAGTATGGTTTTTGTCACATGCCTCGTTTGGTTCTAAGCCCATAGGCCATAGCTATATTTTCATTCAATATATTTAAAATTATTAAATACTATTATTAAGTACTTAAAATCTCGCTGAACCTTCTTTTTACCATAAAGCATAATAATAGTTAAAACACATTTTTTATGTAAGATTTTAATTTGGTCAAAATAATATTAATATATATATATATATATGATCGTATATATAATAGAATTTATATATTGATATAACTAAATGTATTTTAATAATTCTAAACATAAATTATAATAGTAATATATTAAATGAAAATACGATGCTTTGTTTTCTCTCGCCAAGAACATAGATGGTGTTTTTTATTTTTCGCCATTAATGAAAGCTTGAACTGGGCTAATCTTTTTTATAGAAGAAGGTGAGATCACTCTTTCAACCAAATTAAGACTGCCATTAAGATCTTTGCCTCAGAATTTGGTTTCTTTTGATCTAGACTTTCCTCTCCTTAGGAAATATTATCAAAACCAGAGGCGATCTGATTTTACTCGAAATAGAAATCACTCTTCAACAATGGTGGGTGATAACGCCATTATGAGGAATAATCCTGCGTTTGAAGACTCAATCAATGAAGATTCCAAACCCAGGAATCTCATTTCTTACGCTGAAACTCTGAAACCAAAAACAAAAGTCTTTCATCGCTCCAACGTATCTATTTCCCATAAAAAAATCATTCAATTATCAAATTTGACGCAAAAGATAAAGACTCCTCGGATCAGACTCTCCAAACATACCTTCATAGGAAAATTCACCATTAGAAAACCTTTTCTGGAAATCATTAGAAACTTTCTGGTGAAATTCATGTTTTCTATGCACTTTAACCTTTATATATGGAATTATAGACATGTTTTCATTGAGTTTGACAACAAAGAATATTTCAGAAACTTTGGTAACGAAACGTTTGGGTTGTTGGCAACAAAACTATGAGATTAATAAGATGGACTCCCCAATTTAATCTGAATCAAGAATGTTCTTTTACTCATGTTTGGGTCACTCTGCCAAATTTACCAGAATTTATGTTTAATGAGTAAACTATAGGAGAAATCACTAAAACTATAGGCTCACCTTTGAGAATCTGGGTTCCATCTGCTAAAAGAGCTAAACAAAACTGCTGTAGAATTTGGGTGAATTAGATATCTCTAAGCCTATTATACAAAAGTTCTTGATTAAGTTTGGAGATTGATGGTGATTATTTTCGTCTGAGGGTAGTTTTGTACTTTTTGTTTGGAGTTTAACGGAGTTTTGTTGGTATTTAATGTTTAGGTAGATTGTATAGGGAGAATTAAGCAGCCTTGTTGTATTTAATTTTCCTTACCCCCATTTAATGTTGGTGGTTGGGTATTTATACCCTTATATGTGGGCCTTATGGGCTCTCAGGTCGTGTTTAATGGACCTGGGTCGAGCTTAAGGATCCATAAGTTATAAGCAGGAGAGTAGGCAGCTTAGTCAAGAAGTGATTAAGTTTTAAGTACTTTAATTCTGTTCGAACAGTCCAATAGATAGTGGTATCCTAACTGTCCTGTCCGGTTAGGGTTATCATTGTCAGAACTGCCTCTATCCGAATCCGGACTCATCAGTAGCCGCTTTTTTAGGTGGTGTTCAAAAACTTTTGGCAAGACCTAAAAAACAGTCTGTTCGCTAGTGATAGTTATATCCGGACAAGTTCTTCAAACAGACTTGAAACTTTATCCGGACTGATGAAGTTCTCGAAAACCAAACGGTTTTTTACCAGAGTTTGTGGGACACGTGTCTCTTTCTGGTTTGTCACTTCAGTTGTTTTTTCACCTTGAATTTTGCTCCCACCTTCTCTGAAAAGCAACCTCTTCATTAAATGAAGATGACATCATCGCCGCTTTTTAATCATTGCAAATCCTTTCGAATTCTCCTAGGTATCAAAGTGTGTTTACTATAAATTAATTTACTTCAACACTGTTTTATCATCATCTTCATACTTACTCTGTCAAACTTCAAAGCTTTCTCTCTCAAAAAAGTTATTTCTTTCGATTGTTTATGTTCACGGCTAGAAACGCTTTGATCAGAGGCGGGTTGCTTAATCTATCAGAACTTGAGAAGGCACAAAAAGTCGAAAGGGAAAGACGCATTGCTGCAGGCTTACCTGCTTCCCCCATCGATAAACCAATACCCTCAAACGCAGAACCTGACCAGGGTTCTTCTTCAACAAGAAGTGCCAAACCGAGGAGATTGTTTCAAACCAGCCTTTCTCCTATCGTCTCAGGTTCATCAGTTCAAGAATCGGAACCCACCGTCGAACCAGGACCAGCTGTTACTAGCTTAAAAAATCCTTCCCCATTCATAGCCATGGGATCAGATGCAGATACTTCTCCCAACAAACTGGTGGATCGAAGGTGAGGCCGGTTAGTTAAGGGGCAAGCTTCCAAAGGCACCCCTTCAAAATCAGGTGCAATGGATAACAATACAGGGTCAGGGGCACCCATAAAAGTAGCCAAGGACAGACTGTCCGGTCCAGAGGTCACTGGCTCAAGTCCTCGAAGAGAAACCTCCACATCAGAGCCCCAGCCGGAGGCCGGACTCCAGGAGAGTATTGAAGCTCAACAGTCCGGAGGTCAGACTGAACCAACCCCAAACTCCCCCCTCACCAAGACACATGAAAATCCTTCCTTGACAATGGAGGAAGTAATGGAGGACTCCATCAAAGAGGCTCCATTCGAGTCCGAACCCTCCGGACAAACCAGTGGTGTTGTTGTTGCCAAGAAGGACAAGGGCAAGGAAAAACTATGCTTAAGGCATCCGGATCTGCCGGAGTGCCTTGAAGGAAAAGTGGGACCTTGCTTCTACAAGGTTAGTGTTAAATATCTCCTCGCCTTGCAAAAAATCAACTATGCTTTCATCCATACAGCTGAATTGGGCAGAATGCGTACGAAGTGGGGGATTCCGGAGAATGTGAAAATAAGAATCCCCATAGACCCAGAAACCCCAATGGACTGCAGGCTTAGTGAGGTAGTCAATTTTACTGAACTTTTTAACTGGGGTTTGAGGTTCCCTTTAGATCCGGAGATAGTCAGGTATCTCCACCTCATCCAGCTCTGCCCTAGTCAACTGAGCCCCAACGACTGGTACACACTTATGGCCTGCATTATGGCCTCTAGGCTCTCCGAGATTCCTTTACCAATGGAGCAGCTGTGGCCAGAACTCTGCAGAAATCACCTCATTCCCTTATATCAGTACAACATGGGTGATAATTACAAAGCAGTGGACGATCTGCTGGAGTCGGAGAGAAATTGGAAGACTCAGTTTTTGTTCGTAAGTGGTGCTTGGGAAAACGGGAGAAAGATCAAAGCTGGAGTAAAAAAAAGCCTCCTAAAAAACAAATGGCGAAGTGATCGTAAGAATTCCACCTTACACTCTCATTTTTACTTTTATTAAATTTGTTTCTAGACTGACTGGTCTTGTCTTTTTTCTTGACAGAGTTGCCCAAAGACTTCAATGACTATCTAACGTCCGGGCAGGCCACTTGTGCCAGGAACAACACTTGGGCTGCTAAAAAGTGGGGAAACCGCTTCCATGATGCCTTTACCAGAGGCAATCTCACCAGATCTCACCTCTGGAACACTACTGGTCGGAGGGACTTGACCTGGGAAGAACTCACTACTCCACCCCCTCCGGATGTAGTCCTTAAGAGAACACACGAACCGGACGGGTCACTATACTTGCCAGGTCGAGCTAAGGCCCCAAGCAAGATGAAAGGAAAGAAGGGGAAGGGTAAACAGGGTGTTGTTGAGGCTAGCCCTGCTGAGGTGGAGGAGACTGCTCTAAAAACTCAAAAGAAAGCTGCTCCAAGTCAGATTGATGATGCTCTCCTAGAAGTAGTGGAGCAGGAGAGTGCTAGGGAAGATGTAGGATCTCTCAAACCTCCAAGAGTTCCCAAGAGAGACCGAAAACGGGGAGCTGAAAACAAGGAGAGGGAAGCCAAAAAGAAAAAGACTTCACGGGGTGATGAACTTTCTCTCCGACTTCCGGAGCCTCTCCCTCCTGTTGACCCTACTGATCCAACAAGAGCAGAAGAGATCCCTGGTGACTTCCGAACTGACGAGGTTGGAGGAGGAGACCTCAGCATTGATGGAGTTGACATCACTGGGCTTGAGGGGCTCGGTGAATATTTTGAGAACCTCCCCAGAGACGACTTTGCTGGGCCCTACCTCGCTCCAAGTACTTCAAACTCTGTTACCTTCAATGGTAAGACTTTTACTGTTTCAAGTGAAAGGGATATCATTGCTCACTCTATTTTAAGTAATGTTCAGCCAGTGCTTGCTTTGGAGAAACAAGTTCGAGGTCAGGCAGATATTATTAAGGATCTCAAATCTGACAAGGAGAAACTGTCAAACGATCTACTTACTGCCACCCAACATGCTGACATTCTGAAGGAAGAAAACGAAGAGTTAAAGAAGAAACAGGGGGGTTGGGTCACCAAAGAGGCTGGTTTAGAGGATACTATCAGAGACCTCCGGGAAAAGCTGTCCGGATTGGAGAAAGATCTCACCTCCTTAAAAGAGGAAGCAAAGGCCAAAGACCAAGTCATCCATAACTTGACCAATGACAAGATTGCACTTGAAAACACAGTATCCAAAGCTGCAGAAGAGAAAGCTGATCTGCTAAGGGAGCAAGAGGCCAAAATTCAGGCCAAGATCGATGCTTATGCCAATAATGTGATAGATACTCAAGAGAAAATGTACGCCAAAGTGAGGTCGGACATGGTCTTGTTATTTCATGAGAAGTTCCCGAAGAGGAGCTTAGGAGATTTGTGGCTTCATGTAGAGTATGAAAACCTTCCCTTCCACACTATGGCTGATGGTGACTTACATAACTATTCCAGTTATTTCTCCTCTGATGAGGAAGAGAAAACCGGGGAGAGCCCAAATGAGGAGGATGTTGTCCTCAAGAAGAAGAAGACAGATGAAGCTGAACCGTCTTCAAAGGCTCAGTAATTGATTATTTTTTACTTTTTGTTTTACTTGAACTAAAGTCCTTGGAAGGCCAAGACATTTTTGTAATTGTATCCGGCGTTTTTTCGGACAAGCATGTCTGTAAACTTCAAAGTCCTTGGATGGCCAAGGCACTTCGGTTATTTTAATGTATGTCCTTATCTTGCACAACTCTTGCATTCTTTCATATTGTTTGTTTCAATTTTGTTGGCTAATGTTTAAACAACCCTTGATTATTTCATAAATATTCTAAAATAAGAGGGTTTAAATTCTCCGATGACAAATGTTTAAGTAGTCATCATCCCTTTAATTCAATTCGGATGGTGTGCTAAACAAAGATTTGAAAAAAAACCAAGTAAGAACACTTCGAAATTTTAAGAAGGCATCAAGTTTTATAAGAAAGCCCGGACACCTCATTAAAACCTCCCCGCGCCACCAGGGTAGGAAAGAGTATGCCCCCAAATATTTACATGGATTCTTAAACAAGTAAATATTTACATAGTTTCTACTCTAAGTACATCCGGAGATGTTCAATATTCCAAGGGTGATTCAAAACCCTTCCATCATTGTCTTCTAACCAGTATGTTCCAGGTTTAAGCCTTTCAATGACCATATAAGGTCCTTCCCAAGTTGGGGCTAGCTTGCCGAGCAATTTATCTTTAGTGTGCAAGAAGACTTTCTTTAATACCTTGTCCCCCGGCTGAAAATCTCTTCTTTTAACTCTTGAAGCAAACCTACTTCTCATCAAACCCTGATAATGTGCATCTCTAAGGTGAGCCTTAACTCTTTTTTTCCTCTATTAGGTCAAGCTGACTTTTGATTGCCACATCATTAGTTTGTTCGGAGAAATTGTGAACTCGAAAAGAAGGGAGAGTTGCTTTTATGGGAGCTATGGCATCCATCCCATAGACCAAGGCAAATGGTGACTCTTGTGTTGCAGCCCCATGAGTAGTCTGGTAGGCCCATAGAACCTCTTGCAAATAACTAGGCCATTTTCCAGCAGCCCCCTCTAAATTTTTCTTCAAACCGGACAGTATGGTCATGTTGGCCACTTCAACCTGACCATTTGCTTGTGGTTGAAAAGGTGAAGAAAAGTAATGTTGTATACCCCTAGAGGCACAGAAACTCTCAATCTCCTTGTTGTCGAACTGTGGCCCATTGTCTGTCGTTATCTTCTGTGGTACACCAAATCTGCAACAGATATTGGATAGAATGAACTTTATAACGGCTTTTGACGTTGTTCTTCGCCAGTGGGGCTGCTTCAATCCACTTCGAAAAATAATCAATGGCAACAATTATTGTCCTTCGTCCTCCGGACGCCATAGGAAGAGGTCCCACCAAATCCAACCCCCATCAAGCAAAAGGTACAGGCTTAGAAATTGACTCTAAAGGGATGGCAGGGACATGAATTTCATTGCTATATCTCTGGCATGGGTCACACCTTCTCACCAACTCCTTGGCATCTTGCATTATAGAGGGCCAGTAATAACCAGCCAATAGAACTCTCCTTGTTAGAGCCATGAATCCACAGTGAGTTGATCCATCACCATCATATAATTCAGAGAAGACTACTTGAGACTCATCATCTCCCAAACATCGCAAAAGAGGTTTACTATAGGACTTTTTGTACAGAACATCTCTTAGTATGATAAAACCACGAGCTTTGTGTTTAATTTTTCTTGCTTGTGATTTATCCGGAGGCAAGATGCCATCGGAAAGGTATTGCAGGAGAGGAAACCTCCAATCTTGAGGTTGTTTCATTTGTACATCGAAAATTTCTTCCTCCTTACTCACATTAAGTTGAATAGAAGGGAACTCCAACACATGAATCCAAGGCTATGATTCAGTGTAGGCTATGGTTGCCAAAGAATCTGCTAGTTCATTTTCTGTTCGAGGTATATGCTCATAAACAATGCTTTTGAATTTAAGTGCCTCATTTTTAAGAAGAAGTAAGTATTTTACCAATTTCTCTTTTCTAGCTTCGGATTGACCCTGTGCAAGGTGGATAAGAAGCTGAGAATCGCTCATCAGCTTGACCCTTTTGGCTCCACAAATGAAGGCAACTTCAAACCAGCTATAGCAGCTTCATATTCGGACTCATTGTTAGAAGCCCTAAAAGCAAAGCATATAGCCTGGTACATTTTGTCACCATACAGAGAGGTCAAGCATATCCCTGCACCACATCCCATTGTACTTGATCCACCATCTGTACGGGCAATCCAGACCTTTTTATCTTTCATCTCAGTCGTTTGCTCTGTATCTCTATCTGAGTGGAATTTAACTAGGAAATCAGCTACAGCATGGGCTTTGATTGCTGTTCGAGGAGCAAAATCAATATCGAAGCCCCCCAACTCTACTGATCATTTGGTCATTCTACTTGAAATGTCTGCTTTTTGAAGAACATTCTTCAAGGGATAGGATGTCCGGACGATAATAGGATGAGCCTGAAAATAAGGCCTCATCTTCCTTGCTGCAATCACCAAGGCCAGGGCTAACTTTTCGAGCTTTAAATAACGTTTCTCTGTATCTATCAGACTCTTGCTGATGTAGTATACTAGATGGGGATAATTATCCACTTCTCTTATTAATACAGCACTGATGGCACAACTGGAAACTGCCAAGTATACGAAGAGCGTCTCTCCTTCAACAGGTTTAAATAAAGTTTTGGGAGAGGACATATGTTTCTTAATCTCATTGAAGGCTTCATCACACTGTGAAGTCCAGTCAAAACCCTTTGCACCCTTTAAAGTTTGAAAAAACTGGGCACATTTGTCCAAAGACCTCGAGATGAATCGATTTAAAGCAGCCAACCTCCCATTCAACCGTTGTACTTCTTTAATATTACGATAAGGCTTCATTTGAAGCAAAGCATTGAGTTGGTCCGGATCGGGCTGTATTCCTTGCTCACTTATTATATACCCCAAGAATTTCCCGGACCGCACTCCAAACACACATTTCTCTGGATTTAGTTTCAAATTTACTTTTACTAGGTTGGTAAAAGTTTCTTGGAGATCGGCCAAGTGTAATTATTCATCTACACTCTTTACCATCATATCATCAATGTATACTTCCATATTTCTTCCAATTTGATCAGCAAAGGGTTTGTTAACTAACCTTTGATAAGTAGCCCCAGCATTTTTTAACCCAAAGGGCATCACTTTGTAACAATGAAGACCCCTATTAGTGACAAACGTAGTATGCTCTTGATCTTTTGGGTCTACTTGAATTTGGTTGTATCCGGAGAAGGCATCCATGAAAGACAGTAGCTTATTCCCAAAAGTAGAATCCACAAGCTGATCAATTCGGGGGACCGGGTATAAATCTTTTGGGCAAGCCCTATTGAGATCTGTGAAGTCAATGCACATGCGCCACTTGCCATTCTTCTTTTTTACCAAGACCGGATTGGCTGTCCATAAAGGATACTGAGACTCCTTTATGTGGCCCATTTTAGTAAGTCTGTCAACTTCTTGAACAATAACATCAGCCTTCTCCTTGGAAAAATCCCTTCGCTTTTGTACCACAGGTGCAACGTTTCTTCGGACAGATAGGTGATGTGATATAGTATCTGCTGGAACCCCAGTAATATCAGCATTGCACCAAGCAAAAACGTGTTGATGATCTTTTAGGAACTTCAATACTTTACTTTTCAGTTCGGATGGCATTTTGGACCCTATCTTCACACTTTTTCCTTCTTCCAAAAAATGTGTCTCAACTTCTTCAACCGGTATCAACACTCCAGGGGTCTCTCTGGGGTCATCAATTTCACCCTCTCCCCCAGACAGCCCCTCAAACTGCTAACTTTCATTAATACGAACTGCCCTAACGTTCGTGGGGCCAATGTTGTAGCATAACATTCTCTTGCAATCTTTTGGCTGCTCCGAACAACTCTCACTTGTCCCTGAATAGCATATTTCAAACATTGGTGGAATGTGGAGGCCACTGCATGCATCCTAGAGAGCCAATACCTCCCTAGAATAGCATTATAACAAATGGGACAATCCACCACAATAAAAAGTATTCTAACCATCTTCTTAAAAGGGTCCTTGCCCAACAAAACTTCTTCTTCGAACTCCCCGATCACATCTGCTGAGCTTCTAGTCAAACCCACAATTGATCTGTCCGAATGCTGAATTACGGCTGGATTTTTCATCTTTTTGTAAGAGGTTAAAAAGAGGATATTGGCTGAACTCCCAGTATCCACCAAGATTCGTCTTATGTCATTGCCCCCAATGGATGCTCCTATGACAACATCATCTTTATGAGGGCCAGCTATATCCCTCAAGTCATCCTCATCGAAAACAATAAAGGGAAACGGAATCTGTGATTGATAGGAGGTCATGCCTCCGTCCAGATGGGTAGCTAAAGTGTGAACATGCCTCTTCCTTGAAGAAGCAGTAGGTGATGTCATAGTATCCCTTCCAAAAATTGTGAGTGACTCAAAAAAGTCAATAAGCCCGGAGACTGTTTTACAACATTCCTCAATGGCACCTACTCTGTTTCGAGTCGGATCAGGATCCAGATACTCTGAATCTACATCGAACCTTTCAATTATAACCATAGCTCCCGCATGAGCAGATGTGCCCGCGTTGTTTGGACCAGCCCGATGAGTATTATCAGGCCTATTTCCTCCTCTTCTTTTAACATATGCCCCCAGCTTTCCTCTTTCAATTAAATTCTGGACTTCTTATTTTAAAGCAATATAATCATCAGTAGTATGGCCAGTGTCATTATGGTACTGACAGAAGGAATTGTTACGATGTTCCCTAGGAGATTGCAGTGCAGCCGGCCTTCTATAATGTACTGCTTCCTTTGTTTTGTCATAAATGGTGGCTACACTTTCTTTTAAATCAGTAAACCACTCCGGTTGAACCCAAGGCCCTCTCTTGTTTCTAGATTGTTGACTATGTGTAGGCCCAGCTGGCTGAGACTGAGCTTTAGCTCTGTTAGGACCCTGCCGGGCCTCTCTTACCTTACTTCCGGACTGATTTTGATTGGGGTTTGGTGCAAGCGGGGCAGACCTCACCTGCCGGTGCACCCTAGTTTTCTTTGTTTCATCAACATTAATTTGCTTTCCGACCTGATTCAGTAGACCTCCCCATGTCATGGCTTTCTTTCTGGTTACTGAATCAGCTAAATTTCCAGGGTTTAAGCCCTGCCTCAAAGATGCTATTGCTACTTGTTCGAAGCAATCAGCCAACCAATTTTTGGTATTTACAAAACGACTTATGTATTATTTCAGTGACTCATTTGGTTCTTGAGCACAATGGATTATTGTATCTCCATTGCCTTTCACCTCCTTACTTCCAACAAACTGCCTTCGGAAGGCCACCCAAAAGGTATCAAAGTTTCTTATGCACCCCTGTGGTAGACTGTTATACCACTTCAAAGCACTCCCCGTAAAAGACTGGGAGAATGTTCTACAAATTAACTTGTCGTCATCATCGACATTCATCATGAAGTTTTTAAATTGTTCCAAGTGGTTGTCCGGGTCTTTACTGCCATCGTATTTCTCTATTTTTGTGCTATCAAACCTTTTGGGGAGGTTTCCAAACAGAATTTTGGAAAACAAAGGAGACTGTCTCCAATTCCGGCCACGACTGAAGACAGTATCCTCATTAGGAGTAGCAAAGATACCTGGCTCATCATGGAAGGCAAAAGGATCCACCAGTATCCGTTCTAAGTGCCTCCGGTTATGAGATGACCCTTTGCCTATATGCCTCTTTAATTTTCTATGTCTATCATTTTTTCTTGAATACCTCTTAGCCAACTTTTGTTTCTTTTTAGAACGGCCCTCATCACTGCTGGAGGACAAGGATTCTTCAATTCCATCTCCGTCTGAGGAGCTACTGGAGGAGTCTGAGTCTGAATCAGAACTCTCCACTGGTTTAGACCGGTGAGACTTTTTGGAGCTAGCATGAGTCTTCTTCGTACTCACATGGGTCTTCGAAGGCTCATGTTCTCTAGGGTTGTCAGTATGATGAGCGCCTGACACCTTAGACTTCTCTTTTACGCCCAATTTTTCCTTTTCTACCCTCAGAGCTTCTATCTCGCCCTTCAATCTATCACGCTCCTCGATGGTATATTCATCATTTTCTCCCACCACTTCAAGTAAAGCTGGTGGTACTTCATGTGTGTTCGGATTCATTCGGAAAAAAATTTCTGATGGTTTTGAATGCTTGATTCAGGCACCGTCGTGCTCCCACTATGGTCGCCAATTTGATGGTGATTATTTTCGTCTGAGGGTAGTTTTATACTTTCTGTTTGGAGTTTAACGGAGTTTTATTGGTATTTAATGTTTAGGTAGATTGTAGAGGGAGAATTAAGCAGCCTGGTTGTATTTAATTTTCCTTACCCCCATTTAATGTTGGTGGTTAGGTATTTATACCCTTATATGTGGGCCTTATGGGCTCTCAGGTCGTGTTTAATGGACCCGGGTCGAGCTTAAGGATCCATAAGTTATAAGCAGGAGAGTAGGCAGCTTAGTCAAGAAGTGATTAAGTTTTAATTACTTTAATTCTGTTCGAACAGTCCAATAGATAGTGGTATCCGAACTGCCCTGTCCGGTTAGGGTTATCATTGTCAGAACTGCCTCTGTCCGAATCCGGACTCATCAGAGATAAAAATAGTCTATGGATCATAATCATCTATGAAGACCTCCCAAATTATTGTAGCATTTGTTCTCACATTGGTCATTCTAAAACTTTATAGTTCTTGGAAAACTTAGGATTGATTATCGGATAACGTGTATAGTGGAGTGGTGTGAGGAGAATAAGTACAAAGTTTTAGAGAGAAAAAGTGGTCAAAATAAAGTACCAATGATTAGAAAGTACCATTTTCGCAAAAAAGGATCTTCCCTTATATAGTGCGAGTGGTGGGCTCCATTGTCACATGCTATGTTCATTCTAATTACATATTGGCCCTCATATTTACACTTATTTCTTACATTTTATATTTTTAACAATAGGTCCATATATATATATATATATATATATATATATATATATATATATTTACATCATCAATTAAGCCCTTTAATAATCTTGACAGTTTATGCCCTTATCAGTCGCCCCCTAGTTTTGCGGAGAGTCGAGCAAAAACTACTTGTCAAACTTTGTGGTCGAGAATTTGCGTTAGTTTCTTTGTCGAAACCCTCAATGCCGATGCTGCGGTTTAGGCGTTATCTGCCGACCTTTCATTACCGGGTCGGTAGGTTGATCTGTCAATCTTCAAGACTGGTCTGCTAAAGGCCAGCCTATCGGTCCGTTACATTTCGGTGCGTCGGATCTAATCAGGATTGAAATCAACCTCTTTAGCCCATCTCTTACAGGACTTGGGTCAAACTATTTTTTCAAGGGCCCATTTCATTTACTCACAGATCCGGTTCACTGACTCGCCCGCGTGTCACTCATTAATTCATCTACGTGTCGTTCATCAATTTGCCGCTTGCATTTGTAGTCTTCAACTTTTGAACTACCCCATGCATGCATCATAAGGCTAGGCCCCAAGGTCTGCTGTAGCTGTCAGGATGGACACGTGTCTCGCGATAACGGGGATATATTTTAACTACAATTTTTGTTAAGCGACTCTTGATATTCCTGATGCTCTTTTCGATTGCGCTTCTCCATGGAGCAAAGCGTTGCCATGCTTGCATATAAATAGTCCTACTTCTCCATTCTCACATTTCATCCGAGTTTTACAGAGATAAACCCTTGCTACTTCTCATTTCCTAGAGAGAGAAACTCTAATTTTGTTTATGAGAAAACCTTCCTCTCATAAGAAACCTAAAAAGGAAACCGATCCCCCTGAAAAATCAATTTTTGGTCTCATCGACTACCTCAGTATCACCGATAGAGCTAAAGAATACCAAACCGCTGGGTTAACTCACAAAGGTCCTATATCACCGCTGAGTTCTGAACCGTTGATTTTTCCAAAACCCAAAAGTCCGGGCCCATCTACACCCTCTCTTAAAACAAGTCTCCCGACTATCCCGAGGGCTTCTTCGTTAACAATTATGCATGACACTGCTACCCGCTCTACTCCCTTAAAAGCCAAAAAAACCGACGCCAAAACTCATCATGCTCCCTCAAGGCCTCGCGATATTTTCGACCGACCCAAAACTTCTTTCTTGACTATGGGTGATTATAACTCTTCATCTACCCCTCGTGAATACGTCCAGTTGACTCCAACTATTGTAGGAGTTTGAATCACCCATAACACCGCGACCACTCCTAAGTGGGTGGTTTAACAAGATGAGGAGAGAAGAAAACGAGAATAAGTTGCTTCTAAAAAGGCTGGGGTCCCCGCGCCTGGTCATACTCGAGTTAAAAGTAGCTCAAGTGTTGTTCTCGCGACTTCTTATTCCAAAGAGCTAACATCTGCTGCTAAGACCTTGCCCAAGAAATTCCAAAGTACCGCCACTGAAAAGCCGGCCATTAAATCCTCCAAAGCCTCCGCGTCGACAAGGGTTAAAGACAAGCCTGCTGAAAAGACTACGCCCAGACTTTCAAAAAAAGTGTCTGCATCAACGAGGGTCGAGAACAAAGCTTCCAAAAAAATCACTCGCAAGCCTTCAACCAAGGCTTCTACGTCGACGAGAATCGAAGACAGAGACACTAAGAAAACTACTCATAAACCCTCTAACAAGGCATCTGTATCGGCGGGATTCAAAGACAAACTTACTGAGGAACCTATTCTCAAATCTTTGACCATGGAATCCGCGTCGATAAGAGTTGGGGACAAAGGTGCTGACCCAGACGCACCAAAAAATCCAGAAGCTCAAAATACTCCTGCGACTGGCGAATCTGAAAGAGAGCCTTTACCTCATGAAGTTGCTGATATTGTGAAAAGCTACCATATTCACCTTCCCAATGAGCATATTATGTCTATTTTTAACGGGAAATACCTGTACTATTCTCCCGACAAAGAAGCTAGCTTGAAGAAAACCTGGTGGATTCCTAATTGTGTAAATGTTCGCTTTCCAAAGCCCGGTGAAACTCCCTTGTTCGTACAAGCTCGAGAGATAGTGTTCTTCACCGAACTTTTCAACTGGGTTCTATGACTTCCCCTTGATCCCGAAATCGTCAGATACTTCAAGATCCTTGAGATTTTCCCGACCCAGTTAACTCCTAACGCTTGGTACACTTTAATGTCTACCATTATGGCTTCTCGATTGGATGAGATCCTGATCTCTATGGAGGAATACATAGGCATATTTGGGTTGTCAAAATCTTTGAAACTGCCTTTATTCTATTCTTCCCTTCCTAATCCGAAAAAGATAGTGAACAACTTGTTGGAGACTGACATATCGTGAAAGTACCGGTTTGTCTTTATCAGCGGTGCTTGGGAAAACGGCCGACCATATAGCAAAGAAACTCTGAGGTGCCTTCCTTACAAGTGGACTCTGGAAGGTATACTTTTTTTACCGGCCTTCTTTCTTAAGCTTGCAAGGTAATTATTCAGGAGTTGAGAAAATCCCACCTTAAAACAGCTTCAACGATCTTTGCCAAACTCCGAGTGTTTGCCAGGAAGAATTGGGGTCAGCAATTTCGTCGATGCTTTAAGAACACTAACCCCATCAACAACAATATTTGGCGCTGCTCCAACGAAATTCTAAGTATTGAAGAGTTACAGACTCTTCTTGATGTTGCCGACCTCGTGAGGAGGCTTGAGTCCCCAGATTTTGAAGTGTTTTTGCCCAAAAGAGATCGGGCGCCCGACGAACGTGTGAAAACAGAGGAGTTGTCCGATCCAGAAAATGAATAGGATAATGTCGACGGCGCTGCTGTAGACAAACCTGTTGAAGTAACGCCCTCAGAGCCAGAAGCCACCGTCATTCTCAACGGGTATTGATTTAGATTTGGATACTCAACCCAGTTGCATGTGGGGATAAATCTCCTGCCATCGCCAAAGGGGGACATAAAGAACGTGGTGAAAAAAAGAAGAAAAATGCTACAGTTGAGGAGGGGAACCCTACCTCAAACAAAAAATCCAAAGGGAAAATTGTTGTAGATTAAATGCATTGCGACCCAACCACAGAACATATCACCATTCCCACCATGTTTGAACAGTTTGGTGGTGCGAAGTCATCTGCACCTGTCGAGGTTTGTGTAAGAGAAAGAGCGTCGGGCCACTCGGGCAGTCTTGTTATGGTGGCTCAACAAGATCATACTCATTGTCAAGGGGATTCAATGCATCCTGATCCTACATTATTGCATGTTCGTGCTCGGAGTTTGCACTCTTTCTTCCTTCAAGATTCAGATGTCATAGCCACCTCTCTGTAGAACATACTCGCCCCCATAGCCCAAAAGGAAAGATAAGTTATGAGAGTTCAGAAAGAACTTGCTGAGCTCAAGAGAAGCATTTCGTCCAAAGCCAAGGAATCACAGAACTTAGTTGATCTTGCCAACACCCGAGCTGACACAGCCGAAGCTAAAATTCAGGCTTTTGATGTGAAAGAGAAAGAATGGGAAAATTTTGTTCTCAAGCCAACAAAGATTGTGCCAGAGCCGTCGAAGAATTGGTTGTCCAGAGGTTCAAAATGGCTACCTTTGCTGACGATCGACGAAAATGGCTACGAGACTTCGCGAAATTCAAATGACCCTCGATGAGAGTAAGGAAGAATACCGTTTTTTTGCAGCTACGTGCAAAAACGTTATGGAAGAAGAAGTTGCTGATGCAAGGGTCAGCTATGTTCTAAACTTTCATGCCCAGTTTCCCCGGATGTCGCTTGGGTCGATGTGGCTAGACGTCCCCGAAGAAGATCGTCCCGAATGCATTGATTGTACCGACCCTGATATTGAATACACTGGATCATCGGAAGATCCCTCCGTGCTTGAACTCTGCTTGGACATGTTTTTTTTGTTGAAAGTTAAGACTTGGTTGTTTTGTCGCATATTTTTATTCTTATCTGTTTTTTGTACTCTCTGCTCGATGTCCTACCCTTTTTTGTAATCAAAAGTGATCAGTTTTCGACGCCAAAGTCAATGGGTTTTTATGTCATATACTGTGTTCAAATTTATAGATTAACTTTTTAGCTGAAAAACCTTGTAGTAGGTTCGAATTTGTTGATCAACCCTAGAGTTGAAAAACCTTATTATGTTCGAATATGTTGAGCAACCTTAGAGTTGAAAAGACCCGTTAATAGGTTCGAATATGTTGATCAACCTTAATGTTGAAAAACCTTTTAATAGGTTCGAATATGTTGATCAACCTAAATTTTAAAAAACCCTTTAATATATTTGAATATGTTGATCAACTTTAATGTTGAAAAACCTTTTATTAGGTTCGAATATGTTGATAAACTTTAATGTTGAAAAACCTTTTAATAGGTTCAACAATGTGACAACAGTAAACAAAATTTAATGCTCTAAATATTTACTAAACGGGTCGGTTTATATAGACACCTCATTAAAACCTCCCCGCGCCACCAGGGTAGGAAAGAGTGTGTCCCCGACTAAAATTATTTTACAATTAAGAAAACAGTGAAAATTATCAATCATTATAAATACAACTTAAGGTGCTGAATGTTCCAAAGGAGACGTAAAGGTCGACTGTATTTATCTTTCAACCGATAGGTCCCTGACTTCATTTTTTCTGTCACTTGGTACGGTCCTTCCCAATTGGGTGTCAACTTTCCCAGATGCTTGTCTTTGGTGTGAATGAATACTTTTCATAGGACTTTTCTCCGAACTTGAAGTCTCTTTTTTGAACTTTTGAAGCGTACATGCTTCTCATAAGGGTCGGATGATGCAAGAAGCTTAAGTGAGCCCTGGTTTGTTTTTCCTCTATCAGATCCAGAGCCAAGGCTCGTCTTTCGTCGTTAGCGTCTTCCTCATAATGAATGATCCTGAAGGATGGGAATATTGTCTCTGCAAGGATTACTGCATCCATGAAATATACCAGTGCGTAGGGTGATTCACGCGTTGTAGTTTGGGGGGTGGTCCGGTATCCCCACAACACCTCTTGTAAAAAATCCGGCCAATTTCCAGCTTTTCCTTCCAAAATCCTCTTAAGTCCATTGATGATTGTTTTGTTCGTTACTTCAACCTACCCGTTAGCTTGATGATGGAATGGAGCCAAGAAACACTACTGTTTATTGTGGTGTGAACAAAATTTTCTCATTTTATTCCTGTCAAATTAGGGGGCGTTTTCCATGGTTATCTTCTGAGGGACCCCGTACTGACAACAAATATTCAACCATATGAAATTTAGCACATCTTTAGTTGTGATTCCTAATAATGGTTTTGCTTCGACCAAATTTAAGAAATAATCCACTGCAACCACAATGGTTTGCCTTCCTCCGGTCTCTAACAAAAGTGGACCTACTAAGTCTATCCCCCACCTGACGAATGGTAGACCTTCTGAAATAAACTCGAGGGGGATTGTTGAAGTGTGGATTAAATTGGAGAACCTCTTGCAAGTATCGCACATTTTGACCAATTCCTTGGCGTCGGGCGCAAGCATAGGCAATAGAATCCTGACATCAGAACTCTCATAATTAGTGTCTTGAAACCGCAATGTGTCGAACCTTCACCATCGTGCAGCTCGGACAACACCATTTGTGACTCTTCGTGTCCTAAACATCTTAGCAGAGGTGTACTTGCAGACTTTTTATAAAGTATGTTTTCCAATAAACAGAAACCTAGCGCCTTATACCGAACGCTCTTTGCCAAAGTCTTGTCATCGAGCAATACCTCATCTGTCAAGAACTTTATAATCTTATTCCTCCAGTTAGCACTCGAAGCTATTGATATTTGACAGGCCATATCTGGTCGGTTTTCCAGGTCTTTCCGTTTCAGAATAGACTCAGTCAGAATCCAAGGGTATTCTCCAATATAAGTTTTGGTTGCCAACGAATCGGCAATTGTATTATCCTCCCTACGAACATGCTCATAAGTAAACGTTTTTATGGCAGAAGCCAAAATTCTTAAAGATGCTAAATATTGCACTAACTGCTCTTTTCTCGCCTCAGATTGGCACGTTGCATGATTAATCAGTAGCTGTGAATTGCTTAGTAGCCGAACGTTCATGGCTCCGTAAATATGTGTCAACCTTAAGCATGCTAGTGCTGCTTCATACTCAGCCTCATTGTTCGAAGCCTTGAAGCCGAATCGAATCGCCTAATGCATTGAAATCCCCGAGGGCGTATAAATCTGAACACCGCCCCCGCATCTGTTAATACTTGAACCACCGTCGTTTCTGACTATCCACTCATCTGAATCTTTCTCTGGTTCAGCTGCTACCTCTTTTGGTCTACTGGAGTGAAACTCTACTAAGAAATCTGCTACCTTCATGACGATGTACTTTTACGAATCTCAGTTTAATTCATCCTTCAGTTTATTTATCGATAGACTTTTGAAGTCTAAAAGCGCTTACTATGTAGCTAAGACCCTTAGCGGTCCAAATTCCTTGTAAAAAATGAATAAATTGACATAAATGATATTTTATCAATAAGTTATTCATTATGGTATTGATGGGCTCTCATTTGTTCAGCACAAGTAAGTGACCGGTGGAATGCCATGGTCCACTCTTCAACACAATCGTTGCTTCGTATCCCGAATAAAATTTTAATAATTAATAATCAAATAGATTGGTTTTACACACTTCAAGCCAACCCCAAATATACTTAGTTTTTGCATGTATTTAATATATTGCCACCTTATTGCACAAAAAAAAATCTAGTGAGACTTTTACTCTAAGTCTCTAGCATGCCTCTAATTGCATCAATTAGTACGATAATCTCATAGTCTATATAATCTACATGTGGAATTTTTAAACTATCATTGAGCATCTATATCTTATACATATGAGACTATTTTGGCTAAAGTAGAGTTTCAATATAACAAAATAGTTTACGAATAACGTTATTATGGGAAAGAGGGCAGCGAGCTGGATATGGATGCATGCATTTATTGATGATAGTCATATAATTAAACAAGAGAAAAAATTTATCTTACGTATAGGAGAAAAGAAACAAGTGGCCACTAGATACATGTTGTGCATACAAAGGGAGACTAAAAGACTTAAGATGGTGGCTAACGAGAATGAACATCTGAACAATTTGAATGATCGTTTGTCGTGATGTGAAGGGTTAAATAATAGGATTTTCTTTTTTTCTTAGGTTTGAGCCAGTTATTCTGTTGCGTGATCCATGAGTGAGTTGATGAGAAGGGTGCGGGCCTAGCATAAATGACGCATAGTAAGGAAATCCTAAAGATGAGCGAGTTATTTGTTTGGTCATGTTAAGATCTAGATTCCAATGAGAAGTTTAGGGTGGAACTCGAATGTAGGAGAATAAATGAGATTTATAGAGGTTGAGAGTGATAAGGGTGAGAATTATCCGCATTACTAGTCGAATCGGTTCAATATGGGGTTAATTTGGCTTTATGAAAGTCCTGTAAAAGAGGCCCAACAAATGTTTAACACTGAAAGTAATTTGTGTAATAAATAGTTATTATGATTGAGATTAGTAAAATAGTAGGATGGAATGGCCTTAAAGGGGTTATTCATGTAGTTTTTTGGCCCAACACATAACTATATAAAGCAATTCTCTTTTTAAGGAATGTGAACATTTTATTACTTTATTACTACTTTTGTCAACTTCTCTATTTAGGTTTTTCCGGGTTTCTCTCTCTACATGATCACCTTTAAATATATCTTAGACTCATAATCCCTCTATAAAGTGTTTTTGGAACTATCACTAGCGTCGTATGTGAGAATTTAATTGGTACGCGGTATCATTTTTACAAAACCACTATTGTATTGTCAAACTCTTTGAGAGAAATTGATATGGAAATACTATGGGAGCCTGATGTTGGCACCGATGGTTTTGTGACCGCGAATATGTTTGAGGATCACTACTTCAAAGAGCAGCTCAAAGAGTCTGCCTCGGTGGCCCGAAGAAATAAACTTTTGGAAGATATAGCTAAGTTGAACTCGGACAAAGATGCGGTGCTGACTCCTAAAAATACTAGGTCAAAGATTCGAATAGATTATTTATCCAATGAAAATGAAATTCGATGAAACCATTGTTCTTAAAGGAGGGAACAAAATCCAATACGTCGATATAACTCTATTGAGTCCAGTGACTACTCCATGTATGATTCAGAGAATTCCTCCTATCTCGATAGGGATGATTGTCGTGAGAAGAATAGCAAGAGAAAGGATTCGAAGAGGCATAAAGGTAGTCATCGAAATTATCACTGAGCCAGAGGCTCGAGGAAAGAAAAAATAAACGTGGATCTGATGAATGAGATAAATTAGTGATCATCGCTAGAGAGGAGCAAACTACGCCCCGTGTTCAATTCCCATTAGGAAGTTAGAGTTTTGAGTACCGTGTGAGCAACTAGTTTCCAAACCTATCAGAAGAGGATTTGTATAACGTCGCAAACGAAGACCACGAGGGAAGTATGTATAAGGTCAAGCACAATTAGAGGTCATCCCCTCTCTCCATAAAAATTCTATTAGGGCATATGCCGAAGCAATTTGACATCTCAATATTAGAAAAGTTCGATGAGACTCGGGATCCAAAAAACCATATCAAGCAGTTCAAAAAATTATGATTAACTATGATAATGATGATAAATTGATTTGCATGGCATTCTTCCAAACATTTAAGGGTGACGTCTCGAAATGCTATAACCGGTTGTTACCGAATTTTATCAAGAATTTTGACATGTTTTTGGAACATTTTATGCCAACACTTTGTGGGAAGCAACAATTTCCGTGCAAATGGTGATACAATAATTTACTGCAGACAAAAAAATTGGGGAGCCAAAACTAAAATTGATATGAAGGGTTGCAAAGACAATGTGGTGCTAATAATTTTCTGAATGAGACTCCTATGTGGTAATTTGAAAGATAACATTACGAATAAATAGGCCATGGTGTTTGGAGTGTTGTTGGTTCAAGTTGAAAAGAGAATTTTGGTGGAAGAAACACAGGCTTTAAAAGTGTCTTCGATGACATAAATTGAGCAGAACGAGTTCTAACAATATCGGGTAGTAACATACAACCAACCTCACACATAACTCCCTCTAACTTACCCTCCATCAACCAATATCCAACAAGGAGTACATACCAAGGTACGCCTGAGACAGAGGGTGGTGAGTCCATAATTTATAAACACACAACAAGTTGTCAGGCTGATGTCGAACAAGTGGGTCCGACTAGTTCATTTCATCGAACAAACAGAATGTGTGGCTATGATCTTTGATAGGGGTCGAAATCACATACAATTCTAAAAAACTTCTCCGGTACAAACTCTGACGGAAAGAAAAAGCAACAGGTATTACAACATATTATTCATCTAATTTCGTCGGGAGTTAGTAATGTATGTTGTTAAAAAACATCTAATTCCATGAGCAACCCTCTTGAAGTTATGTATTAATTTTTTTATAAATATCTATATTTTTAGTAGGACCTAATTATGAGGGCCGCATTATATATTAAATGTTATTTTTATTGAAAAAATAAAAATTAAACATCAAACACCAATTAGTACTCTAAGTAAGATAACAAAGCTGAAATTGAAACCCTAAATTAAAACATAAAACATAAATTGAAATATAAAACCATAAAATGAAAAGTAAAACATAAAAATAAATTATTCAATATACAATTAAAATGTCTACAAAACATGAAAACATACATCATCCTTAAACATGATAACATATATATGACATTCCTTCATATGTTATGATAGCATAGACGTGATAAGATCGGTACAACACTTTTCACCCGACATAGTCTATATTACTTCATCGTACTCATCTATAATTCTAAACATATCCCGTGGTAATATTATATTGGCGAATATTGCAGCTCCTTGCCGATAAAAATATGAATCTCAACCCGTATTTGGGACAACATACCAAAGATTGCTCAAAGTTCGTTGATCGTACTCTCATATGCTCTTACTTATCCTGTTACTTACTAGTTGAAGTTGTTCTTTACGATGCAACACCAATAGATAACTGTATCGATTTTCTCATACACTACCACTCACTCACTTATTTTATTTGCCAATCTACCTCTCCTAGCCATAGGTTTTTGTAGACGATACAAAAGAATCTGGATGTATCCAAACCGACACAACATTATGTCTGACTCGTATGACTCCATTTTACCTATAAATTTCTCTCCACCGTTAAACCATGCAACTTTCTCAAATGGTTTAAACATTATCAAATACTTATAAGACTAAAATATACCATGTAACAAAATATAGTCCAAAATAAAATATGATCAATTATTCCAAAATATAATCCATAATGTAAACAGGAATACAAACCAACATATACTATAAACAAATATATAGTTCACAATATTAAATTGAAGATATATCGAGTAGATGTCTTAGCGATCAATACTGATTTTGAATAAACTAAGTTACCCTTCAAATTATTCAACCGTGCGCATGTGTGACATATAAGGTTCAAACCCGTCAAATGAGTTGGTTGTCAACAAGTGAAGTGGTAAAAAATCTAGCACTTTAAAGCTTGTATAAACTATTCATCGTCTTCGTGACATACTTTTAAGCCTCGCGTAACCCGTTTTAAATCTCTGCGAGAATGTGCATTCCCCAAGCATAATCCTTTGGTGATTCCAAGTCTTCAATCATATAACCAGCCTGCTTTATTATGACTATCACTATTGTCTGCAAAGATGCACTACAAAAAATATAGAGTATATAAGCCTTCACACATCAATAAATATCAACGTCCTCCAATAGACGACTTCAATCTTGAAAATTATCAATAGAGAAAAGCTATATGATCCAGGTCCACCTAAGACTAATATTTTTACATGGTTCGAGCTTCATTGAAGCATCCACTACTGGAACTTTGAGAGCATCACATACCAATCTAGAACAAATGTCATGATCATTGATTCTTTCCAGTTACATCTCCGAGTGTAGTCGGCATCTCTCCAAATGAGAAGTGAAAGAAGATAGTCTGATGATGTCATCTTTCCAAAACACGTAGCTACGAGAGGAGTATTGGGCTACTAATATAGAAGATATCCAACAACAGCCTGAATATTGTGGCACTAACAACGTTTCATACTCTATTATAGTTGGTCATCTGCCAACGATTAATCGCAGTTCCACCGGCAAAAAATACATAAATGATTTGTCCCTATTTCCAAAAAACATTAAACAATAAATTAGCCATAATATAAATAAAAACCAATAAAAAATATAATGATATAACTAAAAATGCAGATAGACTCGTTTCTCACTCAGGTATCGGAATTGGGTCAACATGTACTCAAATCGATGATTTCGACTAGCCCGTCACGTTTTAAAAATGTGAATAGTAACAAAGTTTGATACCCAAATTTGACCAATAAAACCTTCAAAAAGCAGTTTTTATATTTAGTCATTATTTAATTGTTATTTATATTATTTATGGATACTTAATATTTTTTTATGATTAGGGTTGATGGACTACTATCTAAAGCCGCCTCAATCCTAATCGGTTAGGAAATTGTTTATTAAAATTAAAAATAAATTTTTTTGTCTATTAAACTTTTTAGTTATTGTTCCCTTAGATCAGGGTTACACCACAAATTATGGTTAAGATTTATCAGTTTGTTCTTCTTCATATTCCACTCGGTTATCAATTGATATAAGAGCATCAATTCCTGCTATATGGAAGCATGTTTCTAGAGCCTAATATTTTTTATTCAAGGTGCAAAAAGCGAGAATAACTTCTATGGTCATGAAGATCTCAAAGACCATTTGGGTATACAGGGACACACCATGTATTTCGACAATGGTCATGTTGACCAGTTACTAGTGGAATTGAATTGACTACTAATCATCGGAGCAAGAAAAAACTTGCTTATCGAGATGTTGTCTCAAGCTATGAAGAGGTTTTCAAAACCATTTCATATGGACATCAGGATTTTGTCTTGAGGTTATTAAAATGTTTTCAAAACTGATTTTTGTAATCGAATGGATGGCTTCAATGTGACTTCGAATAAGGAACACTCGAGAAAAATTTCTATTTATTCCGATAAGGCAAACAATTATAATTCCCAATGTAAAAAAAATGGTTGCTGATGGTGATGTTGTTGGGAATTCGAAGATGAATTCTTGTCAAACAAGGAAGGATGATATAGCCCAAAAGCCCAAACAAAAATCCTTTTTATTGTATTTAAATACTTTATATTATTCAAATCAAATCTAATTATCTTAAGATTTGATTTGATTCTCTTTTAAGACATTTATTTTATTTCTTTTTATTTTAATTTGTGGTTTTTGAGAATCTCTTATATAAAGCCTCATATGCCTTAAGTTTTAAATAGTTTTTTTTAATAATATTTTTTTATTACTGAAAGTTTCAAGTCTTTGTCACACATGGATTAGGGTTCATCTATCATGTTACCCTTGGATTAAGGTTTCATCTATCGTTGTTTCTTTTTCTTCTAATTCCGTTATATCAGTAGGTATCAGAGCGCCATCAATTACAGCTACGCAGATACATGAATCATGTTCTCAAGACCTGATTATTTTGATTTGACGACTATAATAGAGAAATAAATCTTCTAGTCTACCTGCACAATTGGGGAACAATGTAAAAGTTTGTAATCGACTCAAATAGTTACGAGAATCTGATTTTTGAAGAGGCGGTTCAGAAACTGGCGTTGAATACTGAAACTCTTCCAAACCCTTACATAATATCATAAGTGATAGGGTACATCGAGGTAACAGTTTCTAGACGTTGTCTAATTGCATCTTTTGTTGGTAATATAAATATACAACATGGTGTGACGTAGTTACTATGGACATTTTCCATCTAAAATTAGGATGTTCGTAGATTGTTTTGAGGGATTATATTAAAGGGTCACAAGAATGCATTAGTTCCATTTAGAGTAGTGTCTCCAAAACCACCACTAGTTAAGGAGATTCATGCTCATATTGCACCAGTACTGATCTTATTTTTGACGCTAAAGCTGTATTTGAGCCCGTGCTGAACAAGCCGGTCTACGATAAGTATGATGATGGGGTCGAGGAGAAGAGTGTTGATATTGAAAATTAAAACCTTTAAAAAATTGAAAAATTCGAAATCAAATCTTTTATAATAAAAAATCGAAACAAATTTTTTCATCAACCGTGAATAAAAATCCTTACTTTACCATTAAATTTCGTGATAAAAATCCTATTAGTACGAATGATACATAAAAGTTCTATATAAAAGTAAAATTGATATTTGGAACTGAAACGAGAAAAATGATTTTCCAAATGCTTCAAGAGAGCTCCAAGATTTGCTCTTCTTCAAGAACTTCTTAAGTTGCTCTAATTCTTCAGGGTTGTTTCTGATTAATCTTCTTAAGTTTCAATTCTTCTCTGATTCAATCTCTGAATCCCTCTATGTTGGATGGAAATACATGATAATATTCTGTTTGAAGAAAGTAATTTTACTGTTCTTCCCTTGATGAACAAGATTCAGGGAAACGATTCTACTCAAATCTCTAAATTCTACCTCGATGCTGTCAAACCAAAAGGTTTTAGAAACGAAAATCTCAATCCAGTAAGTTGTTTGGTGAAAGAGGATCATATATCGTTTCAGTATGATAAATCGGTGAAGGTTGCTCTGCTTCGTGATACAAAAATTATGTTGGTTGGAAAGTTCACTACTGGAACTCCAAAGAAACCAGTGATGAACAACTTTCTAAACTCGTTTAAATTTAAAGGAAACTTCAATGTAATCGTATGGGAATCGCGACACATCTTCTTCGAGTTCGATAAAAAGGAAGACGTGGGTAGATTCTGGTCAAGAAAAGTTTGGAGTTTTGATAATGCTGTAATGAAATTATTACGATGAAATCCAGATTTCAGTATAAAGAAAGAATGTCCTTGGAGATATAGCAGAATCTCTGGGAACTATTTAAAAAATAAAGATACAGGACATAAACAGAACGTATTATAATGGAATGCAGGCTCTTATTGAGATAGATGTAACTAAGAAACTCCAAAACAGATAGTTGATTGGTTTTGGTTTCAATGACGGATGCTGGTTGAATATACATTATAATAATCTTCCGGATTATTGTGAAATTTGTTCTAACATGGGACATAAAAGTAATAATTGTAAGAAGGCTCAAAATCAGGTTGAGAAAGTGAAAGAGAAAGATAAAACTAATGACAAAGATAATGAAAGCAAGATTGGCAATGTTAAAGTCTACAGACCAAAATTGCAGTCAATTGTGGTTAATCAGAACCATGAAATGAAATCAAGTGGAAACAAAGTTGAATTCAACTCTCCCATAATACAAGGAAAATTAAAAGATGTTTCCATGCCTACAGAATCTATGGCATAGGTGCTCTTCAAATGCTTGAACAATGATACTCCTTCGAACATGAAAAAACCAGTACTACTAATTCGCCTCAACCAGAAAAAATAAGAAGCATCCCATAAACCCTTGTTGCCAACAATGGTGACTCCAATGATCCTAGCTTCAGTGTGATCCTGGAAAGAAAACTCAAGACTATGAAAAAGAAAAAACCAAACAAAGTTATAATCAAATCTTTGAAATTTTCAGAGATCAACAAAAACCACAAGTATTTTTCTGATGAAGATAAAGATTCTTAGTTGGAATTTGAGAGGTATTCATAATAAATCAACGGTGAATAGACTACTATCTATTATCAAGAAGGAAAATATCAAAGTGCTGGCAATTCAGGAACCCATGGTGAAGAAGGATAGAAGAGATGATATTGTCCTTAATCTGGGTTTCAATAACTCTGTCTCTAACTGTTCTAACAAGATTTAAGTGGCTTGGATGGATGATATTAAGCTTGAGATTCTATTGAATCATGAGCAATGTATCCATTTTGATATTACTGATACTTGCTCTAATAAAAAATTCTTATTTACTGCTGTTTACGCTAAGTGCAACAAGGCCAACAGAAGATACCCGTGGGATCAGATGTGGTCTGTGTCTTCTACTGATAGGGCATAGATAACAGCTGGGGACTTCAATGTAATTCATCCTCTGATGAACAAATGGGATGCTCAACTCTCTGTCAGAATAGCATGGAAAACTTCAATGACATGATGATTAGTTGCAACCTTGAAGACGCCGGCTTTGTTGGATCCAAGTTTACTTGGAACAAAACAAACAAGTGAAAAAGATTAGACCGTGTTATGATGAATCAGAAATTATTCTAACCATGCTCCTTTAGTTATATCTGCCAATTTACTTTGTAATAATTTCATTAACATCAAAAATCATTTTAAGTTTATGGATATGTGGACTACTGATGTCAATTTTCTTAATGTTGTGAACAAGATCTGGAACCTCAAGATGGATGGGCAACCAAACCAAGTCTTCTGGTTCAAGTTGAAGAGATTAAAAGCATGCCTTAAAGACTGGAATGCTTCTCACTTTGGAAATATTTTTAATAAAGTTAAAGACACTGCTGAGGAAGTCAGAAGAACGAAAGAAAAACATGTAAATGTTAACAATGCTAACTCGAAGGCTGACCTTGCAAAAGCTAATATCTTATATATTCAGGCCCTAAGAAACGACGAGATCTTCTGGAGACAATTTTTTTTATAATAAATGGCTTAGTGAAGGAGATATGAATACCAAAGCTTTTCATGCTTATGTTGCAAAGAAAAGAAGGAAGAATAAGATTCAGGAAATTGAAGAGAACAATGTTTAGTTACATGATCAAAAGGACATTCAGAATTCAGCTATTAGATTCTTCAAAGACAGCTTAACTAGGGAGCCTTATGAAAGTAAAGAGGAAGAGCAAGTGCTGATGAAAGACACCATTTTTGATAACATTCCTAGCTGCCTTAATAATGAGGATACTGACATGCTCATTCATGACACTGATGAGAAGGAAATTTGGCAAACTATTAATAACATGAGTGTGGCCAGTGCTCCTAGTCTTGATGGCTAAAATCTCCAATTCTTTGAAGTTTGTTGGAATATCATCAAATGTGATCTCTGTATTTCTCTCAACTCTTACATTAATGATTATAATATTCTTCATGGCATTTTTTCCACTGGAATTTGTCTCATTCCTAAAGGCCTTAACCCTATGAACTGGAGCAATTACGGGTCTATAAGCTTATGCTCCATGCTAAACAGAATCTTATCTAAGCTCATAAACACTCATTTAGCTACGATTTTTCCCAAGATTATCTCGGACTACCAAACTGCTTTTGTTAAAGGTAGATCCATTCATGATAATATTCTAATTGCTAGAGAGCTTTTTCATGACATTAATAAAATACCTAGGACTGGTAACTCTGTTATTCAATTAGACATGTCGAAAGCATTCGACAAGACGTCTCACCAATTCATCCTTACAGTTCTTTCTCTTTTCGGTTTTTCTAACAGATTTACTAAGGAAATTAAAGACCTTATCTCTGATGTCAATATTTCTATCTTGATTAATGGAGAGGTCCTTGGTTACTTTAATCCCAAGAGATGTTTGAGGCAAGGGGGTCCTCTGTCCCCAAGCCTTTTCATTATGAGTGAAATAGTTTTAACCAGAGGCCTCTTAAATCTTTTTACAAGTAATCATAACATGAAATTCTACTCTAGAACTGACATCATCATCCCTTGTCTGGCTTTTACAAACTGCAAGAATGATTCTATTAACAAGTTAAGTCAGTTCTTAGACAAGTATCAAGCTGTATCAGGTCAAGCTATTAATACGTCTAAAACTAAGCTGATTACTTCTAGCAAGTTGCAACTCAACATAATTCACAACTTGGAGAGTCAGACTAGTTTTACTGCTGAGACTTTGCCTACAAGTCATCTTGGGGTAATGATAAGCAACAATCATTAGGCAAGGAACTACTACAACATCATTGACAAAGTTATTTCTAACATCAAAGATTGGATCGGTAAGACTCTCACATTTGGAGGCAGACTCACATTGATTGCCTCTGTTCTCATGGCCATTCCTGCCTATTGCCTTCAAAACTCTTCTATTCCTTACTGCATCATCAAGAGACTTGAGCTCATCTTCAACAAGTTCTTATGGAGAGCTAACTTCAATGATTAGAGTGTCCACTTGTGTACCTGGTTGAAGATTTGTAGGCCCTTTAGTGGAGGTGGTCTCATTATAAGATCCTTGTCTGATTTGCAACTTACTTTTTCTCAGAAGTTATGGTTCAACTACAGAAAAAAGATAGCTTATGGTCTAGAGTAATTCACAATATATACAGAAATATCAAACATCCTTTATCTCCTTTCACTCACAAGAACTCATCTATCACCTGGAAAAGGATGAATGCTATCAACGAAGTTGCTGAGAAAAGTATTAAGTGGATTCTGGGAAATGGTGAGGTGGTCTTCTGGAGAGAAAACTGACATAATCTTCCTCCCATCTTGGATCCCTTTAAAAGCAACTGCAATTCTTGGTATTTGGAAGCTAAAGTTAACTCGTTTTGGAGGAATGATAGATGGAATACTGATCAGTTGGATCACTTCCTGTCTGCTGAACGAATTAAGCACATTCAAAGTGTTAGGATTGATAATTCCAAAGAAGACAAGATTATTTGGGCTCTATCTCCTGATAATGATTTTAGCACTAAGCTTACGTGGAATAACACCATAAAGCATTACTCAAAATCTGGTCTTTACAAGAAGATTTGGAATCCCCTCACCCCAGGAAGTATTCCTTTCACTTATGGAAGATTTTAAAAAAAATCATTTCAACTGATTCTAACCTACAGAGAAGGCACTTGAGTTTGGCATCAAAATGTCAGTTTTGTTCAAACTGAGAGAACTCCAATCATATGTTCGTTAATTGTGAGTTTTCCTGGAGCATTCAGAATCACTACAAAAATATTTTTAACATTCATATTGAGAGATATATGGTTGTATCTCACATAATTAGAACCTGGTTTCGGTTCTCAAAATCAAAAGTCCATATTACTCATACTCTTTCTGCTATAATCTGTTATATGATATGGAAAACAGAAATAACTCTAGACATAATGGTCATTATGATTCTATTGCTAAAACTATAAACAAGATTGATGCAGTGATTACTGGCTTAGACATTTGTAATAAATTACAATATAAGCATTGGTTTCAGATCACTAAGGCTGGTGTTAGTATGGGTTGTACCTCTGCTGTTAGAAAAATCTCCAAAATTGATTACATCAAATGACTGGCTCCTGAGGGTGGAAGGCTGAAGTTGAATGTTGACGCAGCTTGTCTTAGTACTGGTGAATCAAACGGAGGAATCGTTATCCGTAATAGGTATTGGTGAAATTTTCCACTGCTCCGGGAATACTTATGGAAAGTTATCTCCGATGTTAGCAGAAGGCAGAGCTTTGCTTGATGGGCTGCTGACGTGCGCTAAGAACAGATAGAGCAAGGTTGATGTTAAATGTGACTGCTTATTGCTCATTAACCTCCTCGCTGAGGGTAATTCCCCCTGGTATCTCTCCCATCTTATCAAGATATGCAGAAATTTGATTTCTTCAACTATGAATATCAAATTTATCTCAAGAATTCAGAATCACGCGGATGATTTCATCGCCAAATGGTCTGTTAATTCTTCAAACAAGATATGTGCTCTAAACCACAATATACCTAATCAGCTTTTAGCAATTACTTTTTTTTTTGAGAGTTTGGGAGATTGGGTACCTCAATCTAAGCTCAAACTAACTTTATACTCTGTAGATAATTGCAGAAGAAGAACGGTCCGAGAAGAGAATCGGAAGTTGAAAAGATTAAGTTAAAAGCTTTTAGGTGTAATTTGCATTTCCTTTAAATGAATTCTTTTTGTCTAAAAAAGAATAAAAATACAATCTAAAACTAAAATTAAAATTCAATAATAATGTTGTTTCACCGGAGGATGTGTCAGAGTACGCCAGTAAATTTTATTTATCAGAGAGCCCTCCCTTTGCGAAACCTACGAGGGATCCACCACCCCCAGACCTCCGCCTCCTAGATTTCCACCTCCCAAATGGACAGAAAATACCACTTCCTAAGTCGAGCGACGATTATGAGGGTAAAATACTGGCAAAGGTTGCGACAATGGGTGAATTGGAAACATAAAGCATGGGGAAGATAAGATAGGTGCAGCTAGAGCTATACATCTAGACCATAACTTAATTGATGAAATGTCCGAAAGAGAGACTGGAAGGATTCAGACCAGGCGACCGAAAGAAGCCGAAATCAATCCAGACCCCGAGTTCGATGCATTCATGAAAGCAACAATTATGACAGGACAAGACATATGAGCTTACTCGGGGAGTAGCAGCTGCTACTGAGGTTAGTTCACTTTATTTTGGTGGTTTTTTCAAAACACATGTACCTGGAAAAATACTCAAGTTTTTAGAATTTTTAGCACTTTCTCGACTCCGAATATATGTACCAGTTGGTAGGGAAATTATTGGTTTTAAGAAATTATTCAGGTTTTCAATTATTCCAGAATAATTAGTAGTGCTCTGTCTTTATGTAGATATATTACTGGTTGTTATGGTAGGACTAAGCCTGGGTTTGTTTTTGAGTCTTTAGAGGTTTTCCTGAGTTTATTACAGTCCAGTATGAAGCCAAATGAGATTACTTTCACTTATGGTGTAAGATTATAAAAACACTTCTACTATAGTGTACTTAAGTTGGTTTGTGGCTTGCTGTAATCTTTGGTTGTAAATGCAGTGACAGACAGTTGCTCTGAAAACTTAGGGACAATAACATACTGGTGAAGGCATGCAACAATATCTGGATATATGCATCAGATGGTGCTAATAGTGGCTACCGAAATTAACTTTGTTGGTGTTCCTGCTAATTTTGGCTTTGATGTTTTTGATATTGTTCTACCAGAACCTGGGTATGATTTGTTACCTGGTTCTGATATTTCTGTGTTTGAGGGTTCATGTAGCGAGAACGCATATGGTTCAAACTTTCTGGGTTATGAGACTTCTACTGGCAGGGTTGGAAACTTTGTACCCAATGTTGTCGGTTTAAATGCATCACCACTTTACAGGGACTATTTGGGTCTAGTCACTATTTTTGCAGCAGCTCGTGCTTCCAATGAGCTAAGCAGACCTGTTGTTTATTTGGAAATATATAATAAAGAAGTCGTGTTTGTGTTTATTCGGAAATCAGTATTCTCAATGGCCTGTTAGGAAGTAATTAAAAATAATAGTAATGTCGTTAGTGCTTTGAAGAGTCCTGCATTCTTAAAGAACAAGCTAGCTCATGTTTTAGTTACTTTGATTTATCTAGAGTACCCAGTAATTTGGTCATCAGTGTTTACTGATTTCCTGTCTCATTTCAACAAAAGTACATAAGTGGTCGATATGTTTTGCCGAGTTTTGAATGCCATTGACGATTTTCAAAATCCTAGAGTGCAGACACATGCTGCTTCTGCCGTGCTCAACTTCAGCAAGAACTGTCCGCTATAGATCTAAACTCAATATTCAGATGGGTTAGTGAGTAAATTTCTTACACCTATTAGGAACAGAAATCAAATGGTACAAGAAGGAGCATTGACTGTTTTAACATCAGTTGCCAAGCCTGTGCTTTGGATTTTTTTCTTTCTTTTAATAGACGGTTACATGAAGAGACTATGTTACATCACAAGTTTGGTCAGGATGGCTCACCTTAGGAGTTTAACTTACATGATGTTGTCAGGTCTTGTCAAATGATACAAGGCACTACCCAGTCCGAGACTGACAATTTCCTCAATTTTCTGTATGGTCAACGAATGGGCACTGCAAACGATAGCAGAGAAGTTCTGAATATCTTTGAATGGATCTTTGGGAAGAAGCCATCTGTAAATCATTACCTAAGTGTTCAGCTAAGTTATAACTTTTAAACAATTGGGAATACCGATTAAAAGGAATCATGCTTATTATTGTAAGAACTTAAGATGTCAGTTAAATATTATACCTGAGGTTTGTCAAAACCTGGAGTCAGCGGCACATTGTATACAAAATCAAGTCGGTCCATCTTCATCTTGAAAGACTTCGTTGATTTGAATAATATCTTAGCTCACTGGGAACATACTCAACGAAATAATACTCTCATAAGCATCTGACATATCTGAATCACTTGGATGCTTTGAGTAATGCTTTGAGTAATGCTTTGAGTAGTATAATGTCTTCTGGAGTTTTTGGTTAGTTGTCTCTCAAGTTGAACGGTTTTTTAGTGAGTACATTAATTAGAAATGGGAAGCTTCACTGGAGGCACTTCATAGTAAACAAAAAGACTTGACCTCCAAGTGGCTTAGTTTTTGTTCTAGGTTGGATTCAGGATTCATGTCAAATTCTTCTTCTTCTTACATACAAGACATCGAGAGAGAGTGTTAATGACTCCAGTTTTGATGAATATATTTCTAAATTACTTGAGATAGACGGATCTAGAGTCCACAATCGTGTACCAAGAACTGGAGATTTTGATGATTCCTTTTTTGTGGACGAACTGGATCCGGACATCCCTTGGGAGAGAGGTGCAAGCAGATCTGGAGCACCTTGGCTCTTTGGGGGCCTAGAAATGCCCGACTTAAGTGCATGGGGATTGAAATGCTCTAACTGCATTAACATCTGGGATTCAAATGATTGGGCCAAGCTCTAAGAGATGTACCGATATTCAACCATTGCAGGTCGATGAAAGTTTAAGTTTTGATAAAATTGGTGGGCTATCAGAATATATTGATTCTTCGAAAGAATTGTTTTTCTTTCCATTGTTGTATCATGATTTTTTCCCTAGTTATAACATCACCCCACACCCCACCTAGAGGGTCTTGTTATGTGGTTCTCCTGGCAGTAGGAAAACTTTAATTGCCCAAGCACCGACTTTTGTTGCTTCAAAAGTTGACAAGAGAGTGACTTTTTACATGTGGAAGGGTGCTGATGGGCATAGTAAATGGGTTGGTGAGGCTGAAATATAACTTAAATTTCTTTCTAAGAGGCACAATGAAATCAGCCTTCCATCATCTTCTTCGATGAAGGCTAGAGTTGTAAAGCAGCTGATAAAGGTAAATGGAGCTTTGAAAGATCTCTCCAACCAACCATCTGTCATGAAAGTTTTCAAATTCGAATATAATAAGGCATTGTATTTCAATAGCGAGTCGGTAAATCAGAATGTCATAGTGCAATTCTTTCAACGTTCGACGTTTTGAATATGAGGTCAAATTCTTTCCAACCGGGGAAGGATGATGTAGCTAAGAATGTAGACGAACTGGTTTCTCGCTCAGGTATCAAAAGTGGGTCAAACAGTTAATCAAATATTTCGAAGACTCTATCAGATTTCAAAATGTGACTTCTCACAAAGTTTGATACCTAAATTCGATTGGTAAAACCTTTAAAAACTAGTTTTCATATTTATTCGTTATTCAATTGTTATTTTTATTATTTATAGATAAATAATTTATTTATTTTATGATTAGGGTAGATGGACTACTGTATAAAGCTGCTTCAATCCTAATATGAGAGGCAACTGTTTATTGAAATTAAAAATCAGACAATTTGTCTATTGAACTTTTTAGTTCTTGTTTCCCTTGAATTATAGTTACACCATCCTTCTCATTGGATTAGGATTAAGACTTATCCGTTTGTTCTTTTTCATAATTTGTTGCGTTATCATAAAGTATAACAAACATATAATTATTCTTATCTGACCATAATAGGCGTGATAGGATTAAGACTTATCCGTTTGTTCTTTTTCATATTCTGTTGCGTTATCATAAAGTATAACAAACATATAATTATTCTTATCTGACCATAATAGGCGTGATATGTTGTATGGTTCGTGAAATCTTTGTAATGACGTATGTGAGAAAATATCCAAAGGAATGCCCCTTTCTCATACTCTAAAATTGATCGAACCTCTTTAATTTCTACCTCATGTTCAGCATCAAGTTGTTGCATAGGCATAGAATCCGAAGATGGTTATGTCCTAGCATCTCGCATGTTATGTCATCTAGATATGCACGCATGATTATCAACTTTAGGAGGCATTGGCTCCTCTAATACAACCTTGTTTTTTCCACCTCTAAAGATGATGTACCTTGAAAGAAACTCCTCAAAAGGTTTCTAGGTTTCATACTACATAAACAAATAAAGTAATATTAAAAATATTAAACAATAATAATACGTATAACATTAATAAATCAAATTAAAGAATGTCTCAGAAGACAAACCCTAGAATCAGTTGACATTTTTTAAAGCATATAATTGGAAAAGCATGTCTATGAATCACTTCCATTTTAAAAAAACATGTGATTATGAGGTCCTCAAATCAGTTGACAATCGTTTAAAAAAATATGTAAGTCTAAGGGCATGTCTCGAAATCACATGTCAATTTGTTTTTTAAAAAGTATGCAATTCCAAGAGCTTGTCTCAGAATCACATCCTATGATTTAAAAAAAAAGCATGCCATCATAATCACATGCTAAAAGTTAAAAAAGAAGAAGATATGACATTGAGAGAGATCCTCATAATCACATGCTTTTTACACATACATTAAATATTTTCTTTATGATTCAAAACAAAACACTTCAAACAAAACAGATACCTCAAATATAAATAGACTCAATAATCAAAACAAATACTTCAAAAATTCACGTATCATTCAAAACAAATAATTCAAAAACTCGCATATCCTATATATCCAGCCAGGTCAAATAAATTTAGCATTATTATTCAAAATTTTAAAACAAAAATTCAACATATACAACATTATCACTCTAAACTTCAAAGACTTGTATCGATTCACATATTTAACATTATCATACCCATTATTATTATAAAAGAAATCAACATGTTACAAATACATCAGCGACTCACATATCCAGAATTATCATTAAAATACATAATATAAACTCATATATCCAACATTATCACTCAAAGAAACAAAAAAAAAAAGACTCGCATATCCAGAAAATTAGCCTAAAACAGTATATCCTGCAACCGTTGGGGTACCTGCGTACAAAACGTGTTTTATAAAACTAGCCAATAAATGACACATAGCCTTATGTAGATTATATGCAAGAACACACTAAATGGCAAACCATATTGAATTCAATTATTAAGATATTATCTATTGTAGATGAAAGACGTTGATTATAATATGTTCAAGGAATTCTTTATTTGGATATTAAAATAGTAAGACATTGATTCATTATTAATCATTATTCGAGTCATCTAAATTGATTGAATAATATGATGAAATGCACCATACACCACTTTGATAATTATTGATTTGTTTAATAGATTCAAACTGTTATTAACATATTACGAATGATTCATATGTAATGTGTTCTATTTTAATTGACATCTATTTCATGGTGAAATTATTTCACTCTACTTAATTATAAAGATTACGTTTTAAAATGTATACTTTACTTGGTTTAGTCTACATAAGTTTTTGAAATCTATTGATTATCAAAGATCAAGGGAACTTAGTTTATAAGTTTTAAACCATGTTTGGGTTATAGAGCAAATCGAAAGGAATTTATATTTGTTGGGTATCATACTGTATGGTTCTGTAAGTTAAACTGGACACTATATTATGGAATTTTATTTGATGAAGGTAAATATTTTGGTTGGAGAATTGAATAGGTAGAAGGAATTTTCTCGTGCCCAAAAAGGTTAAGTTGAAGTTAATGGACATTTGCATCTTTATGTCCACATTGATGCAGTATAATCTATGGAGGTTACTGTATTCAGATATTGTTATTGACATGGAAATATAGACATCATAAATAGATGTTGTGAATGTTCTCAAATATCTAAATTTGATTACAATTAATCTGGACAGAGCACAAAAAACATAGAATGGTCAGATATTTGATATTTGGAAGTATGATAGTCAAATATTTAATGGGTTATCGTTATCAAATTGGTTCGCCGGTGAATGTTTCCGCCAAATAAATTTCTTCAACAAAATGAATTATTGTTACCACTGAGAATTCCTATATTCTTACATGTGTCAAATATGACCTTACAATATACTTACTACATCCACGTCTGAGAATTAAATTTTTAAGTAGACAAATATTGATGTTTATTACAGCATATACAAGATAATTATCAATGCAGTTCATCAAGCTTCCAAGATAAAGTTAGCGAGTTCTTTAGGTAGTAGTGCTCTGTCTCAGTAAGATAATGCATGAATGCACACACCTACTAACATATGTGCATTTTTTATTTGGAGAGATATAAAAATGATATCGTTATGTAAACAATCTCCTTTTTGTGGTCAGTATAGGTTTCTGTTGATTGTCAAAGTTTAATTTATTTTGCTACTTAAGTTCTAATCCAGACTTGTTCCTAAGAAATATACTAAAAGTTAGTAATTACCAATGGATGTCGGGTCAAATTTGGTGAAATATTTTATTGCACTGGTAGTTTGTTGGCGTATTGGTTATTTTAAATACCAGTTGGTTATTGCTCGCTTCAACGGAGTGGAGTTTGAATATTACTAAAAGTGCATCATTAATTGGGAAACAGTGAAGTACATAAATATCATGGTGGCAACTGATTTTGAGAAGGTTGAAGAATTTAAAGATTAAGGAAAATTTTCTATTCTATTTGGTTAAACAATTTCGTAGTTGAAATAACGAACGAAAAATTACTGCATCGGTAATTTATTTTACAGTCTCAAGTTATTATGTTTGTGGCAAAGGAAATCAGAATCAATCTGATTTCAGCGTTAATGGAAAAATAGATTGCTGAAGAGACCTCTATGCGGCGTAAATAACACCACATACATCTAAGTATTGCTGGGATTGAGTTATCTAGATACAACTTTAAGCGGGTGGCTAAAGCCTTTACCCAAAAAGATATTATAGATTTCATTTAGATATTTTTTTTTTCGGTTGTGAAACAAAACTTAATTAAAGTTCTTTGTCAATTATTACAATAAATATTATATGTGTCAACCAAAAAAGTTTAAAAGGAAGGAATAAAACACAGATTTGTTAAAGAGGCCTCTATATAGCCTGAAACAATCGTCGATGCAATGAATTATAGAATTTTATTCTTTTATAAGATCCATCAAGTATATTTAAATGTGACATGACAATAGTGTCTATTAGAGTAGGAAAATAATTATAGAGATAAAAGTATTTTATCTATTGTATGTGGATGATATCCTGATAAGTGAAAGAGATGAGAAAATGATTAAAACAGTGAAGACTAAACTGTAAGTGTTAGGGTGGCGACCAAAGTCTCACATCGGTTAAACATGGGAAGGATCAGCGGTATATAAGTAAGAACATACCTCAACTAGTATGAGGCCTTTTGGTAGTGGACCAAATGCAAAGCCGTGAGGGCCTTCGGGTGCCAAAGCGGACAATATCATACTAGTGTTGAGATCGGTTGTGTTCTTACTTATATACGGAGGCGGAATATGCGGACCGGACCCGCATATTCCCAACACGTGGTATCAGAGCGTCAGGCCCAGACGGAACGTGATGGTGGTGATATTCTCGGAGGTCGAACATGATGAACCAGTAGCCATATGATCAAGGTGATCTGCTCTAGAGATCCTAGTTCGGAGTGCTCGTGGCTCATCAAGCAGTGTGGCTTGATTGGAGTGGCGCTAAGGAACAAGACAGTGTGGTCTAAGAGAAGGTGAGCAGTAACATCCGTAGTGCCTCTATGGTCAGGTAGTCTCCAACCTGACTAGAGTGGGCGGATGAAAGTCAATTGAGAAGGAGGCTAAGTGGTACTTTGTTCGAGAGGAGGATTTGTTAGGGTGGCGACCAAAGTCTCACATCGGTTAAACATGGGAAGGATCAGCGGTATATAAGTAAGAACATACCTCAACTAGTATGAGGTCTTTTGGTAGTGGACCAAATGCAAAGCCGTGAGGGCCTTCGGGTGCCAAAGCGGACAATATCATACTAGTGTTGAGATCGGTTGTGTTCTTACTTATATACGGAGGCGGAATATGCGGACTGGACCCCCATATTCCCAACAGTAAGGGTAGTTTGAGATGAATGATATATGAAAGGCTAAGAGAATACTTGGTATTGAGATCAAAAGAAACAAGACGAAGGAGTAATACATACATAAGGTAAAACATGATTTATCTTAGTTTTACCTAAAAATTGGTTCAAAAACGTGTTCGAGATTTCGAAAGATCAAGCATTCAAAACTATAAAAAAATCAGCTCATTTTAAAGATCCTAAAAATCTTATTAGTCCGGCCGGAGTTAAGATGTAGCACATATCAACATCAATAATATTTAGGTTCAACTAACAACCCACATTAATATATATGGCTACCTTGAAAAAATGAAGAAGATAAGCGTCCTGAGTATTTTATAATAATATTAGTCATTTCTCGATCCAATTACCATGCATGCTAAACAATAAATCTCATTGAACTGCATCATATGACAATAGAAAAATAATACGATTAGTTGTATGCCAATATAATTAATATTATGTACTGAATATTTATCTAATATCATCTCTCCCGTATCTCCAACTCATATTCTTCCTATGAATATGATAAAATTCTATATAATAGGAATTTTAATGATAACATAATATTCAGCATTTTTATTACAAGTTATATTATTACTTTATTATCTAATTTAGTTAATCAAATATTTTAAAAACTTAATTGAATTTGGATTGATTTATTATTATAATTTTTTTTATCAATTAAATTGTGTTTAAACAATGTTTTTAAAATTATCAATGAACTATTATTAGATTTTGACATTTGTTCGTGTAAATTATTTAAATGAAAAATAAGTTTATTTTTAAAGAATAATTAAAAAATTAAATCAATTAAATAAAATATATTGTAATAGAAAAAGAAGATTTGAACTATATTTTTATTCATATATAAAAATATGTTCAAATATAATATAGTTAGACACTTATTATACACAAATGCATAGATGAATATATTAATTTATTATTTTCAAATTTATCCATAATTTCAAATTTAAAATTTAATTATTTATATAATGAATTATACTAGATTTTAAATTATATATATATATATATATATAATTGAAAATATAATGACAAAAATATGCTTATATAAAATATTATATGTCTTAGATGGTTAAATATTGGCACGTTTGGCTTGCTATCCGCCACTCATTCATTCTTGAGATTGTTATCCAAGGAAACTTTCCACTCGTGATAAGCTTATGAGTTGAGGTTTAAACACTCCTCTGAATTGTGTCTTATGCAATTCTGCTTAATTTTTTTAAGCAAACAAGTATTTTATTATATGAATATTTGGGCTATAAGCTTGATTTTAGGCGCCAAAATTTGGCTATAAAAATCAAAACCAAATTTCGTCTCTAACATTTCAATTCAAAAAAGGCGCCTCCCGAATTCTAAAATCAAAGCACTGCAAGATGAAGAGCCTTCTTGTCATTTCAATTAATCTTCTCCTACTCAAAATCTTCCAAAAATTTGTGAGAATCAATCTTTAGAGAAAACAAAGCATGTAGAATCTGCTTCTATTGCTACAGTATTCTTTCTCCAACACGATTAAGAGCTAAAATCCAAGAGCCATATAATGGTTCTCGGTTGACGACAAAACTTCATTCGAATTCATATTGGAATCCCATAGCAGCAGTAAGGACAGAGCAACACCATAAGATCCTCCAACATTGATAATTAACCTGCAACTTGATAACAAAATGAGAAGAAATATGCTAACAGAGCACTTGAAACAATTGTAAGTTTTTAATTTGGAAAATATTAATCACTCTCGATTAAGTTTGATATAACCCACCCCCAAACTTTCTAGTAAAAAATAGCTAAAAGTTTATTAGGTGTTTGAAACTGAGAGAAAATCCGTTTTTATTTGCATCTCAGAGTTTATTTAGCTAGCCAATCGGCAACTTGATTTTGGACTCTAGAGATATGTTTTATAGTCATGGTTGAAGCTATTAGATTTCTACAGATTGTTTGTAAAATATTAAGATACCATGGAGAATTTCCTTCAGCTAAGAGATTGATAAGTAATAAAGAATCAATTTCTATATCTAACTTAACCCATGTCTTCTTTTTTCAGATTAAAAAACCATATAATAAGACTCTAAATTTAGCCATTAGAGAAGATAACTTTCCGTAAGTGTTGTTTGAACCATGAATGATTTCACCAAGACTATTTATGATAACAATTCCATCCCTAGACTCTCCATTACTGAGACAAGTCGCGTCTGTATTCATCTTAAGTCTATCAGCGAGCCGAGCAATCCATTTCAGGTATAAGGGCTTTATTTCATATTTATTATTAATAAACAACCTATAACAGACCCTGCATTTGTGGAATTAGACCAATGCTTACGAGTAAATATGTTAGATCTGTCTAAACCATTAATTATATGATTAATATATGCATTGGAAGAGAAATGAGTCCTTTTAAACTTAGCTTTGTTGTGATTGTGCCAGATTACCCAACAAATTGTTGAAGGAATAACATGTGTAATGTGAACTTTTTTGTCTGAATACCAGAACCAGTTTCTAATAATGTGAGTAATGTTCATGAATCTCTTGATATTAACTTTGAATAAGTCAGCGAAATGCTTCCAGATTTGTCAGGCATAACTGCAACTAATAAACAAATTATTAGCATATTCACAATGATTGCAAAACTAACATTTTGAAACAAGATATAAATGTATTTTATAGTAATATCGAATCTATATGGATGTAATTGTGAATGAGCTTCCATAATGGAAACAAGAACTTCTTGGGAGTTATAATGTTCCATATTTTCTTGAATAAATTGGACTGATTATAATGGTATCTTATGCTGTTCCATGTACATTTAGTGTTGAAATTAAGATCATGAGATAACTTCTATATCATGGTGTCTTCCTTGCTAATGTTAATGCTTGTTTCCTTAATTAGATTAATTTTGTTAGTTGAAAGGAATTTATGCATTTTGCTAATATCTTATGTATTATTATGCAAGAATGTATTAACTTTACCAGTCTCGAACCATTTGTTGTTCTCGTTGTCATTAAGAATAATAAGAGGCAAATGATCATGCCATTTATCAAGCCAGAAGTCCATCTCTCCCTTTCCTAGCAGCCACCTGATGTTGATCTCAGCAGTTTTTTTAATACCAGCAAGTCTTCTCCAGTTAAAATAACCAGTGTTATTGTAATAAGCTTTTAAGATGGTGTATATTATTACTATAAATGTTATGCATGATTTGAGCCTAAAAAAAATTATTTTCTTTGAAGATGAACCATAGCTTTGGGGAGAAAATGTTCTGAATATTAGAGAGTTTCCTGATATCCAGTCCTTCTTCCTCAAAAAGTATGCAAAGAAGAAACTATTTAGACTAACGTCTAGACTTTTTAGTTGTATTAGATCTCCATAAGAATTCATTAAAATCTATTTCAAGGCTCTTAATGATGCATTTAGAAATACAACTATTTTGCATCCAGTAAGTAGGTGGAGACATAAGAAGAGAGAAGATAAAAATTAGTCTGCTCGATATGATAAATGTTTGCTATCCCAATCTGATATTTTTGTATTGAATTTATCCAAGATAGTTCTGAAGTTGAAATACTTATTGTTGTTACTTAGTGTTATTCCCAGGTAATCCATTAAAAGATGATCCACTATAAATCCAGTTTGACCCACCAAAGTGGCAATTCTGATCTGCTAAAATCTGGTAGAAACAACTATCTTTATTTTCTCTTTGTTAATTGATTGTCCAAAAGACTGTTTGATTGCTTTTTAAGAACCTGCTTAAGTTATCAATATTATATTGCAAACTATTAGTGAAGATCAGGATTTCATTGGCAAAAGGTAAATAGGGGACAAGGTATTCAGTTCTAGAAGCAAACGATATTTTTTTATTTGAGCTGAGTAGATTATGCAAACCCCTTCTTAACACATCTTCCCCAATGATGAATAGGCTTGAAGACACGGGATCACCTTGTCCCAGGCCTCTCTTAGGGTTGAAGTAGCCAATGACATTCCCGTTAATTAACATAGAAATGTTCGTAGCTATGATTAGTTTATCAATTAAGTTCACAAAAAATTTGGAGAAGCCAAAAGTAAGAAGGACTTTAGTTATAAAGGAATGAGACATCATGTCGAAAGCCTTAGACATATCTAATTGGATCATAATATTCCCTGATTTGGGTTTTCTGTTTATGTAGTAAACTAAATCTTTAGCTATTAAGATATTCTCGTGGATTGATCTATCTTTAATGTAAGCTCCTTGATAATTAGAAATGATGTTAGGATGAATTCTAGAAAGTATGTTATTGATTAGTTTCGACATGATTCTATTAAGCATTGTGCATAATCTTATAAGTCTGTAATTATTCCAGCATGTATGGTTATTATAATTAGGTATTAAACATAAACATGTAGTGAAAATACCATTAGGAATACTCTAGCTTTGAAAGAAAGCATCAATTTCTTTGTAGAGATCAATCTTGATAATATTCCAACAAGTCTTATAGAAGTAGATGTTGAAACCGTCAATCCCAATTGCACTTGAAGGGTTCATGGCATTGATAATACCCAGAACTTCATCTTCATTAGTAGGAATGAGTAAAAAATCGGTTACATCCTTGGTAACCAGCTTAGGAATCTTGTCAAAGATTCCGTCTTGCATCTTCTTAGTTTCATCTTCAGGGTTTACATAAGGAGAACTTGAAAGATTGTTTTTAAAATAGCACTCATCAGATTTTCCAATGGCCTCAGGTTCCAGAATCCAATTGTTTCCATCTTTAATGATTTTAATGACATTCTTTCTTCTTTTCTTTGAAACAAAGGAATAATAAGCTTTAGTGTTCCTGTCACCATCTCTCAGCAAATTACTATAGCATTTTTGCTTCCACAAGTCCTCCTTCATTCTCAAAGCTTGAAGGTAGAGACTGTTATCATTGTTTAAAGCAACCTTAGTATCAAGATTATTAGAAATAGAGTGAAGAGTCTTAATTTCCTGAACATCCTCCTCAGTATCTTTAACCTTGTCAAAAACGTTACCAAAATAATTAGTGTTCGACACCTTAAGACCATTCATAAGTATTTTCAATTTGTGCCAGAATATATGAAGAGGATTTACTTCCATCTTTTGGTTCCAATTCTGTTCAATAAAACTAAGAAAAGTTTCATCAAAAGTCCACATATTTATAAACTTAAATCTTTTTTGTAATTTGAGTTATTAAAAGGAATAGTAATAAGGAGAGGATCATGGTCAGAATATATTTTGGCCATGTGAAAAACTTGGGTCTCCTTAAAAATGTTGGACCACGAAGAGTTAAAGAAAGCACGATTTAATCTCTTCTATTTAGTATTTATGTTCCAAGTGAATCCTGACCCAGCGAACCCAACATCTTCAAATTGACAGTCTCGTATTGCATCGTTAAAATATTTAATGCTATTGTGATACAAAGTAATACAACCCATATGTTCCTCTATAGTAGCTATAATATTAAATCTCCAACAATGATCTAGCCTTTTTTAGTATTAGAAATTCTTTTAAGTTGATTCCATAAAATCCTTATGTTTAATCTCTAACACTTAACGTAAATGATAGTTAAAAGAAAGCTATTATCTAAGGCAAGATATGATACATTTAGGTGTAAACATTGACTGTGGTTGATAAGAGTTTTAATGTTGATATCCTCGTTCCAGAAAAATCATATCTTATTATATATGCTCGTTCTCAATCTTGACCTATGGCTCTTAAATTGATAGTAATTTAATATTATCTTTAATGATCATAGATTTCAGTCTTCTAACTATTGTATTATTGTTGATACCTCTGACATTATAGTTAATGATCCTTATCGTTATCAGAGAGGGATTGTTGGCATTTGTTGGCTCCTGAATTTTGAAGGGATTTAATAACTAGTTTATTTGGTTGCTTCCATTTCCTTGCAGACTTGAGCTTCTTATTCAAGATTTCGTGGAATTCCATGTCAGTATCTTTGCCCTGATAGTTTGAGTGTTAGGAGCACTACCAATGTTCTCTTGGCTTTGAGTTACTTTTATAGAGCAAAGGTTTTCATAATCAAGAGAGAAACTATGTTTACATCCCTGATCCAGTGTCTGAAGTGCTTCTATAATTTCCATATCATCTGGTGTTTTTGTTTCTTGTATCTTGGTGGTATCAAGAGAATTGTAATTTGTTGAGGGATCTCTGGATGATGTTAAATTTTCTTGCATCTTCTTGTTGATGTTGTTATCTTTAGTATTTTGATTAGGTTTAAACACTATGGATTTGATCTTTGGGCTGAGAACCTTGTCAGCTAATTCAGTTCTGGGTTTACTCTTGTTTTCATTCGAGTCCTCTGGATTATAAGTAGGCAGATTGATCTTGCATCGTTTTCAACTTCAGTATTTTTTTCCCATGAGATTGGTTGGAACTTTCTTGCACCCTGACTGGTTATGGCCTAAGTGGTAAAAGAAATTACAATAATATGGCAGTTTTTTATAACTTAAAGTTAACCAACATCCATCATTATTTTCGAATCATATCCAAATGCTATACTGTATTTTTTTTAAATATATGATTTTATCAGCTCAAAACTAGCATTTTTATAAGCCCTGTTTTTGTCAAGAACGACCATCTTGTAAGGGAATCCAATTGAAGAAGCAATATCACTCATAACCATTGTATTACACAACTATTTTGATACTCTTTAGATTCTTAACCAAACCAGAGATAGTGTACTTTCTTATATTGTATTGAATCCGCGTGTCCATCGAAGGATTCTCATCATTGAATTTCCAATTGTCTAGATACTTTGAGACCGGAAACTATATACATCCTCTTTAATACCGAATTCAAATAAAATATGTCTTGAATCCTAAAACTCAACATTGTAGTCTTCTTTAAATTTGAAAGAATTTAGAAACTAATTTAACAAAGATCTTTTAGGTAATGCACTGGTGAATTTTTCTATAAGAGTTGTTTTAGAGTTTTGAACTAACAGGTATTTCACAGATTAGGAATACCTGGAGTCATATATGATCCAGTTTCTCATTAACGATTTTAGGTTTGAAATTTGGTAGAATTAAATCTTTCTTTGTGTTTACAGTATCAACATATTATCTTATGTTTTCTTTCTTTGTAGGTAATACTTATCTTTTTTTTTTATTGAAGAACATGGAATTCTTTATCTTCAAAAATATCGTTATGGTAGATTTCCTCGGAGAAGAATAAACCCACCAAGGATGAGAGACTATAGTAAGATTAAAAGAAGAGACAATATGGATTTTGAGAAGAAAAAGATCTGCATTTCTTCAAGAGAGATTCTTAGAGATTCTTGGAGAAAAAATCTTGATCTTATATTTGGATCATGTTAGCCATATTATGTAATTCTGCCTATGAAACTATTAATCATATGATTATGACTATAATTACACTCGGAGCATTTTGGGTCTTTTGGATCCATGAGGTGTCCAACTGGCCTCCATCCAGTTTACGAAAACTTTGGCGTGGTTGTTTTGGCACAATTGTCTACCATGTCTTGTGTGAAAGGAATGTTATAATCATTAGCTCATATCATACCCTTAACTTTGCAATATATTTTATCGCATGATTTCTGACATGCGTTTTAGATTTCATGGTACGAAGGTTGTCTGGCCTACCCAATCATTTATTATTTTGTTTTTAGAATGTTGCAGACTTCTGATATTACATGTCTGTTTGCTTTACTGACTTATGATGCTGCTTCCTAGTCTTTTTGGTATATTAGGCTAATCCAATATTTTTATCGTCTTACTTAATTTTTTGTGTTTCGATTAAAGAAACCATTTTTCATTACTAGTCTATTATTTTTGCTCACTTTCGTCGCTGCTACTTGTCTCTTTGATCATATAGGTTTTAACACCTCGCTTTGCATTGTTGTACTAGTTTGTTCAATTTTAGGTATATTTTCTTTCATTTCCTCTTTCACGGCTCTTAAACCACTCTTATTGGTATGCCCCATGTGTTTGTAAGACCCTTTTTTTATTTTTATTTAATGCATTGTTAAACCAAAAATAAATAAAAATATAGACACGTTTGACTTGAAAAATCCAATGTAATAACTTAATGGTATACAACCTATGATGAAAGTATGTAGAATGTTACGATAAAGTTATAAAACTTATGAAGTTGTAGTCTTTTACAATCTTTTAGAGATTGAGATATGCATGTGTATCTTAGTAGGAAGTAGAGAAAAAAAATAGATTCATAGTGTGAGGTTTAATGGGAAGGATGATGGTGTTTGTCATTAGCTGAATAAAAGTTATTTTTTCTTTAAAATTGGAGTTGAAGGGTATCTTTTGTATTTGTATGACAAATATGTCTATGAACGAATTTTAGGAAATGAATGCAATTGATATGTATGCAGTGGATAGAAAAAAGGTTCTACAAGCTAAGTTAGTTGTGCTCAAATAACACATGACATATATGAGGATAAATGTTGTTATCGTTAATGAATATGAAACATATTGTAACTTTTCCCTAAAACCTTCGAGTTATTTGAGTTGATAGAAGTATACACCTAACTTTTTCGGACAAGTTTCACTTCACCCATTAAATATGGTAATTCTGTTAGGGGTTACTTATCACGGTTTGGTTTGTGGAAAATATTTATTTTAGAACAATGGCTAGTGAACGTGCCTCATTTGCATATTTTAAGCCATTGTTAGTTCTTAAATTTTTCAGCATCTTTCCAGACTAATTCTCCACAAGCCGTTTCCAGTTTCTACAAGCATCTAATGATTCATTCTTGTTCTTTTAAATTACAACCCATACTTATTGGGGTACTTACTAATCAAATAGATGAAATACGTTGCACCACAAGTGGTCCCAAAAGATCTAAATGAATATATTCAAGAATATTATTGGTTGTATGGTTGTTAAGCATGAACTTAACCTTATTATTTTTACTTAGCACACAACTTTCATCAGAGTTTAACTTTTGAAATGTGATATCATATCACAAACCTTGTTTATGAAGCTCAATAAGGATTTTTTTCACTCACGTACCCTAACCTCAGATGTTACAACTTGGTTCCATCTTTCTCTACATTAGACAAACCTTCATCCACTCCAGACCTTTAAGAAAAAATACACCATTGTTTTTATAGGCTTTCATAACAATTATTGAGCCTCGCAATACCCTAAGTTTATCATCTCTAACTTTATATGTAAACTTTTACTCATTTAACATCAGATATATACCTATATATGTTATCACTCTTTTAAGTTTTGTAGATAATTTGAGTCGTACGTTCTCAATCACCTTTACATCACAGGGTTCATCAGAGGATGACCTTAGCACCATCAGACAATCTCAGCTTTTAAAAAACTAATTTTTTTTAAGTCATGTGGAATGAAGCTCTAGAATCTAACAGACACTTGTCATTGTACATGCAAGTATAATTCATTAAAATATCAACAAATTTATAGTCACCGGAAACCATTATAGCATCTTATAGCACTATGGGCCTTATACAACATTTTGACATCAACTGATTCTTTGATATACTAACCAATGATAGTAGACAACCCATTCTTTAGTAGAAATTATGAATCACAATTCAAGAATTTTAAGTAATTATTGTTTATTTGTTTAAGATCAATCTCCATAAAACTCATTTTGGTGACTTTTGTTGGTTTACTAGTGATATCCAAATCTCTAATCTCAAGATCCAAAGTGACCTTTGTCTTTTTTCATTATATATTACTACAAAAAATAATATTGTTAAAATATTATCCACACTTACCGCACTATTTGTTGAAGAAAAATAATACTAATCACAATATTTACAAGTTCAACAATTACCAGAGCTAAGAAAGTTCACACCAAAGATTAACCACTGACAGCCAAGACTTGAAGCTTCGGTAATCACCTGACCATTATATAACACGAGTAAAGAGCTTCAGATTTTAACTCTATATTTCTGTAAAATAACAGAAAGATGGAATACACAAATCCATCACACAAGACATATTTAACGTGATTCAAATTCTTAATCCTACATCCATGGAAAACATACACTGATTTTATATATAAAGGGGTTATAATAAGACTCCCTCAAACATAACTATCTCAACTACTTTTTTTCTGTTACAAAGCACCATATGGCTTACAAAATGAATTATGGATCTCAACGTTTATCTTCTATCTTACTTATCTCTCTAAAAAGAGAGTTAAGCAATAAGTTTTGTCTTTCTAGAAATGTTCTCTTTTTTTACACATGCAACACCAACTGCGAATGTCATTTTCATATTATATAGATGTAAGAATGTAGTCCACAATGCATCAGGCTCACATTAGTATCAAAAATATATTTTTTGGTCCAACCAAATAAGGAAATAGTTAATGTCACATCAACATGAGGTAGAACTGGTCGGGTAGTGGTACCATTTCCTAACGTTTGTACCATTGTATTATTTTCTCATTTCAAATGTACGCTCGAGATTATTGATCTTACTCAACGACATAGATTTATCACCTATGTCAATATTTTTCATACAAGTAATGAAGCTCATTCCAAGAACTTAGAAGAATATCCAAAAGTCTTCGCCAACATGTTTATCCAACTTTGATTTAAGAATGGATCAACGTGCACTTTCGGTTCCAGCATAAACATCAAATAAGTTGTCGGTTCTTAAATTCCAACAAATGTCTCTCGACCTAAGTTTTCACTTTGATCTTCGACACTATTTAAAACTATAGTAGCTATTGTCATGTTTTTTAATCTCACTCGTCCATCTTCGACTCTAAATTTGAGGGTAGTTTATACCCGTTAATTTTAATCTACACTTAACAATATTGCTAACCATTCTATGTATAATTTTATTAAAAATAAACTATAATAAAACTATCGATTTAAATTTTCACAGATTTCCAAATTTTTAAATTGCTAACCATTCTATGTATAATTTGATAATAATATATTTCTATGATTTAATCGATATATAAATAAAAAGTTCGATTGTTCACCCAAACTTATTTATGCATGTCAAATGTAGATGGATTGAAAATAAATTATACAAAAAAATAGAATTTTATTTTCTCATCTTATCAAATAAAAAACGTGATAGTTTAAAAAGCGAATGAATCATGACTAGATTTAATTAGGAGTAATCACGACGAAAAGAAATGATAAAGGATTACGACCCACACAACTTTGTCAGCACCTATGAAAAGTGGGTCGGAGTCTACACTCGACACTGAACTTTGTCCTCTAAATTAATGGGAAGTCATTAATTGTTTGTTTTTTTATAGTTTAATTTAAATATAAAAATTTCAACCAACTTGTTAAAATTTATGTTTTTTTATAATTTAATTTAAACAGTTTTAAAAAATGTAAATGTTAATGAAAATGTTCAGAAAATAAAACAAAGAATCTTAAAATAAATTATTATATTTCAAAAATAAAATATTCATTCTAAATAATTAAAAAAATATGTGTTTTTAAATAATAGTAAATTTTGAAATCAAATTACTTACAAAACTTATTTTTATAAAAATTAATGAATGATTATAAAAACAAACCACATACATTAATAAATTAATTATTAAAAATATCAAACTAACAGTTAAATTATGATTTCAAACAAAATAAATTGAAGTAAAAACAAAAATATCTTATCGATATAGAAATATATTATATATGGTTTAAATAATTATATGTATTTTTCGTCTGAAATATTTGCTATATTATACGTTTTAATTTTACTGAGCTTGCAATATTGAAGTTGAAAATTCTTTCCAACTAAATCTCGAATGAGGCAATTATAATTAAACTCACAAGATTTTTTAGGTTAGTTGGTCTTAAACTTTACTCGTAATAAACTCTGTGTAGACTTAAACCTTATTTGATCACAAAAAACTCTATTTCATCAAAGAAAAAAGTATAAAGTATAAAATGATTTTAGATTGTTTGGGTAGGTATAAGAGTAGCCCCTCATAATAACCTAATTATAAACAAAGAATTATTCAAAGAAACTGAATTGTTGGAGTAGCTGAAAAATTATTTTGTGATAAATAATTATTGCTGAGATTTCTTATGTTTATGTTCCTCCCTGACTGTAACTTTATATTTTGAAAAGACATCAATACGTAGTTAATTGATTTAATAATGAGAGGATTAATTAGCACGCCTATGAAAAATTGGAAAGTCATTCTACAAGTATCGCAGTCGTGGAGAGGTTTCATTGTTATATTGCGTGTGCTGACTCGTGAGCTTCTTCTTTTATAGTCGTTAGATTATATTCAATACTAGTCACTCATCTACAAAATAATATGAACCGTTTATATATAGAAACTCTTCAAGAGTTTTGAATTATAAACTTCATTTCAAATATATTTATTCTTCTTCATTTTTATTATTTTCCATTTTTTAGTCCTTGATTTTTTTTTCCTTTTGATTTTTTCCTATTTTATACCAAACCACTTCAGCTTTATTCTTCTCGTTTATTTTGAAAAAAAAGATTAGTTTATAATATTTTATTTATATAAAAAAAATTGAGAACAAGGAACTTGTATGTTTGTGACAATGATTAAGAACGCTCGTATACACAAAATCAGAGTAATAGTGCATATTGTGAAGATAATCCTTCATCGGATATGATAGATATGATAATTATATTGAATAATTTGTAAAGCTGCGTGAAGCCCGTGCTAAGTCTTTCCAATCCATGATAATTTTATCCTTGATGTTGATCCATTGTTAATAATACTATTATTTTTAAATTTTGGCATGAAAAAATTAGGTACTTTTATTTCTATAGTATTTGGTTTTGTTGCTCTTTCTTGCACTTATACTTTACAATCTTCATACTCATAGTTTATTTTTCATGCACCTATACTTTGAAATCTTCATACTTATTTTTGTGTTTCTTATTCATCATAATATTTACCAACACATTACTTTAACCATTACTCGATTTGTGTTTTTTTTTCAAAAATAACGAGCTGGATTTTTTATAGCCAACTACAACACCTAAACCAGCAACATCACACAAGGTATTTGTATTAGAATTTCCAAATATAGATTTAGCACGTAAGCATTTAAAAATATATGAAAAAACATCTAGTTTGCTTCGTATTTGACAACTTTTCCTAAAGTCATCATCATTATCCTACACATTATATCGATCGAGGAGGATGTAAACCCGACATTTATTATGATACCCCATCCTAGTAAGAATCTCAGAAAGAAGTTGTTTTATATATCACCAACAAAAAACACAGGCTTCAACAAATAAAACATACCAAATTAAAAAGGTCGCAAAACATTATGATCTCGATTCACAAGATATTAAAACCATGTTATAACCCAACTACACCGTCAGATTTGATAGTCTTCATGTAAACATCAACCAACCTATTAAATTTTCTCTAACCATCTTTCTTAGATGCATTGGCATCATTAGTCAGGTCTTTCTTAGCATAAGTTCGGGAGAACACATATAAAAGTGATGAACCATCAGTTATATTACCAAAAGTTACGGTCTCAGCAAACCGTTCAAAATACCAATTTTTGTCTTTCTTAAAGTTAAATAATATCTTGAAGTAATCTGTAAATATGATGATCAGGCCTGAGTAAGGAAGTATCTTATAACATTAGTTGTGTTGCCTCTCCAAAGTGAAGAATAAATAATATTATATAATTTTATATGCTTCAGAGAAAGATGAACATTAATCATCACATACTGATTATGAATTACGAGTTTAACGCGCTCAATCAGAGCGATATATGTTTTAGGTAAAACAGTCGAAACTCTTCCCTTTAGAAAATCTATCGGAAACCTAAATCTACATTTCTCCACTGGCGCTTACACAAAAATTGGAAACTCAGAGTTGTGTAATGTAGGGTAAAAATAGCTTTGTAACCCTCTATTGACAAATTAATCGTTAAAATTAAGTGTTATGGTGTATAAAGTTAGGACGCCAAAACTTAACCACAATCTTAGTCATTTAAAAAATTACTCTCAAATTCTCATTTATCTATGATAAACAAAAAATTATAGAACAATTTTAAGATGTTTTAATTAATGAATTTGTATGTATTATATAGGGGAAACGTAAAGATTTATAGTTATTACAAGATATTTATTACTATTATAATGATAAAGTATCGTAAAAATCTAATACATTTATTTATGTGTGTTTAATATAGTTAAAGTGTAACTGTCGGCATCATTGATAGTTTTTTTACATACTTGCAGCTTATGTCAAAGGATAACATCAGCTGTGAGGCCCATTGACCATAAGACTTCGGCTAGAGAGCCATTAGCCTAATGATCCTCAGTTAAGAGGCATCAACGTAGACCTTCGGTACATGGTGTCAGCTGGCTAGCATTATTTATTATGTTAGGATTCAACTAAAATGGTGAAATCCACCATTATCATAAGCCCCCTAACCCTTCCGAAAGAATTGGGGGAGAAATATACTGGTGAAGGTCGATTGCCTTTATTTATCTTGCATGTTTCTTTGAATATCTTTCATAATATGTATGATGGTTAATAGTAGATGACCATTCCCAAAGTCTACAAACTAGTATTGCAACTTTTAAGTTTAATTTGTGTTGATCATGTTCCGACTTATATTAAAAACCTCATGTTGGCAAAAAAACCTCTATTTTTTAGAAAGAAATTAGTAGCAAATCAGGTAGCAGACTGCTATATTTTAAGACGTTACTTTATTTTAGAGAAATTTGCGCGCTTGTACACTAGTCCTTGTTGAAGAATGATGAAATAACTAGAGATATAATTCTTATGAGGTAATGATTAATAAATTGAAATGTGAATCAGGAGACTTTGATGACGGACGTGCATATTTTTTTACTTAGTTTGTTGCGGTATGATCGTTATCGTTGAGTAGCTAGGTTAAATCGAAAAGGAATTAACGTTGAGAGGTTTTGTGATATGTTGGAAAATTTCAAAAGACCATAGTGCAATTTTTGAATGCACATGTGAAGTTGTAATGTCGGGAAGATACATGGTATAACAATTATGTAACACCTTCTTATATACAAATTTATGTCTCAGATCTCCTTTAAACGTAGTCGTTGATGTATACTTATTTTGGCCATTGAATCACAAAATACAAAGTTGTTAGATGAAATAAAATTTATGGTTAAATCTCGCTCATCGTTTCTCATATATTTGTGGGTTTTCTCTTTGATCTTCGTTTACATAGTGCTTAAGTAAAAATATTTTCACTAAATGTAAGCTTTCTATTTTATCACAAAAGCTCTTAGCTTTTTATTTCTTTTATGTTTAGAAACCTTTCTCTTTTATTGATTCAAATAAGGATCAAGGTTTTCCATGTTTCTTATATTGATGTGTATGATTTGAGAAATGAGTCTCATCAAAGCACTTACAGTGTAGGCAAGATCAGGTCTTGTGCAAATTATAACATATATAGTTCTACCAATAACATTGGAATAAGGTATCTCATAGAGATTAACTTGATGGTTGATGGACCTTGAGAGATTTTGATAGAAAATATGAACCAAGGACAATCATCAAAGCTCAAGGCTTAGCCGATTTCTTAACTAGACATCATACTAAAATACTCAAACCGTCAATTGAAAGCTTGGACCCATAGTGGTTGGTTCAAACTAGCAGATAGTCTAACATGTCAGGGTACAAAGAAGGTGTGATGTTCGTGGATCCATTTCAGGGAGGCAATACCTCTGGTTATCCGTTTTGGTCTTTAGACATCTTAAAATGAGGCTGAATACAAGGTTGTTATTGCAGTTGACCTATATATGCGGTGCTAAAAGGGTGTCATTAATGGGTGACTCATAGCTCTTGATAAATATCTTCATCGAACAAGTAGAGGTTTGTAAAGATTATTTTGTATAGTACCTCAAAACATTAAAAAAATAAAGCCCAACGTTTGAGATGCATTTAGTATGAGCATATTCATTGGGCTTGCTCTGAACCTAAAAATTGGGTTACTTTGTAAGATTGTGTTTCAATTGATAATGAATACGATTCGAAGCCCAAAGAGACACTTGGGGTGTATGTTATTGACTTAGAGGATTTTAGAATAGAAATCATAGATTTTTTTATACAATCCCTCCCTAGTGATAAAAATTGGCTAGAAAGTTAAACTTTAAAGCATACAATTTTGTGTTATCGGGAGGGATATTGTACAAGGAAGGTTTGGTCCGACCTCTTTTACAATTATTAGGCCTCAAAATTTCTATTAGGTTCTTAAAAAATCTTCATAGTTGGACCAACTCGACCCACTATGGATACAAAACATTAATGCAAATAGTTTTGCTAAAAGGATTTTATTTCCTAACCATTATGGGCGACGTGAAAGAGTTGGTGAAAAGATGTGATATCTGCCAACGGTTTGCCAATATGATTCATTAGCTAGTTGTGCCACTCGATGTAGTATCTGAAGCTTTGCCCTTCGATAGACAGGGCATCGACCTAGACGGATGCTTACCTAATTTTTCAAGAGATCGCCAAAATATTGTTGTTGTTGACTATTTTTTAAATTGGGTGGAGACTAAACTATTCTTAAGAATAAGGGAAAATAATGTGATCAACTTCATCCTAATGCATATTTGTCACATGTTCGAAATTACTTAGTTAATCACCGCTGGAAACAATCTTAAATTTTAAATCTGATATCGTCTTTAGTTTTCAAAACTTCAAGGTGTATAAAAACATTTCTAAACAATTTCCAACCATAAGTTCACCAATATAAGTATCATATATGGTTTAAAATAGAACTTAATAAGGGTAACTAGTAAACGGTACAACTTTATTTAAGAAGTATTACGACCATAATAACGTATGAAACTATCATAAATGGATCTAATTTCTCCCTGATGTATAGAATGAATGTAGTCGTCCCAATAAAAACTAATGTACCGTCTTTTAGGGTGACTAACTACACTGAAGAAGAGACAATAGGGGAAAATGTTGAATTGGAATTAACTGAGGTTAAAAACACAAAAATCACTTAAAAGTTTGATATTATCAAGCACTTATGAGGAGTAGGTATGCGTCAAGGAATAATAGTAAATTATAGGGATGTGTAAGGATTGTAGGATCGGTAAGCTCGATGCAAATTGGCAAGGCCCTTACACGGGGTCTGAAATAGGTAAGGCTAGTACTTACAATATCACGGATGAAGAAGGGAGGCAATTTCAATATTTGTGGAACACTGAACATCTAAGGCTGTAATTTTGTTGAAGGGTCTGATGGCATACTCTTTCCTACCCTGGTGTCGCAAGAAGGTTATAACGAGGTACCAACATAGCCGATGTATTAATGAAACATTTATATTTATATTTTGCACCTATTCTAATATTCCAATGCTCGGTAAAGTGTTATAGCCATAGCTTGTTGAAGAGAAATATGATAGTCTAAGTTTTTGGCTTGATTCTATCCGAAGATTTCGTAAAGTGTTCCGACCCTAATTGGTCGAAGAGAAATATAATGTTGTATGTTGTTAGATTAGTTCTATATGAGGATCTTGTAAAGTTTTACAACCTTCATTTTCAAATATAAATATGATGATTTAAGTTATTAGGTCGGTTATATTTGAGGCCATGGTAAAGTGTTCTAACCTTAGTTGGATTGTCGCGTAAATAAAACTCCGAAGGATCATCATTAACGGTTTCAACAATGCCATAATCCTCTTCTCTATCCAAATTGTCCTCATCGATGACTACAAACATCTAGCATTTCATTAATTTTCTTCGAAAGTGATCTAGCAAGTAATAGACTTCAGATTCGTCAACTTTCGTGAACCGATTCTTCACTGAAAGAACTATTAGTAATAGATGACTTCCATCTTTAGACAAACCTATACTATGGAGAATTTCATTTTCAATATAAATATTTATGATTTCAATGGGCGGGTGTTGTGTGAGATAACTTGTTTGGGCTATAACACTTTTAATAACACCTTTCTAGTTTAGACTATAATCAAATACTTTCCTCGTGATAATATTATTGTCAATTGTATTTTTCCAATTACTAATAAATTTCTTCTTTTTAATATTACACCTTTTTTAGGTTCATAAGGTCTCAGTGATGGTATATATGAATTTTCAACAAAGACATTCTCCACAATATGTTTTTTTTCTCATTTTGAATTGTTACCGGTATGTTGAATAATATGACTTACACCCACCAATTTAATTATAAAAAAATGATTTATACCCACTATTGATGAATTGTTTTATTTAAAAATTCTTGATGATAAAATTGGTTTCAATTTTTCAGAGGTTTTCAATTCTTTAGCATTAATTCCCTTCTCCTCGACTTTGCAATCATACTTTTCGTAGACCAGATTGTCAAAAACGGGCTCAGATACAACTTTAGCATCAAAATTAAGTTCGGTAACTTGTGTCGTATGAACACTAAGCTCCGAAATAGGTATTGGTGGTTTTGAAATACGTTTCTAGATAGTACCAATGTAATCTTGTGACCATCTATCACAAAACTGTATCGGTTCTTTTTACCATCATAAGTATCATTCCTCTTAAATCGCCATGGACGTCCTAAAACTAGATGACAAACGTCCATGGGAACTAAGTCACACCATGTTATATCTATAACTACCAAAAGAAAATGGAATTAGGCAGGGTCTAGAAATTGTTACCTCAATATACCCTATTAGTCCAGAAATAAATGCACAGGTTTGGAAAAGCATCAGTCTTTAGTCCCAATTTATGAACAGGCTCATTTGATAACAGATTCTCATAACTATTCAAATCGATTACGAAGCCTAAAAACACTATAAAACGGGTTTTTAAATGAGTATTGCGTTGCCAAAAATTATATGTAGCTGAAGTATCAATCACCAGTGATATACTATTCTAATCAAATTAATATATTAATATATCGAAATTGTTAAAAAGTATTTATCATATTATTTAAGAAAACCATATAATATTCTGAAATATATAAAACAAAAAGAAGAAGAAAAGAACAAATTTAGATGTAGGAACAAAAACTAAAACTTCGTCAAATATGGTCTCATTTGGTGAATTTCCATGTTGTCATCGTATTTATAATTGACTAGAAAATGAGAAGTCAAGCTTGTAAATGAAAAGATTTTAATAATCAATACTTAAACAAAGGAAAATGTAATAAATGTACAAACAATTTATAAATATTCCAACATAATTTTATATCTAACTTATTATTTATAAATGTTTTTTCAAATAACTAATTAGTCCTTTAATTTTATTTTGCAAAATAAAATGTTAATAATAAGTTATCAAATTACTTAATATGAACTCGACATAGACATTACATTGACATATAACAATCCAATTCACGTGTAAAGAGAGAAAAAGTAGTTGTTAAACCAGAAATGAAACTGCCATGGAATGGCTCGTCACGGAGAAAAATGCTAAACGACACATAATTTTTGTCTTTTGCGAATTATTAAAAGTTGCCACTTGTGAGCATCTTCATAGATAGTTGGAACTACACTCACATTTGGACTCTGAATTTTAGCAATAATATATATACTCACAAGATTTTTGTTAGCATAAATAATGTACTTATTATTTTTTTTGAAATATAATTAATAAAACATGTTTGATAAATTAAAAGAGATATATTTAACTTTGATTAAAAAATTAAAAATAAAATAAAATAAACTATGCATAAATGTACGAATATTTTTTTATAAAGTTCGTTGATTTTTTGGAGTTTAATTTAAATATAAAAATATTTTATAAGTCTGGATGCATTTCCTTTTCGATTTAAGCTTAACCCACAAAATACGGCAGAAACTCATAGGCAACAATGCCGCTGGTTGTTGCCTAGGAGTTTCTGCCGTATTTTGTTCGTTAGTATTGGACGATCCATTTCACTAAAATTAGATCGTTTCATTGTTTTATGTTCCAGTTTTTCTCATTGAACTCTCGTAGTCGTTTAACGAGGTCTCTCTCGGGTATGCCCCAGAACTCTGTATTCAACCTATTTCAATTAATTAAAGCTTTTTTACACCAAAAAAAATTGTTAAAATTTATAGTTTTTTTATAATTTACTTCACACAGTTTTAAAAATTTAAATGTTCAAAATAAAAAAACATAAAATCTAAAAAGAAATATTTATATTTCAAAATTAAAAAATTCATTCCATATAATTTAAAAGTTATTTTTTAAAACAATAATAAATTTTTAAATCAAATCACTTACGAAATTTATTTATTTCTTTATCTTATAAAAAATAATGAACAAATACAAATTCAAAACACATACGTTGGAAATTAAATATTAAAAAGATATTAAACAAAATATTAAATCGTGATTTCAAAATAAAATAAATTGAAGTAAAAATAAAAATATTTGATCGGAATAGAAATATATTATACACAGTTTAGATCGACTAATTATATGTGTTCACCAAATTGAAAAATATATAAATGTAAAGCAATGAATGAATATAGTCTAAAAAGAAAGTGCGAAAAAAATATATATTAAAACTTGGTTGAAAGTTTTATGTAGTGGTAGATGAGAGTTGCGTAGTGGAAAATAATATTCAGAGTTAGTTGAGATTAAACGTTAATGAAAATATGATAGTTTGAGACAAAATTTTATGATAGGAGAGCATATTTGTGTGTTTGAATACTATATAAAGTAAAGATTTTTGAAGATAATACTTTTGCTTAATAATCGAATGATCCCTAATGAAAATTTATTGTATTGATAGGTATAATCTTAGACCAGAAGCTTTAATTGGATTCAACTTAAGTTTTTTTACGGCCTGAATCATATGGTCTCAGTCTTACATCTCTAGCTTCCAGCCAAATACTTTGTGTTACAAACATGAACTTAAATGAGTCTTACCCTTACAATTTACATCTTCATTAATCGGCCCTCTTTCCAATTAGTTTTTACCAAGAGAATCGATGACGGACTAAAATTTTGAAATGTTTTTCTTTGTCTGAAATATTTTCTATATGCATACGTTTTAATTTTACAAAGCCTTGCGCGACTTGCAATATTGAAGCTAAAAATTCTTTCCCGACTCAGTCTCTAATTTGAAAATTATAGTTAGACTCACAAGGGATTGATTAGCACACTTGTAAAAAATTGGAGAGTCATTTTACAAGTATTGTAGTCAGAGAGGTTTCGTTGTTAGATTGTGTGTTACCTCATGAACTTCTCTTCTTATAGCCGTTAAATTATATTGAATATTAGTCACTCATTTATAAAATCATCTGAACCGTTTATATATAGAAACTCTTCAAGATTTGTGATTTATTAACTTCTTTTTAAATATATTTATTATTTTTCTTTTTTATTATTTTCCTATTTTTCTATTCTTGAATCTTTTTTTTCTTTTTGATTTCTTTATATTTTATACCAAAAATTGCCACTTTAGCTTTCTTTTTCTCATTTATTTTGAGAAAATATTGGTTTACACTTTTTTATTATGAAAAATGTCGAGAACAAGGAACTTGTATTATTGTGATAATGATTAAAAACGATCTGATAGCCAAAACGAGAGTAATAGTGCATATTTTGAAGATATTCTCTTCATTGCATATGATAGATATGATAATTATACTGAAGAATTTGTAAAATTGCACGAAGCCCGTGTTAAGTCTCTCCAACCCGTTATAATTTTATCATTCATGTTGTTTCATTGTTAACAATAGCACTATTTTTAAATTTTAGAATGGAAAAATTAGGTACTTTTATTCTATAGTATTTAGTTTTGTTGGCCTTTCTTGCACCTATACTTTACAGTCTTCATACTCATTGTTGTGTTTTTTCATCATAACATATATCGAAATATTACTTTAACCATTACTCGATCTGTGTTTTTTCCCAAAAATAACAAGCTAGATTGTTTCACAGCCAACAAGAACACCTACACGAGCAACGTAACACAAGATATTGGTATCATAATTTTCAAAAACACCTATGTTTTTAAAAATATGTAAAAAATATCTATCTTGCCTTTGTATTTGACAACTTTTCTCAAAGTCATTATCACTATTTTACGTAATATATCGACCGAGGAGGAAGCCTACCCGACACTTATTATGATACCTCAGCCTAATAAAAACCTTAGAAAGAAATTGTTATGTATATCACCAACAAAAAACATAGGCTTCAGTGAATAATACATACCAAAGTAAAGGTTAAGGAACATTATAATCCCAATACACAAGCTATTGAAACCACACTACCGTCAGATTTGATAATCTCCATGTAAACATCAACCAAACCAATAAACTGTCTTTCATCATTTTTTTAGCTGCATTGGCATCATTAGTCAGGGGTTTCCTAGCATAATTTCGAGAGTACACATATAAAAGTGATGAAACATCAGTTATATTACCAGAAACTAAGGTTCCAGCACACCGTTCAAAATACCCATTTTTATCTTTCTTAAAGTTAAATAGTATCTTGAAGTAATCTATAAATATGATATTCACACCTGAGTAGGGAAGTATCTTATATTATTAGATGTTTTTCCACTCCAAAATGCAAGAATAAATAGTCCACAATTCCTTTGTACGATTCAGAAAAAAGATGAACCTTAATCATCTTATACTGATTCTGAATCATGAATCTAACACGCTCAATCAGAGCGCTACGTGTTTTAGGAAAAACAGTCAAAACGCCTCCCTTTAGAAAATCTATCGGAAACCTAGATCCACATTTCTCCGCTGGCGCTTACACACGCAATGAACACTCAATATTGTATAATGTAGGGTACGAATAGCTTTGTAACCCTCTATTGACAAATGAATTTGTATCCCTTATATTGGGAAAACGTATCAAAATTATAAAAGATCGTAATAATCTAATACATTTATTTACATGTGCTTAATGTAGTCAAACTGTAACTATTGGCATTATTAATTGTTTTATTACAGACTTACAGCTTCAACCAATGGATAACATCATCTGTGAGGCCATGTACCATAAGGATATGGTTAGAGAACTATCAACCTATGAGCCATCAGCCTAAAGACCATCAATTATGAGGCATCAACTCAGACAGCCGACTGAGGGAGTCGGCTACCTAGTATAATTGTTGATGTTAAAATTTGACTGAAGTGGTGAAATCCACCATTATCAATATCCATCCACTCTTTGTGAATGGATTGAGGGAAGAATATATTATCGAAGGTCGATTACCTTTATTTATGTTGTGCTTTTTGTCGAATGTCTTTTATAGTATGCGTGATTGTTAATAGTGGATGACCATTCCTAAAATATGAAAAATAGTATTGTAGCTTTTATAATTTTTAAATACCTTGGTAGATTGGTCGCTCTATAGCCAAACTATCCCTAAAGACGTATTTACGTTTAATTTGTGTTGATCATGTTCCTTCCCATTTTAAAAACCTCATGCAGACCAAAAAAACCTCCATTTTTAGAAAGAAAATAGTAGCAAATGAGGTAGCGGATTATTAGAGTCTGATGACGCTATTTTAGAGAAATTTGTGCGCATGTACACTAGTACTTGAGAAATACCGTAGTACTTGTTGAATAATGAGGAAATGACTATTAAAAAAATGTTTATGATGGAAGGATCAAAGACTTGAAATATAAATCAGGGGACTTTGATAATGGACACGCATATTTTCTGACTTAGTTTGTTGCGGAATGATCGTTATCATTGAGTAGCTGGGTTAAATAAAAAAAGGAATAACGTTGAGGGGTATTTGTGATGTGTTGGAAAATTTCAAAGGACCATAGTGCAATTTTTGAATGCATGCGTGAAGTTTTAATGTCGGGAAGATACGTGGCATAACAATTATGTAACGCCTTCCTATAGACAAATTTATATCGTATGATCTCCGTTAAACGTAGTCATAAAAAAAGATAAGTTGTTAGATGAAATAAAATTTAGGATTAAATCTCGCTCACTGTTTCTTATATATTTATAGGTTTTCTATTTGATCTTCGTTTACATAATGCTTAAGTATAAATATTTTCACTAACTTTTAACTTTATATTTTCTCACAAAAGCTCTTAGCTTTTTTTTTTCTTCTATGTTTAGAAACCTTTTTTTCTTCTTGATTCAAATAAGGAGAAAGGTTTTCCCTGTTTCTCATACTGATGTGTATGATTCGATAAATGAGTGATAAAAGCACTTACATTGTAGGAAAGGTAAGGTTTCGTGCAAATCCTAGCATATATAATGCTACCAATAATATCAACATAAGGTATCTCAGGAAGATTAAATCGATGTTTGATGGACATTGATAGATTTCGATAGAAAATATAAACCAAGGATAAACATCAAAGTTCAAGCCTTAATTGATTTCTTCATTAGATATTACACTAAAAGACTCAAACCGTCAACAGAAAGCTTAAACCCAGAGTGTTTGGTTTGAACTAGCAGAGAATCTAACATGTCATGGTACACGGAAGATGTGTTATTAGTTTATCCTTTCAGAGAAGCAATATAACAGGTCATCCGTTTTGGTTTCCCGACATCTAAAAATGAGGCTAAATACAAGGCTGCTATTGTAGGGCTTCGCTTGACCTATATATGCGGTGCTAAAATGGTGTGACTAATGAACGACTCACAGATCATGATAAATCCATTCTTTGGACAAACAGAGGCTCATAAAGAGAATTTGGTATAGTACCTCAAAACATTAAAAAAGAAAGATCGACGTTTATGAAGTATTCATTATGAGAAAATCGAAAAGAGCAAAAAACGTATTGGTAGATTCATTGTCCTCAATAGCTTGCTTTAAACCTAAAACATGGGTTACTTTGTAAGATTACATTTAAATTGATAATGAATACGATTAGAGGCCCTGAGAGACACTTAGAGTGTATGTAATTGACTCAGGAGATTGTAGATTAGAAATCATGGATTTTCATACAAATGTTACCCTCATTGGTGATAAAAAAAATGGCTAGATGTTTGAATTTTAAAGCATAAAATTTCATGTTATCAGAGGGGACATTGTACATGCAAGGTTTGATCTGACCTCTTTTATGATGCCTAGGCTCCAAATATTTTATAACGGTCTTAAAAAATCTTCATAGTGGGACCAACTCGACCGGCTACGATAGGTGACGCGAAAGAGCTGGTGAAAATGTATGATATCTGCCAACAGTTCGCCAATATGATTCATTACCTAGCTGTGTCACTCGATTCAGTATCCGAAGCTTTACCCTTCGATAGACGGGGTATCGACCTAGTCGGACCCTAACCTAATATTTCAAGAGGATGTCCAATTTTATTTTGACTATTTTTCAAAGTGGGTGGAGACCAAAGTGTTTTTAAGAATATAAGCTAAGAATGTGATCAACAATATCATAATGATTATTTTTCACGTGTTTGATATTCTTAAGTTAATCCCTATTCGAAACAATCTTAAATTTCAAATAAGATAAAATTGGTTTCATTTTTTTTAATTTTATGAGGTTTTCAATTCTTTAGCATTAATGCTCTTCTCGTCGACTTCATCATCATACTTTTCATAGAACAAATTTTTATATACGGGCTCAGATACAACTATAACATCAAAAATAAGTTCGGTAACTAGTGTCGTATGAATAATAAAATGCATATTTATAACCACCAATATAAAATTCAATTAGGCAGTGTTTAGAAATTGTTACCTCAGTTTACCCTATTAGTCCAGACATGTATGTACGGGTTTGGAAGAGCTTCAGTCTTCAATGCCAGTTTTTTAACAGAGGTCTCTGAAAACTGATTCTCATAACTATTCAAATCGATTACGAACTTGTATATTTTTCCCTCAATTGTGCATGTAGACTAGAAGATGTTGCTCTCTATTCTACTCTTTAAATCCAAAAAATCAGATTACAGAAAAATCGATAAAAGGTTATGAGCATTTTGTGGATATCGTGATTTATGATAAATAGTCTCTTATGGTGGCAAAGTAAAGAGTTCATTAAACTTGAAAGATCTTCAAAATAAGACGGTTCTGACAGGTGACTCTGAAGGTCTCGGACAGAGTGTGAATGATAGTTAATAAATGATACATTAAAGCTATAGGAGATAAAACTCTTAGTCAAATTCCAAAGGGCTTGAGATGGGTTATAAAATTAGATATTTTTTTTGTATAATAAGAAATACCATATCAATAGGTACTGCACGAAGAGACGAAAAAGAAATAGGTATCTGAAGGCCATAACCAAAGATAATGAAATAGTTTTGGACGACTATGAGTACGTTTATGGTTTAATGACTATGAGTACGTTTATGGTTTAATGACTTATCATTTTATATGAGTGATTAATAACATGAGGCATGTGGTCGAATTTAAACATAACCTTTCTTATATTGAAATGTTTCAACATTAAATATTTACTTATATGAGTGGATACGATAGACTTAGGTTCTTGTTAAGTTGATTTGTTGTTATAAAGGCCTATATGAATAATGGTGTGTTAGTTATTAAGAAATCTGTAATGGTAGGGGTGTATAGTGTGGAGAATAACTCAACCAAGTTGTGTCATAAAACCATAAACCAATGTTGTGCTTGAGTATAGTTATTCAGATATTTTGGGTCCGACATGGGAACCTACTATATATGGTGCTAGGTACTTCATGTATTTAACTGATGAATATTCCAGTAAAATATCGATTATTCTTTTGAAGACCAAGGATGCAAAATTTGATGTTTTTAGGAACTGAAAGACTTTGATAGAGAATCAGATCGGGTAAATATTGAAGAAACTTTAGATTAATAATGGCCTAGAGTATGTGGAAATAAATTTCACTAGCTATTGCTCAAAGCTTGACATTTCTAGACACTAAACCGTGAGTGAGACTCCCCAATAGTTAGGACTTGTTAAATACTAAATGAAACCATGTTAGAAAAGGTTAAATGTATATTTTAAACAGTTAGGATCAACCAAAGGTTCTTGAAATAAGATGTTATTACGGCTTCGTACATCATCAACATGCTTCCATCTATGACGCTAAAGCTTTTTTATCCTTAAGATTCCTAAAATGGAGAGAAATTTAAGATTAAGAATTTCATAGTGTTTGATGTGCGACCTACGTATATGTGAAGCAACTTAAGTTTTAGCCGATATCACTAAAATGTTCGTTCATCGTTTATCTAGAAGAAGAGTAAAATGGTATAGGTTGTGGTGCAGTGAACTTGGACGTTCAAAGTCTATAATTGATGAGTCCGAATTCGAAGTGCTCCCCGGAAGGGCAGTCCAAAGTACATCTCCTCGTGAATTTGGACAGGCTCCAAGTATTTAATTCGAACAGGACTTTTTTACCGGGCAGATGATTTCGAACACTGTAAACTTAAGGCAGTTCGAACTATGACTAAAGTACTAAAAAACCTAAACACTATCTGACTAAGCTACCTGCACATCTGCTTAAAACTTATGGGTCTTTAAACATGACCCGGGTTCATTAAACTTGACCCGAAAGCCCATAAGGGCCCAAATTTCACACTATAAATGCCCAACCACCAGCATTAACTATGGGTAAGAAAAATTAACTGCTGCCAAGCTGCACAATTCTCTCTCCACCCTTAAAACACTGTGAAACACCCTTAAACACTGTGAAACACCCTTAAACACTGTGAAACACCCTTAAACACTGTGAAACACCCTTAAACACTGTGAAACACCCTTAAACACTGTGAAACACCCTTAAACACTGTGAAACACCTTTAAACACTGTTAAACACCCTCACGCCACCTTAAAACTCCACTTAAAATTACCAGCCTACCCTCAGGCAACTTTTATCCACACCAAAATGGCGACCACAGTGGGAGGCGACGGTGCCTGAATCAAGCATTCAAAACCAAGTAAAGAAATTCTGTCCGAATGAATCCGGATAATCCAGAGCTTCCACCAGCTTTGCTCGAAGTGGTGGAAGAGAACGATGAATATACTGTCCAAGAGCGTGACAGGTTGAGGGTTGAAATAGAAGCTCTGAGGGCTGAAAAGGCCAAGATGGGCATGAAGGAGAAATCCAAAGCGTCAGTTGCTCATCGCTCTGATAACCCTCGAGAGCATGAGGCTTCAAAAACTCATGTGAGCACTAAAAAGACACATGCCAGTTCTAAAAACTCTCACCGGTCCAAGCCTGTGGAGAGTTCTGACTCAAGTTCAGAATCTTCGGACAGCTCTTCGGACAGTGAGGGAAATAAAAAATCCTTGTCCTCCAGTAGTGATGAGGGGCGAACCAGGAAAAAACAGAAGCAAGTTAAAAAGTATTCCAGAAAAAGAGATCATCATGGAAGAATGAAAAGGCACATTGGGAAAGGATCATCTCACAACCGAAGGCATGTAGACCGGATGCTGGTAGATCCTTTTGCCTTCCATGATGAGCCAGGTATCTTTGCAACACCTAATGAGGATACTGCGTTCAGTCGTGGGAGGAATTGGAGGCAATCGCCTTTGTCTTCTAAAATACTGTCCGGAAATCTCCCCAAGAGGAATTGGAGAAGTACGATGGCAGTACTGATCCAGACAATCATCTGGAGCAATTCAAGAACTTCATGATGAACTTTGATGATGATGATAAACTGCTCTGCAGGGCATTCTCCCAATCCTTCACGGGGAGTGCTCTGAAGTGGTACAACAGCCTTCCTCAGGGTTGTATCAGAGACTTTGATACTTTTTGGGTGGCCTTTCGAAGGCAATTTGTGGGGAGTAAGGAGTTAAAGGGTAATGGAGATACCATAATCCATTGTGCCCAGGAACCAAATGAATCGTTAAAGGAGTACATAAGTCGTTTTGTGAACACAAAAAACGGGCTGGCTGATTGCTTTGAACAAGTGGCAATAGCGTCCCTGAGACAAGGTTTGAACCCGGGCAACCTGGCCGATTCAGTAACCAGGAAGAAGGCCATGACCTGGGGAGGATTGCTAAATCAAGTTGGCAAACAAATAAATGTTGATGAAACAAAGAAGACCAGGGTGCACAGACAGGTGAGATCCACCCCGGTGGCACCAGCTCCAAATCAAAACCAGTCCGGGAACAAAGCTAGAGAAACCGGACAGGGGCATGGAAGGGGAAAAGCTCAGTCTCAACCAGCTGCTCCTGCACAAAGCCAACAGACTAGAAACAAAAGGGGACCATGGGTCCAACCGGAGTGGTTTGCAGAACTCAAAGAAAGTGTGGCAACCATTTTCGATAAAACAAAAGATGAAGTACACTACCGGAGACCAGCAACCTTGCAGTCTCCCAGAGAACATCGAAACAGTTCTTTTTGTCAATATCACAATGATATTGGCCATACTACTGATGATTGCATAGCATTGAAACAAGAGGTTCAAAACCTGATCGAAAGAGGAAAATTGGGTGCATACGTTAAAAGGAGAGGAGGCAACAGGCCTGACAACACTCACCGGGCTGGTCCGGTTAATGCTGCCCCGGAGGGGGCTATAGTAATCATTGAAAGGTTTGATGTGGAATCTGAATACTTGGATCCTGATCCAACAAGAAACAGAGTGGGTGCTATAGAGGAACGTTCTAGATCGGTCTCCGGGCTCATTAAATTCTTCGAGTCCATGACAATTTTCGGAGGGGACACTGTAACGGCTCCTACCACTTCATCAAGAAAAAGGCATGTTCATAATTTGGCTACCCAGCTAGAAGGGGGCATGACCTCTTATCAATCGTCAAGTTTATTCCCATTTATTGTCTTTGATGGGGATGATTTGAGAGACATTGCTGGCCCTCATGAAGATGCTGTTGTTATAGGAGCATCGATAGGGGGCAATGAGATAAGGCGAATCCTGGTAGATACTGGGAGCTCTGCCAATATCCTCTTCCTAGATACTTACAAGAAAATGAAAAATCCAGCTGTGATTCAAAAGTCAGACAGATCGATCGTAGGCTTCACGGGCAGCTCAGCCGATGTAATCGGTGAGTTCGAAGAAGAAGTATTGTTGGGCAGAGGCCCTTTCAAGAAAACAGTCAGAATACTTTTCATTGTGGTGGATTGTCCCACTTGCTACAATGCTATTCTAGGGAGATCTTGGCTCTCTAGGATGCATGCAGTGGCTTCGACAGTCCATCAGTGTCTAAAATATGCTGTTCAGGGGTAGGTTGGGGTTGTCCGGAGCAGTCAAAAAGTTGCAAGGGAATACTATGCCACTGCCTTGGCTCCACGAACTCTGGGGGCAGTCCGTATAAATGACCAATAGCAGTTTGAGGGCCTTTCTGGGGGTGAGAGTGAAATTGATGACCCCAGAGAGACCCCCGGAGTGTTGATCCCAGTTGAGGAGGTTGAAACACACTGCTTGGAAGAAGGAAAAATCGTCAAGATAGGATCCAAAATGCCACCAATGTTGAAAGAAGGTATGTTGAAATTCTTAAAAGACCATCAGCATGTTTTTGCTTGGTGCAACGCTGATGTTACTGGAGTTCCATCAGAGGTGATTTCCCATCACCTATCTGTCCGGAGAGACGTGGCACCAGTGGTGCAAAAGAGGAGAGCTTTCTCAAAAGAAAAGGCTGATGTCATTGTACAAGAGGTTGACAGACTCACAAAGATGGGGCACATTAAAGAATCTCAGTACCCTTTGTGGACTGCCAATCCAGTCTTGGTAAAAAAGAAAAACGGTAAATGGCGAATGTGCATTGACTTCACAGATCTCAATCGAGCTTGCCCAAAAGACTTGTATCCGGTTCCCCGGATAGATCAGTTAGTAGACTCTACTTCTGGGAACAAGCTACTCTCCTTCATGGATGCTTTCTCCGGGTACAATCAGATCGAGGTGGATCCAAAAGATCAAGAGCATACCATTTTGTTACTGATAGAGGTCTGCACTGCTATAAGGTGATGCCCTTTGGCTTGAAAAATGCTGGGGCTACTTATCAAAGGTTAGTCAATAAGGCATTTGCTGATCAAATTGGAAGAAATATGGAGGTTTACATTGACGATATGATGGTGAAAAGTGTGGATGAGCAGCTGCACCTGTCCGACCTCCAAGAGACTTTTGCCAACCTGGCCAAGGTGAATTTAAAGTTAAATCCTGAAAAATGTGTGTTCGGAGTGCAGTCCGGGAAGTTCTTAGGGTATATTATAAGTGAGCATAGAATACAGCCCGACCCGGACCAACTCAATGCTTTGTTCCAAATGGAGCCTCCTCGAAACGTTAAAGAAGTACAGCGGTTAACGGGGAGGTTAGCAGCCTTGAACAGATTCATCTCCAGGTCTTCGGACAGATGTGCTCCATTCTTTCAAACCTTGAAGGGTGCAAAGGGGTTTGAATGGACACCACAGTGTGATGAGGCATTCAATGAGATTAAGAAGCATCTATCCTCTCCCAAGACTTTGTTCAAACCAATTGATGGGGAGACTCTCTTCGTATATCTGGTTGTTTCAAGTTGTGCCATCAGTGCTGTGTTAGTAAGGGAGGTTGATGGGTATCCTCACCCAGTGTACTACATCAGCAAAAGCTTGATTGATGCTGAACGGCGTTACTTGAAACTTGAGAAACTAGCATTGGCTCTGGTGATAGCTGCAAGAAAAATGAGGCCTTATTTTCAGGCTCATCCTATTATTGTCCGGACGTCTTTCCCTTTAAAGAATGTCCTTCAAAAAGCAGACATTTCAAGCAGAATGACAAAGTGGTCAGTAGAGTTGGGGGACTTCGACATAGACTTTGCTCCTCGAACAGCAGTAAAAGCTCAGGCTGTGGCTGACTTTCTGGTCGAATTCCATTCTGATAGGGACTCAGAACAACCTGCTGATTCGAAAGACAAAAAAGTGTGGATTGTCCGAACAGACGGGGGATCCAGTGCCATAGGCTCTGGGGCAGGAATATGTCTCACTTCCCCCTATGGGGACAACATGTTCCAAGCTATTTGTTTTGCTTTCAGGGCATCCAATAATGAGTCCGAATATGAAGCAGCTATAGCTGGGTTGAAATTGGCTTACATCTGTGGAGCAAAAAGGGTCAAGCTGCTAAGCGACTCCCAATTGCTTGTCCACCATGCCTTGGGCCTATCAGAAGCTAGAAAAGAACAATTGATCAAGTATTTACTACTCTTGAAAAATGAGGCCATGAAGTTTAAAGCCGTTGTCTATGAGCATATTCCCCGGGCAGAGAATGAGCTAGTAGACTCATTGGCAACAATAGCATATACGGAGTCCTATCCATGGATCCATGTGCTTGAAAGCCCTTCTATTCAACTTGATGAAGGTGAAAAAGAGGAAGTTTTTGAAATACAAGTAAACCGGCCTCAAGACTGGAGGTCTCCTCTTATGCAATATCTGTCTGATGGCATCGTGCCTTTGGATAAACCACAAGCCAGAACCTTGAAGCACAGGGCACGTGGTTTCATTATGATTAGAGAAGTCTTATACAAGAAATCCTATAGCAAACCTCTCCTACGCTGTTTAGGGGATCATGAGTCACAAATGGTTCTCTCTGAATTGCACGATGGTGAGGGGTCAGCCCATTGTGGATTTAGAGCATTAACAAGAAGAGTGCTTCTCTCCGGATATTATTGGCCATCAATAATGAAAGATGCTAAGGAGCTGGTAAGAAGATGTGACCCATGCCAGAGGTACAGTAATGAAATTCATGTACTAGCCATTCCTTTGGAATCAATTTCTGAGCCCATCCCTTTTGCTCGATGGGGATTGGACTTAGTTGGGCCTCTCCCTGTGGCGTCCGGAGGGCGTAAAACCATAATTGTAGCCATTGACTACTTTTCGAAGTGGATAGAAGCAGCCCCCTTGGCAGGGACAACATCAAAGGCTGTTATAAAATTCATTTTATCCAACATATGTTGCAGATTTGGTGTCCTCCAAAGAATAACGACAGACAATGGGCCACAGTTTGACAACAGAGAAATGGAGAGCTTCTGTGCCTCAAGGGGTATTCAGCATTGCTTTTCTTCACCTTTCCACCCACAGGCCAATGGGCAAGTTGAGGTGGCTAATAGAACAATACTATCTGGTTTAAAGAAAAATTTGGAAGGGGCTGCTGGGAAGTGGCCTAGTTATTTACAAGAAGTTTTGTGGGCCTACCGGACAACGCCTGGGGCTGCAACACAAGAATCACCTTTTGCCTTGGTCTATGGGATGGATGCAGTAGCCCCCATAGAGAAGACACTCCCCTCCTTTCGAGTCCACAACTTCTCCGGACAGGCTAATGAAATGGCAGTTAGAAATCAACTTGATTTAATTGAAGAAAGGCGAGTAAAAGCTCATCTTAGAGTGGCAAACTATCAAGGCTTGATGAGAAGCAGGTTTGCTTCTAAAGTTAAAAGAAGGGACTTTCAACCAGGAGATAAAGTATTGAGGAAAGTTTTCTTGCATACTAAAGAAAAGCTCTTCGGAAAGCTGGCCCCAACTTGGGAGGGTCCCTATACTGTGGTTGAAAGAATCAAGCCTGGCACATACTGGTTAGAAGACAAAGATGGCAGGGTTTTAACTCACCCTTGGAATATTGAACACCTTCGAATGTACTTGGAATAAAAATTATGTAAATATTTACTTGTTTAAACATCCATGTAAATATTTGGGGGCATACCACTTCCTCTCTTCAGCGCCACGGAGAGCTTTAAATAAAACTTGGAGCCTTCTTAAATAATTTTCTAAGTTTTTGCAAAATTCTGTTGATTGTCATACTATCCGGACTGAAAGGTCTAAGGGCTACTTAAATTCTAGCCAGAGAAACTAAACACTCTCACAACACAATAACTCAAGACTACTTAAACTCCAGCTATTTAAACAGGCTATGAAAGAAGAGAATGGTTGAGCAAAACAAAACATCCATTCAACAACTTAAAATTTCCTTGGCCTTCCAAGGACTTTTTAAACAAGTTTGGGTGCAGAACAAAAATCTGTCCGAACGGACAACATCACAAAAAAGGTGCCTTGGCCTTCCAAGGACTTTGGTTCAAGTAAAAGATAAATAAAACAAATTATAAATTAAGGTGGAGCCTTTGAAGATGGCTCGCCCTCATCTGTTTTCTTGCTCTTGATATCGCTTTTTTCCTCAATGACCTTCTTGCCTTTGGGGTCAACCTCTTCCTCACCCGGACTCTCTCCGGTTTCCTCTTCGTCACCAGACGAGGATATATCAGTGTACCCTTCATCAACCATGGTCCAGTAGGGGAGATCATCGTCATCCACATAACGCCATAAGTCCCCTAGTCTCCTCTTCGGGAACTTCTCGTGAAACAGGAGGACCATATCGGACTTTACTTTCTCAATCATTAATTCTTCACTCCGTATCATCTCCCTGGCATAAGCGTTGATTTTGGCCTTGATCATGGCCTCTTGATCCTTCACCAAAACAGCTTTCTCCTCAACATCCTGAGTCACTGCATTCTCCAAAGCAAGTTTGTCAGTGGTCAGGTTGGTAACCAGCTTCTCCTTTGCTACAGTTTCTCCTCTTGAGGCTGTCAAGTCCTTCTCCAACCCGGACAGCTTAGCCCGGAGATCTTTTACGGTCTCTTCTAAAGAAGCAACTTTTGTGTTGCTTTCATTTTGACTCTTCTTTAGCTGTTCGTTCGACTCCTTAAGCAAGTCAACCTTAGTAGTAGCAGTCCTGAGGTTTTCGGCCAGCTTCTCCTTCTCAGACTTGAGGTCTTTGATGGTGTCTGCCTGACTCCGGACTTGCCTTTCCAGGGTGAGTACTGGTTGCACGTTGCTAAGGAGGGAATGAGCTATGACATCCCTCTCACTGGAAACCAAGAAAGTCCTACCATTGAAGTTTACTGTGTTGGAGCTACTTGGGGGAACATATGGCCCTGCGAACTCATCTCTAGACACGCCAAGGAAGTAGTCACCTAGAGGACCCAGACCGGTGACGTCCATTTCATCCATGTTAATCTCTCCCCTTTCGATCTCATCGGTATGGAATTCCCTTGGAATCCCTTCGTTAAGATTCCCCGGGATCTCTTCAGCCAATGTCGGATCGGTTGGGAAGGTGGGCTCCGGATCCCGGAGAGTGAGCTCTTCACTTTGAGAAGTCTTTTTCTTTTTTACTTCCCTGTCAGCACTGTCACTCGCTTGTTTGCGAGTCCGTTTAGAAGCCCTTGTAGGTTTTGGGGAGTTCACCCCTTGCTTCTCACTCTCCAGTTCTACCACTTGTAGAAGGTTTGCATCAACTTGAGCCTGGGCTGGCACCACTGAACCTGTGGGAGCCTCTTTCTCTGAATCCTCTACTGCTGTCCTACCTTTCTTCTTCTTGCCCTTCATTTTACTTGGGGCTTTGGCCCAGGCAGGAAGGAAGAGGGTCCCATCCAGTTCATGAGACCTTCTCAGCACTACATCTTCATCAGGAGGGGTGGAGAACTCCTCCCAGGTTAGATCCCTTCGACCTGTGGTGTTCCACAGATGGGATCTCGCTAAATTCCCAGGGGTAAAAGCTTTATGAAACCGGTTCTCCCAGTTCTCCGCGGCCCATGCGTTTATCTTGCCACAGGTAACCTGTCCGGCTTTAAGGTAGTCTCCGAACTCCTTTGGCAGCTCTGATAAAACAAGAAAGTAACTGATTAGCATAAACTAAACGAAAAGAGAAATTCGAATAGAAACTTAAAGTAAAACTTACGATCGCTCCTCCATCTACTTCGAATAAGGCTAGGATTCTCCCCGGCCTTGATTTTCTTGCCATTCTCCCACGAGCCACTCACAAACAAGAACTGGCTCCTCCACTTGCTCTCCGACTCTAGGAGATCATCCACAGCTTTCAGATCGTTCCCCATGTTAAAGTGATAGAAAGGGAACTGATGGTGTTTGCACAAACTAGCTACAGCAGCGAACTCTTCCATTGGAAGAGGGATTCTGGACAACCTAGATGCCATAATGCATGACATCAAGGTGTACCATCCGTTTGGGCTTAGCTGTGATGGACATAGCTTGACTAGGTGGAAATAGCGCACTATCTCTGGATCCAGTGGGAACCTAAGTCCCCAGTTGAATAGCTCCGTAAAGAAGACTATCTCGTTCCTTTTGCAATCCATCGGGGTCTCCGGATCGATGGGAATTCGAATTTTTACATTTTCAGGAATCCCCCACTTAGTACGAAATCGTCCCAGATCTTTAGTATGGATAAACGCATACTTGGTCTTTAACAGAGATAAAAGGTACTTGAACTCTACCTTATGAAAGCAGGGCCCTACTCTCCCTTCAAGGCTCTCCGGCAGATCCGGACGCCTCAGATACAAGTCCTCTTTGCCCTTCTTGGCAACAACTACAGCAGTTTCAGCTTGTCCGGAAGACTCGGACTCAAACCTAACCTCCTCAGTGGAGTCTTCCATCCTCTCCTCCATTATTGTTGGGGGGAGCTTCAGCAGAAACAGCCCGAGGAGGGATGAAGCTTGGCACAGCTGATCCTCCGGACTGTTGGCTATTTGTATGTTTTTGAGTTCTCACCTCAGTTTGAGTTTCTGAGGTCGAAGTTTCCTTGGGAGGTAATGGGCTGCTAGCCCCCGGACCGACTGGCCTTTCCCGGAGAGTCCTAACAGTTGCCCCGGACCCTGAATCGCTGGTATTTTTTGAAGAAAGTCCCTTAACCAATCTGCTTGGTCTTTTCATGATTAGTTTGTCTGGAGAATGATCGGAGTCGGACCCCATAGCAATGAAAGTGGATTTCTTCCTGACACTTGTGACAGTGACCCCCGGTTCAACGATAGGGATCGACTCTTGAACTGAAGAGCCAGATACTATGGGAGAAAGTGTTGATTGAAAGAGTTTTCTGGGTTTCGTACCTTTCGAAGAAGACGAACCTCTATCAGATTCTTCGATTGAAGGGGCTGGTTTCTCGACAGGCGACGCTGGAAGTCCTGCTGCAAGTCTTTTCTCTTTTTCAACCCTTTGAGCTTTCTCCAATTCTGAGAGATTAAGCCAGCCACCCTTGATTAGAGCTGTTCTTGCTGTGAACATAAAACAACTAAGGAAATCTTGAAGTTTTAGAGAGATGAAACTTTGAGTAAAATGGCAGAGTGAAAGTGATAAGTGAGGCTGTGAAAGATGAATAAAATTTATAGTAAATGTAAAAAAGAGGGTTTGATTCCTAGGAGAATCCGAAAAGTTGGGCAATGATTAAAAAACGGCGCTGACGTCATCAATAGCATTTAAAGAGGTAACTTGTTCGAGAAAGTGGTGCAACTTTCGAGGTGAAAAAACGGCTGAAGTAACCAACCAGAAAGTGACACGTGTCCCACTAACTCTGACAAGAACCGTTTAGAATTCGTAACGATTGGGCTGTCCGGGCCTGTCCTCAACTCTCTTCGAATTGGAAGATCACTTCCTAAGTCGGACTGTTTTTCAGTTCTTTAACAAGGACACTTGTTTAAATACCTAAAAAAAGGGCTCCTGATGAGTCCGAATTCGAAGTGCTCCCCGGAAGGGCAGTCCAAAGTACATCTCCCCGTGAATTCGGACAGGCTCCAAGTATTTAATTCGAACAGGACTTTTTTACCGGGCAGATGATTTCGAACACTGTAAACTTAAGGCAGTTCGAACTATGACTAAAGTACTAAAAAACCTAAACACTATCTGACTAAGCTACCTGCACATCTGCTTAAAACTTATGGGTCTTTAAACATGACCCGGGTCCATTAAACTTGACCCGAAAGCCCATAAGGGCCCAAATTTCACACTATAAATGCCCAACCACCAGCATTAACTATGGGTAAGAAAAATTAACTGCTGCCAAGCTGCACAATTCTCTCTCCACCCTTAAAACACTGTGAAACACCCTTAAACACTGTGAAACACCCTTAAACACTGTGAAACACCCTTAAACACTGTGAAACACCCTTAAACACTGTGAAACACCCTTAAACACTGTGAAACACCCTTAAACACTGTGAAACACCTTTAAACACTGTTAAACACCCTCACGCCACCTTAAAACTCCACTTAAAATTACCAGCCTACCCTCAGGCAACTTTTATCCACACCAATAATAAGCAGGTTTTTAATAAGGAGTATATTCATTGAATAAGGCAGTGAAAACCCAACCTAGTACTGTTGAGAAGAGATGTGAAGTTGGTGATAGATCTGATCTGGAGAGTGAAGCTAAGGATGGTTCTGCTGAAGATGATTTAAGACATGGTCTAGATTATGTTTTATGTATAGAAATTTCAAACAATGTATGAGTCCAAACAAGGTCATGGGCATGGGGTTATAGGACCATAATATTATCATATTGAAAAGAAAATTGGTAATGACAATTAATAATTTGCGAGAGATAGAGCATAAAGACCCAACAAACTTCCATAACAGAAGCGGCTTTATCTTTTGATTATGCTTTATCCTTTGAAATCAATCGATATGTAATTGGTTATGCTTTATCTTTTGAAATCAATCGATATGTTCTTGAACCGGAAGCTATCCAAATGGAATGAAAACTAGTGATAAATAGAAGTGGCTTACAATGTGAGGAAATAACTAAGATATCTCGAGAAGATGAGCACCCAATGTTTTGTGAAGCAGCTGAAGGGGCATAAATTTGTTAGTAATAAATGAATATTCAAAAGGAAGTAATACATTCATGTAGTTAAGTTATTCAGATAAAATGTGACCCTGGTGGCAATACATTCATGTAGTTAAGTGCTTTACGTAAAATAAGGGTGTTGGTTTTAATGAGATGTTTTCGTCAGCAAAGACTTGAAGCTTCGAGTAATCACCTGATCATAATATAACACGAGTAAAGAGCTTTCGATTTTAACTCTATATTTCTGTAAAATAACAGAAAGATGGAATACACAAATCCATCACACAAGACATATTTAACGTGATTCAAATTCTTAATCCTACATCCATGGAAAACATACATTGATTTTATATATAAAGAGGTTATAATAAGACTTCCTCAAACATAACTATCTCAACTACTATTTTTTTGTTACAAAGCACCATATGGCTTACAAAATGAATTATGGAACTCAGTGTTTATCTTCTATCTTACTTATCTCTCTAAAAAGAGAGTCAAGCAATAAGTTTTGTCTTTCTAAAAATGTTCTCTTTTTTTACACATGCAAGACCAACTGCGATTGTCGTTTTCATATTATATAGATGTAAGGATGTAGTCCACAATGCATCAGGCTCACATTAGTATCAAAAAATATATTATTTGCTCCAACCAAATAAGGAAATAGTTAATGTCACATCATCATGAGGTAGAACTGGTGGGGTAGTGGCACCATTTCTTGACGTTTTTACCATTGTATTATTTTCTCATTTCAAATATACGCTCGAGGTTATTGATCTTACTCAACGACAGAAATTCATCACCCATGTCAATATTTTTCATACAAGTAATGAAGCTCATTCCAAAAACTTAGAAGAATATCCAAAAGTCTTCGCCAACATGTTTCTGCAACTTTGGTTTAAGAAGGGATCAACGTGCACTTTCGGTTCCAGCATAAACATCAAACAAGTCGTCGATTCTTAAATTCCAACAAATGTCTCTCGACCTAAGTTTTCAGTTTGATCTTTGACACTATTTAACACTATAGTAGCTCTTGTCATGTTTTTTAATCTCACTCGTCCATCTTCGACTCTAAATTTGAGGGTAGTTTGTACCCGTCAATTTTAATCTACACTTAACAATATTGCTAACCATTCTATGTATAAGTTTATTAAAAATAAACTATAATAAAACTATCGATTCAAATTTTCACAGATTTCCAAATTTTTAAATTGCTAACCATTCTATGTATAATTTGATAATAATATACTTCTAAATTAAAAGTCAAATGATTTAATCGAATTATATATATATATATATATATATAAAGTTCGATTGTTCACCCAAACATATTTATGCATGTCAAATGTAGATGGATTGAAAATAAATTATAAAAAAAAATAGAATTTTATTTTCTCATCTTATCAAATAAAAAACGTGATAGTTTAAAAAGCAAATGAATCATGACTAGATTTGTGAGCACCTATGAAAAGTGGGTCGGAGTCTACACTCGACAATGAACTTTGTCCTCTAAATTAATGGGAAGTCATTAATTGTTTGTTTTTTTATAGTTTAATTTAAATATAAAAAAGTCAACCAACTTGTTAAAATTTATGTTTTTTTATAATTTAATTTAAAAAGTTTTCAAAAATGTAAATGTTAATGTAAATGTTCAGAAAATAAAACAAAGAATCTTAAAATAAATTATTATATTTCAAAAATAAAGTATTCATTCTAAATAATTAAAGAATATGTGTTTTTTAAATCATAGTAAATTTTTAAATCAAATCACTTACAAAACTAAATTATATTTTTTTTATAAAAAGTAATGAACGATTATAAAAGCAAGCCACATACATTAATAAATTAATTATTAAAAATATCAAACTAAATGTTAAATTATGATTTCAAACATAATAAATTGAAGTAAAAACAAAAATATCTTATCGATATTAGAAATATATTATATATGGTTTAAATAATTATATGTATTTTTCGTCCGAAATATTTGGTATATTATACGTTTTAATTTTACTGAGCCTTGCACGACTTGGAATATTGAAGTTGAAAATTCTTTCCAACTAAATCTCGAATGAGGCAATTATAATTAAACTCACAAGATTTTTGAGGTTAGTTGGTCTTAAACTTTACTCGTAATAAACTCTGTGTAGACTCAAACCTTATTTGATCACAAAAAACTCTATTTCATCAAAGAAAAAGTATAAGTATAAAATGATTTTAGATTGTTTGAGTAGGTATAAGAGTAGCCCCTCATAGTAACCTAATTATAAACAAAGAATTATTCAAAGAAACTGAATTGTTGGAGTAGCCGAAAAATTATTTTGTGATAAATAATTATTGCTGAGAGTTTTGAATTATAAACTTTATTTCAAATATATTTATTCTTCTTCATTTTCATTATTTTCCATTTTTTAGTCCTTGATTTTTTTTTCCTTTTGATTTTTTCCTATTTTATACCAAACCACTTCAGCTTTCTTCTTCTCGTTTATTATGAGAAAAAAGATTAGTTTATAATATTTTATTATAACAAAAATTGAGAACAAGGAACTTGTATGTTTGGGATAATGATTAAGAACACTCTTATACACAAAATCAGAGTAATAGTGCATATTGTGAAGATAATCCTTCATCGGATATGATAGATATGATAATTATATTGAATAATTTGTAAAGTTGCGTGAAGCCCGTGCTAAGTCTCTCCAATCCATGATAATTTTAACCTTGATGTTGATCCATTGTTAATAACACTATTATTTTTAAATTTTGGCATGGAAAAATTAGGTACTTTTATTTCTATAGTATTTGGTTTTGTTGGTCTTTCTTGCACTTATACTTTACAATCTTCATACTCATAGTTTATTTTTCGTACACCTATACTTTGAAATCTTCATACTTATTTTTGTGTTTCTTATTCATCATAATATTTACCAACACATTACTTTAACCATTACTCGATTTGTGTTTTTTTTTTCAAAAATAACGAGTTGGATTTTTTATAGCCAACTACAACACCTACACCAGCAACATCCCACAAGGTATTTGTATTAGAATTTTCAAATAGAGATTTAGCACATAAGATTTTAAAAATATATGAAAAAACATCTAGTTTGCTTCTGTATTTGACAACTTTTCCCAAAGTCATCATCATTATCCTACACATTATATCGATCGAGGAGGAAGTAAACTCGACATTTATTGTGATACCTCATCCTAGTAAGAACCTCAGAAATAAGTTGTTTTATATATCACCAACAAAAAACACAGGCTTCAGCGAATAATACATACCAAATTAAAAAGGTCACAAAACATTATGATCTCGATTCACAAGATATTAAAACCATGTTATAACCCAACTAAATTTTCTCTCACCATCTTTCTTAGATGCATTGGCATCATTAGTCAGGTCTTTCTTAGCATAATTTTGGGAGAACACATATAAAAGTGATGAACCATCAGTTATATTACCAGAAGTTGAGGTCTCAGCAAACCGTTCAAAGTACCAATTTTTATCTTTCTTAAAGTTAAATAATATCTTGAAGTAATCTCTAAATATGATGATCAGGCCTTAGTAAGGAAGTATCTTATAAAATTAGTTGTGTTGCCTCTCTAAAGTAAAGAATAAATAATATTATATTCTTTTATATGCTTCAGAGAAAGATGAACATTAATCATCACATACTGATTATGAATTATGAGTTTAACGCGCTCAATCAGAGCGATATATGTTTTAGGTAAAACAGTCGAAACTCTTCCCTTTAGAAAATCTATCGGAAACCTAAATCTACATTTCTCCATTGGCGCTTACATACAAATTGGAAACTCAGAGTTGTGTAATGTAGGGTAAAAATAGCTTTGTAACCCTCTATTGACAAATTAATCGTTAAAATTAAGTGTTATGGTGTATAAAGTTAGGACGCCAAAACTTAACCACAATCTTAGTCATTTAAAAAATTACTCTCAAATTCTCATTTAACTATGATAAACAAAAAATTATTGAACAATTGTAAGATGTTTTAATTAATGAACTTGTATGTATTATATAGGGGAAACGTAAAGATTTATAGTTATTACAAGATATTTATTACTATTATAATTATAAAGTGTCGTAACAATCTAATACATTTATTTATGTGTGTTTAATACAGTTAAAGTGTAACTGTCGGCATCATTGATAGTTTTTTTACAGACTTGTAGCTTATGTCAAAGGATAACATCAGCTGTGAGGCCCATTGACCATAAGACTTCGGCTAGAGAGCCATTAGCCTAAGGATCCTCAGTTAAGAGGCATCAACGTAGACCTTCGGTACATGGTGTCAGCTGCCTAGCATTATTTTTTATGTTAGGATTCAACTAAAATGGTGAAATCCACCATTATCATAAGCCCCCTAACCCTTGCGAAAAAATTGAGGGAGAAATATACTGGTGAAGGTCGATTGCCTTTATTTATCTTGCATGTTTCTTTGAATATCTTTCATAATATGTATGATGGTTAATAGTAGATGATCATTCCCAAAGTCTACAAACTACTATTGCAACTTTTACGATTGAACTCCAAATAATTTTTAAATATCTTGGTAGATTGGATTCTCTCTAGCCAAACTATACATAGAGACGTCTTTAAGTTTAATTTGTGTTGATCATGTTCCGACTTATATTAAAAACCTCATGTTGGCAAAAAAACCTCTATTTTTTTAGAAAGAAATTAGTAGCAAATCAGGTAGCAGACTGCTATATTTTAAGACATTACTTTATTTTAGAGAAATTTGCGCGCTTGTACACTAGTCCTTGTTGAAGAATGAGGAAATAACTAGAGATAAAATTCTTATGAGGTAATGATTAAGAAATTGAAATGTGAATCAGGAGACTTTGATGATGGACGTGCATATTTTTTGACTTAGTTTGTTACGGGATGATCGTTATCGTTGAGTAGCTAGGTTAAATCTAAAAGGAATTAACGTTGAGAGGTATTTGTGATATGTTGGAAAATTTCAAAAGACCATAGTGCAATTTTTGAATGCACATGTGAAGTTGTAATGTCGGGAAGATACATTGTATAACAATTATGTAACACCTTCTTATATACAAATTTATGTCTCAGATCTCCTTTAAACGTAGTCGTTGATGTATACTTATTTTGGCCATTGAATCACAAAATACAAAGTTGTTAGATGAAATAAAATTTATGGTTAAATCTCGCTCATCGTTTCTCATATATTTGTGGGTTTTCTCTTTGATCTTCGTTTACATAGTGCTTAAGTAAAAATATTTTCACTAAATGTAAGCTTTCTATTTTATCACAAAAGCTCTTAGCTTTTTATTTCTTTTATGTTTAGAAACCTTTCTCTCTTATTGATTCAAATAAGGATCAAGGTTTTCCATGTTTCTTATATTGATGTGTATGATTTGAGAAATGAGTCTCATCAAAGCACTTACAGTGTAGGCAAGATCAGGTCTTGTGCAAATTATAACATATATAGTTCTACCAATAACATTGGAATAAGGTATCTCATAGAGATTAACTTGATGGTTGATGGACCTTGAGAGATTTTGATAGAAAATATGAACCAAGGACAATCATCAAAGCTCAAGGCTTAGCCGATTTCTTAACTAGACATCATACTAAAATACTCAAACCGTCAATTGAAAGCTTGGACCCATAGTGGTTGGTTCAAACTAGCAGATAGTCTAACATGTCAGGGTACAAAGAAGGTGTGATGTTCGTGGATCCATTTCAGGGAGGCAATACCTCTGGTTATCCGTTTTGGTCTTTAGACATCTTAAAATGAGGCTGAATACAAGGTTGTTATTGCAGTTGACCTATATATGCGGTGCTAAAAGGGTGTGATTAATGGGTGACTCATAGCTCTTGATAAATATCTTCATCGAACAAGTAGAGGTTTGTAAAGATTATTTTGTATAGTACCTCAAAACATTAAAAAAATAAAGCCCAACGTTTGAGATGCATTTAGTATGAGCATATTCATTGGGCTTGCTCTGAACCTAAAAATTGGGTTACTTTGTAAGATTGCGTTTCAATTGATAATGAATACGATTCGAAGCCCAAAGAGACACTTGGGGTGTATGTTATTGACTTAGGGGATTTTAGAATAGAAATCATAGATTTTTTATACAATCCCTCCCTAGTGATAATAATTGGCTAGAAAGTTAAAGTTTGAAGCATACAATTTTGTGTTATCGGGAGGGATATTGTACAAGGAAGGTTTGATCCGACCTCTTTTACAATTATTAGGCCTCAAAATTTCTATTATGTTCTTAAAAATCTTCATAGTTGGACCAACTCGACCCACTATGGATACAAAACATTAATGCAAATAGTTTTGCTAAAAGGATTTTATTTCCTAACCATTATGGACGACGTGAAAGAGTTGGTGAAAAGATGTGATATCTGCCAACGGTTTGCCAATATGATTCATTAGCTAGTTGTGCCACTCGATTTAGTATCTGAAGCGTTACCCTTCGATAGACAGGGCATCGACCTAGACAGAGCCTTACCTAAGTTTTCAAGATAATTCCAAAATATTGTTGTTGTTGACTATTTTTTAAATTGGGTGGAGACTAAACTATTCTTAAGAATAAGGGAAAATAATGTGATCAACTTCATCCTAATGCATATTTGTCACATGTTCGAAATTACTTAGTTAATCACCGCTAGAAACAATCTTAAATTTTAAATCTGATATCGTCTTTAGTTTTCAAAACTTCAAGGTGTATAAAAATATTTCTCAACAATTTCCAACCATAAGTTCACCAATATAAGTATCATATAGGGTTTAAAATAGAACTTAATAAGGGTAACTAGTAAACGGTACAACTTTATTTAAGAAGTATTACGGGCATAATAACGTATGAAACTATCATAAATGGATCTAATTTCTCCCTGATGTATAGAATGGATGTAGTCGTCCCAATAAAAACTAATGTACCGTCTTTTAGGGTGACTAACTACACTGAAGAAGAGACAATATGGGAAAATGTTGAATTGGAATTAACTGAGGTTAAAAACATAAAAATCACTTAAAAGTTTGATATTATCAAGCACTTATGAGGAGTAGGTATGCATCAAGGAATAATAGTAAATTATAGGGATGCGTAAGGATTGTAGGATCGGTAAGCTCGATACAAATTGGCAAGGCCCTTACACGGGGTCTGAAATAGGTAAGGCTAGTACTTACAATATCACGGATGAAGAAGGGAGGCAACTTCAATATTTGTGCAACACTGAACATCTAAGGCTGTAATTTTGTTAAAGGGTCTGATGGCATACTCTTTCCTACCCTGGTGTCGCAAGAAGGTTATAACGAGGTACCAACATAGCCGATGTATTAACGAAACATTTATATTTATATTTTGCATCTATTCTAATATTCCAATGCTCGGTAAAGTGCTATAGCCATAGCTTGTTGAAGAGAAATATGATGGTCTAAGTTTTTGGCTTGATTCTATCCGAAGATTTCGTAAAGTGTTCCGACCCTAATTGGTCGAAGAGAAATCTAATGTTGTATGTTGTTAAATTAGTTCTATATGAGGATCTTGTAAAGTTTTTCAACCTTCATTTTCAAATATAAATATGACGATTTAATCTATTAGGTCGGTTATATTTGAGGCCATGGTAAAGTGTTCTAACCTTAGTTGGATTGTCGCATAAATAAAACTCCGAAGGATCATCATTAACGGTTTCAACAATTCCATAGTCCTTTTCTCTATCCAAATTGTCCTCATCAATTACTATAAACATCTAACATTTCATTAATTTTCTTCAAAAGCGATCTCGCAAGTAATAGACTTCAGATTCGTCAACTTTCGTGAACTGATTCTTCACTGAAAGAACTATTAGTAATACATGAATTCCATCTGTGGACAAACCGATACTATGGAGAATTTCATTTTCAATATAAATATTTATGATTTCAATGGGTGGGTGTTGTGTGAGATAACTTGTTTGGGCTATCACACTTTTAATAACACCTTTCTAGTTTAGACTATAATCAAATACTTTCCTCGTGATAATATTATTGTCAATTGTATTTTTCCAATTACTAATAAATTTCTTCTTTTTAATATTACACCTTTTTTAGGTTCATGAGGTCTCAGTGATGGTAAAAATGGTGGTAAAAGTTTTCCAATGATATATGAATTTTCAACAAAGACATTCTCCACAATATGTTTTTTTCTCATTTTGAATTGTTACCGGTATGTTGAATAATATGACTTACACCCACCAATTTAATTATAAAAAAATGATTTATACCCACTATTGATGAATTGTTTTATTTCAAAATTCTTTTTTTCTGATGATAAAATTGGTTTCAATTTTTTCAATTTTTCAGAAGTTTTCAATTCTTTTGCATGAATTCCCTTCTCCTCGACTTTGCAATCATACTTTTCGTAGACCAGATTGTCAAAAACGGGCTCAGATACAACTTTAGCATCAAAACTAAATTCGGTAACTTGTGTCGTATGAACACTAAGCTCCGAAATAGGTATTGGTGGTTTTGAAATACGTTTCTAGATAGTACCAATGTAATCTTGTGACCATCCATCACAAAACTGTATCGGTTCTTTTTACCATCATAAGTATCATTCCTCTTAAATCGCCATGGACGTCCTAAAACTAGATGACAAACGTCCATGGGAAATAAGTCACACCATGTTATATCTATAACCACCAAAAGAAAATGGAATTAGGCAGGGTCTAGAAATTGTTACCTCAATATACCCTATTAGTCCAGACAAAAATGCACGGGTTTCGAAGAGCATCAGTCTTTAGTCCCAGTTTATGAACAGGCTCATTTGATAACAGATTCTCATAACTATTCAAATCAATTACGAAGCCTAAAAACACTATAAAACGGGTTTTAAATGAGTATTGCGTTGCCAATAATTATATGTAGCTGAAGTATCAATCACCAATGATATACTATTCTAATCAAATTAAAATATTAATATATCGAAATTGTTAAAAAGTCTTTATCATATTATTTAAGAAAACCAAATAATATTCTGAAATATATAAAACAAAAAGAAGAAGAAAAGAACGTATTTAGATGTAGGAACAAAAACTACAACTTCGTCAAATATGGTCTGATTTGGTGAATTTCCATGTTGTCGTCGTACTTATAATTGAGTAGAAAATGAGAAGTCAAGCTTATAAATGGAAAGATTTTAATAATCAACACTTAAACAAAGGAAAATGTAATAAATGTACAAACAATTTATAAATATTCCAACATAATTTTATATCTAACTTATTATTTATAAATGTTTTTTTCAAATAACTAATTAATCCTTTAATTTTATTTTGCAAAATAAAATGTTAATAATAAGTTGTCAAATTACTTAATATGAACTCCACATAGACATTACATTGACATATAACAATCCAATTCACGTGTAAAGAGAGAAAAAGTAGTTGTTAAATGAGCCTTACCCTTACAATTTACATCTTCATTAATCGGCCCTCTTTTCAATTAGTTTTTACCAAGAGAATCGATGAAGGACTAAAATTTTGAAATGTTTTTCTTTGTCTGAAATATTTGCTATATGCATACGTTTTAATTTTACAAAGCCTTGCGCGACTTGCAATATTGAAGCTAAAACTTCTTTCCCGACTGAGTCTCTAATTTGAAAATTATAGTTAGACTCACAAGGGATTGATTAGCACACTTGTAAAAAATTGGAGAGTCATTTTACAAGTATTGTAGTCATGAGAGGTTTCGTTGTTAGATTGTGTGTTACCGCATGAACTTCTCTTCTTATAGCCGTTAAATTATATTGAATATTAGTCACTCATTTATAAAATCATCTGAACCGTTTATATATAGAAACTCTTCAAGATTTGTGATTTATTAAGTTCTTTTTAAATATATTTATTCTTTTTCTTTTTTATTATTTTCCTATTTTTCTATTCTTGAATCTTTTTTTTTCTTTTTGATTTCTTTATATTTTATACCAAAAATTGCCACTTTAGCTTTCTTTTTCTCATTTATTTTGAGAAAATATTGGTTTAAACTCTTTTATTATGAAAAATTTCGAGAACAAGGAACTTGTATTATTGTGATAATGATTAAAAACGACCTGATAGCCAAAACCAGAGTAATAGTGCATATTTTGAAGATATTCCCTTCATTGCATATGATAGATATGATAATTATACTGAAGAACTTGTAAAATTGCATGAAGCCCGTGTTAAGTCTCTCCAACCCGTTATAATTTTATCATTCATGTTGTTTCATTGTTAACAATACCACTATTTTTAAATTTTAGCATGGAAAAATTAGGTACTTTTATTCTATAGTATTTAGTTTTGTTGGCCTTTCTTGCACCTATACTTTACAGTCTTCATACTCATTATTGTATTTTTTCATCATAACATATATCGAAATATTACTTTAACCATTACTCGAACTGTATTTTTTCCCAAAAATAACAAGCTCGATTGTTTCACAACCAACAAGAACACCTACACCAGCAATGTCACACAAGATATTGGTATCATAATTTTTAAATACACCTATGTTTTTAAAAATATGTAAAAAATATCTATCTTGCCTTTGTATTTGACAACTTTTCTCAAAGTCATTATCACTATTTTACGTAATATATTGACCGAGGAGGAAGCCTACCCGACACTTATTATGATACCTCAGTCTAATAAAAACCTTAGAAAGAAATTGTTATGTAAATCACCAACAAAAAACATAGGCTTCAGTGAATGATACATACCAAAGTAAAGGTTAAGGAACATTATAATCCCAATACACAAGCTATTGAAACCACACTACCGTCAGATTTGATAATCTCCATGTAAACATCAACCAAACCAATAAACTATCTTTCATCATTTTTTTAGCTGCATTGGCATCATTAGTCAGGGTTTTCCTAGCATAATTTCGAGAGTACACATATAAAAGTTATGAAACATCAGTTACATTACCAGAAACTAAGGTTCCAGCAAACCGTTCAAAATATCCATTTTTGTCTTTCTTAACGTTAAATAGTATCTTGAAGTAATCTATAAATATGATATTCACACCTGAGTAGGGAAGTATCTTATATTATTAGATGTTTTTCCACTCCAAAATGCAAGAATAAACAGTCTACAATTCCTTTGTACGATTCAGAAAAAAGATGAACCTTCATCATCTTATATTGATTCTGAATCATGAATCTAACACGCTCAATCAGAGCGCTATGTGTTTTAGGAAAAACAGTCAAAACTCCTCCCTTTAGAAAATATATCGGAAACTTAGATCCACATTTCTCCGCTGGCGCTTACACACGCATTGAACACTCAATATTGTATAATATAGGGTACGAATAGCTTTGTAACCCTCTATTGACAAATGACTTTGTATCCCTTATAGTGGGAAAACGTATCAAAATTATAAAAGATCGTAATAATCTAATACATTTATTTACATGTGTTTAATGTAGTCAAACTGTAACTATTGGCATTATTAATTGTTTTATTACAGACTTACAGCTTCAACCAATGGATAACATCATCTGTGAGGTCGTGGACCATAAGGATTTGGTTAGAGAACTATCAACCTATGAGCCATCAGCCTAAAGACCATCAATTATAAGGCATCAACTCAGACAGCCGACTGAGGGAGTCGGCTACCTAGTATAACTGTTGATGTTAAAATTTGACTAAAGTGGTGAAATCCACCATTATCAATATCCATCCACTCTTTGTGAATGGATTGAGGGAAGAATATATTATCGAAGGTCGATTACCTTTATTTATGTTGTGCTTTTTGTCGAATGTATTTTATAGTATGCGTGATTGTTAATAGTGTATGACCATTCCTAAAATATGAAAAATAGTATTGTAGCTTTTATAATTTTTAAATACCTTGGTAGATTGGTCGCTCTATAGCCAAACTATCCCTAAAGACGTATTTAAGTTTAATTTGTGTTGATCATGTTCCTTCCCATTTTAAAAACCTCATGCAGACCAAAAAACCTTCCATTTTTAGAAAGAAAATAGTAGCAAATGAGGTAGCAGATTATTAGAGTCTGATGACGCTATTTTAGAGAAATTTGTGCGCATGTACACTAGTACTTGAGAAATACCGTAGTACTTGTTGAATAATGAGGAAATGACTATTGAAAAAATGTTTATGATGGAAGGATCAAAGACTTGAAATATAAATTAGGGGACTTTGATAATGGACACGCATATTTTCTGACTTAGTTTGTTGCGGAATGATCGTTATCATTGAGTAGCTGGGTTAAATAAAAAAAAGGAATAACGTTGAGGGGTATTTGTGATGTGTTGGAAAATTTCAAAGGACCATATTGCAATTTTTGAATGCATGCGTGAAGTTGTAATGTCGAGAAGATACGTGGCATAACAATTATGTAACGCCTTCCTATAAACAAATTTATGTCGCATGATCTCCGTTAAACGTAGTCATTGTTGTATATTTATTTTGGCCACTGAATCATAAAAAAAGATAAGTTGTTAGATGAAATAAAATTTAGGATTAAATCTCGCTCACCGTTTCTTATATATTTATAGGTTTTCTATTTGATCTTCGTTTACATAATGCTTAAGTATAAATATTTTCACTAACTTTTAACTTTATATTTTCTCACAAAAGCTCTTAGCTTTTTTTTTCTTCTACGTTTAGAAACCTTTCTCTCTTCTTGATTCAAATAAGGAGCAAGGTTTTCCCTGTTTCTCATACTGATGTGTATGATTCGATAAATGAGTGATCAAAGCACTTACATTGTAGGAAAGGTAAGGTTTCGTGCAAATCCTAGCATATATAATGCTACCAATAATATTAACATAAGGTATCTCAGGAAGATTAAATCGATGTTTGATGGACATTGATAGATTTTGATAGAAAATATAAACCAAGGACAAACATCAAAGTTCAAGCCTTAATCGATTTCTTAATTAGATATTACACTAAAAGACTCAAATCGTCAACAGAAAGCTTAAACCCAGAGTGTTTGGTTTGAACTAGTAGAGAATCTAACATGTCATGGTACACGGAAGATGTGTTATTAGTTGATCCTTTCATAGAAGCAATATATCAGGTCATCCGTTTTGGTTTCCCGACATCTAAAAATGAGGCTGAATACAAGGCTGCTATTGTAGGGCTTCGGTTGACCTATATATGCGGTGCTAAAATGATGTGATTAATGAACGACTCACAGATCATGATAAATCCATTCTTTGGACAAACAGAGGCTCATAAAGAGCATTTGGTATAATACCTCAAAACATTAAAAAAGAAAGCTCGATGTTTATGAAGCATTCATTATGAGAAAATCGAAAAGAGCTAAAAACTTATTGGTAGATTCATTGTCCTCGATAGCTTGCTCTAAACCTAAAACACGGGTTACTTTGTAAGATTACATTTAAATTGATAATGAATACGATTCGAGGCCCTGAGAGACACTTGGAGTGTATGTAATTGACTCAGGAGATTGTAGATTAGAAATCATGGATTTTCATACAAATATTACCCTCCTTGGTGCTAGACGTTTGAATTTCAAAGCGTAAAATTTCATGTTATCAAAGGGGACATTGTACATACAAGGTTTGATATGACCTATTTTACGATGCCTAGGCTCCAATTTTTTTATCATGGTCTTAAAAAATCTTCATAGTGGGACCAACTCGACCGGCTACGATAGGTGACGCGAAAGAGCTGGTGAAAATGTATGATATCTGCCAACAGTTCGCCAATATGATTCATTACCTAGTTGTGTCACTCGATTCAGTATCCGAAGCTTTACCCTTCGATAGACGGGGTATCGACCTAGTCGGACCCTTACCTAATATTTCAAGAGGATGTCCAATTTTATTTTGACTATTTTTCAAAGTGGGTGGAGACCAAACTGTTTTTAAGAATATAAGCTAAGAATGTGATCAACAATATCATAATGATTATTTGTCACGTGTTTGATATTCTTAAGTTAATCACTATTGGAAACAATCTTAAATTTCAAATATGATATCAGCTTTTATTTTCAAAGCTTAAGGCATATAAAAACATATCTCAACATATTTCCAACCATAAGAAAATAGACGAGTGGAGGTCACCAATATAAGTATTATATAGGGTTTAAAATAGGAACTTAATAAAGGTCACTTATAAATGGTCCAACTTTATTCAATAAGTATTATGGGAACATAGAATAACGTATGAGACTGCCATAAATGAAAATCCTTTCACCATGATGTATGAAATTGATGTAGCCGTCCCAATAAAAACTAACATACCATATTTCAGGGTGACTAACTACATCGAATAAAGGAACAATAAAGGAATAAACATTGAATTGGAATTAACCGAGGTTAAAAGAATAAAAACTCATTTAAAAGTTTGATACTATCAAGTGCTTATGATGAGTAGGCATGCATCAAGGGCCATCGTGTGTGTTTTTATTGTAGATGATAATGAAAGAAAGTATTTATGCATACTAAGGATCGTAGGCTATGTAAGCTCGATGCAAATTGAGAAGGGCCTTACACGGGGTCTGAAATAGTTAAGGTTAGTACTTATAAGATCATGGAAGAAGAAAAGGAGGCAACTTCAACATTTGTGGAACACTGAGCACCTACGGATGTAATTTTATTAAAGGGCCTGATGGCATACTCTTTATACCCTATTGTTGCAAGAAGGTTATAACAAAGCACCTACATAATCAGTGTATTAAAGAAACGTTTACATTCATATTTTGCCCCTATTCTAAGTTTCTAATGCACAGTAAAATGCTCTAGCCATAACTAGTTGAAGAAAAATATGATGGTAAAAGCTTTTGGCTTGATTTTATCTGAGGCCTTTGTAAAGTGTTTCGAACCTAATTGGTCGAAGAGAAATCTAATGTTGTACGTTTATAGCTTTATTCTATATGAGGATCTTGTAAAGTGTTACAATTTTAGTTTTCAAAGATAAATATAATGATTTAAGCTATTGGGTCGGTTCAACTTGAGGCACTGATAAAATGTTCTAACCTTGGTTGGCCAAAAGCAATCTGATGCTCCAAAATGTTGGGCAGTTTTCGCGTAAATAAATCTCATAATAATCATCATTAAAAGTTTCAACAATGTCATAATCCTCTTCTCTATCCAAATCGTCCCCATCAATGACTTAGAACATTACATATTTCATTAATTTTCTTCCAAAGCGATCTAGAGTGTAATAGAATGCGGAAGCTTCAGCTTCTATGAAACAATTTTGCATTAAAAACACTATTATTATTACACAAATTCCATTTGTGACCAAATCTATATTCTGGAGAATTTCATTTCCGGTAGTTTGATATCACACAGACGGGTCAAATAGACTATGAGTATTTATGATTTAAATGGGTGAGTGTTGTGTGATATAATTTGTTTGGGCTATAACACTTTTAACAACACTTTTCTAGGTTCAAACTTGAATAAAATACTTTTGTCCCCGGTAATATTATTGTGAGTTGCATTATTTCTATTATCAACAATTGTTTTTAATATTACACATTTTTTTAGAGGTCCATGAGGTCTCTGTTGTGGTAAAAATGGTGGTAAAGGTTCTCTAATGATATAATAATTTTCAACAAAGACAATCCACCACAATATTTTTTGTTCCTCATTTTAAATTGTACTCGGTATGTTGAATAATAGGACTTTTATCCACCAATTTAATCGTAGAAGAATGATTTATACCCACTGTTGATAAAAAAATTCTTTTAATTTTTTTATGATGATAAAATTGGTTTCATTTTTTTTAATTTTATGAGGTTTTCAATTCTTTAGCATTAATGCTCTTCTCGTCGACTTCATCATCATAATTTTCATAGAACGAATTTTTATATACGGGCTCAGATACAACTATAGCATCAAAAATAAGTTCGGTAACTAGTGTCGTATGAACAATAAGCTCCGAAATAGGGGGTTGGTGGTTTTAAAATGACACCAATGTAATCTTATGGCTATCGATCACAAAATTGTATTGGTTCTTTTTACCATCATAAGTAAAATTCATCTTAAATCGCCATTGACAATCCTAATACAGAATAAGAAAGCGAAACAAATGTACCAAAATCGAATCCTATTAGATTTTTTATTCAATAATTAAAATTTACTCTTAAAAAAATAAATATATAAAAAAACATTTAAAAAATTGAATTTAAATAGTAAACTACACCATTTAGACTAAATGACTCAAAGACAAAGGTGAGGAGGTAACCGGATTAAAAATGTAATTGTTATTTCAAATTTTGTGTTTATAGAAAAATTAAATAAAAATAATAAAAGACCTAAAATGATATTGAAATATAATAATATTATTATTAAATCTAAAACGTTTTATAAATGTAAAAATATTTATTTATTTATTTACGCGTCGACACGGTTAATAATCATAATTATTATGAAATCAAATTTTGTATACACGATAATGTTTTCGGCTTGCACTCGAGTAAAATGTTTAATTATGTGCGAGTAAAGTAAAAAGAGTATTTTAAGAATCTTTCTAATAGCCGCTAAGAAAGGTGATATTTTTTAGAGATGAGAAAAAATCGAAAAAAACCAAACCGACCGACCAAACCAAACCGAAAATTGTCGGTTTGGTCGGTTTAAAAATAATAATATTCGGTTTCGGTTTTTAAATGTCAAACCGAATTAAATTCGGCCGGTTTTTGGTATTCCCGAATAAAACCGAAACTGACCGAATATTAGATATAATTGTGTACCAACTCTATCACTTTTTAATCCTTGCCCCAGTGGTCCTAGTTAACTACCTAAGTTATAGCAGGTTATGGGTTCAATCCCCACATATAACGTTTTGGACAAATTGAAACCACTGTTTACTATCTAGATGTCTTTCGTGGATTCGCCACGAACCCTTTGTCTGTTCCTAAAAGCTACCGGCGAAATCTATATTTGAATTTCACTTCAATAATTCATTCAACTTGTCAAGAGGCGACTAGTAGTATTAACATATACTAATAAACAAATAAAAGGGCTAATTGTATCGTAACAAATATATTAATAAAACACAACAAATATATTAATAAAACTCTTCCGGGCCTTATCCATATGTATAACTAGAGGTGTCAAACGGTTTGAACCAGCACCAACCCGCACCGTTTAAGTCTGAACCACGGGTTGCAGTCCTGGCGGGTTGCGGTCTCGGCGGGTTGCGGTCCTGGCGGGTTGCGGTCCTGGCGGGTTGCTCTTATGCGGTCCTGACGGTCTGGCGGTCCTGCCAGGTTGCAGTCGTAATGGGCCAGTTTCACAGTTAAACCGCCAGTTCAAACCACCAGACGAACCATTTAAGAGCCGTTTACCAGTTCAAACCATCAGCCAAACCATTTAACCATTTAAGAACCGTTTATCAGAATATATTATAATGTTATTTAAAATTAATTTGTAAGTGTTAATTGAATCTAATTTCAATCATTGAGTTAATTATTCTATTTCATGTATTTTAATTTAAATATGTTATCATTTTAATCGAAATTTTATGATCATCAATTATATTTTAAAAAAATAATTGTAATTTGATTTTGATACGTTTGAATAATATATTACTATTAAATAATATATACCTATTAGACATATAATTGTATTAAAATTTTAAATTATTATGTGATTCTTTAGATTCTTTCAAGCTTGAAGTGTTTATGGTTAGATGAATTATATAGTTTATTGTATTTTCGAACTATTCAATATTAGAAGTTTATATGCATAGACATAAATTACTTGTAAGTTGTAAAGAACAAAATAAAAATTGAAAGCTAGGTAAGTGATTTAAATAACATTTAATAAAAAATAGAAGCAAAACAAACAATTCATTAAAAATAAAAACCAAACAAGTAACATAGTTGTTCAATCAAATAAAAAAGATAAACATTACAACGATAATGAAAATCAATTGCGAAAAACTAAGGAGCTTCATCGTTGTTGTTGTTAGGTGGTTGACCTTGCAAATGCATGTTCTCCATCATCTGTCGCATATACTCCGACTGTTGGGCTTGAGAGTTTGCAAATCGCTTATTCCATTGATCTTGTCCATGATGCCACTGCTCGTATTGACCATGCCACTGCTCGTATTGACCATGCCACTGCTGGAGGTGACCAAGTTGATCATTCACCCCTACTTGCCACTGCTGTATCTGGCTAAGCTGGTCATTTACCCCCCCCCCCTGCCAATTTTGAAATTCACCTTGCCATTTTGTAAAATCATCATGCCAAACCTTTTGTTGAGTATGCGCAAATTGCATATGATTCATTTGTTGAGTATGCGCAAACTCAGCAAATTCGCGATCGGTTCGTCTTTGTTGTGGCGGTACTCGCGAAGAACCACTAGCATTTGGATCGAAAGACACTTCAGCCTCAACTCGATACTGAGTAGGTGGATTTGGCGGTTTTGTAAGACCGTTCGCAATATATATTTGATTCAAGTCTTCTCTATGGTGGTTCCATGCCTCTAATTTCGAAATCAACTCTCCATCCCAAGAGTATATTTCCTGCAAACGCAAAGAGTTTCTACCTATAGCACTAGTCGGCCTCACCTTCACCGGAGTGTACATACTCACATCAGCTCCTTTCGAAACAAGCAATTTACTCAATATCATCCCATAAGGTAGTTTATCCGTACCACACCTCGCAGCCATATTTCGAATCATCAAGCTGGGTAAATTAATTATTCCCTGATTTCGAATCATAAAAGCAGTAACAAATGTTTGAATATATGAAAGCTGCGAATCATTGTTACTAGGTGGAAGAAATATACTATTTACCAATTTCAAAGCTAATTTCCCAATACCATCCAAATTACCCCGCATGGCTCGAAATTTACCGCTAATTTCCGGAGCTTCCGCACCAGGACAAGTAAGAATCTCTACCGCTTCTTCGTAAGACAAAGGCCAATCAGCACTCCATATCGTAGGGCGATAACTAATGGGAGGTAATTTATTACCGGTATAGATATCATGGGTTGGAACGGAAAAAAGATCGTAGAAATCAGTTTCAAAAAAACTAATGTCTTTACCATCAATTAAACAATTCATTCCTAAACCTCTTGGATCATTTTCGATTAATCTAGCCGTGGAATAAAACTTTCGCACTAGTTCTATATACCAATCACATTTGAATCCAGCTAGATTCATCCAACCTTGGCCATTAGTAGGCTCAATAAGTTTGAAATTTTTTTGCATACCCTCTATTTGGATCAGTTCCTCGTAGTTCAGAAACATACCGGACCAAATTTTTGTTACACCTCGACCTCCTTGCTGATTACTACGGATGCGAATCTCCCCCTCGGGGCGATGTTCGATAGTCTCGCTCTCCGTTACCTCCTGCTCCATGGTTTGAAACAACATTTCTTCCACCTCTCTCAATTCGGAAGTGGTTGGTTCACTACGTCCACCTTTACGAGCATTCTTTTTTGTTTTCGAAGACATTTGCGAAACCTGAAATTTAAATAGAGTTTGAAAAATATAAAAAAAATTTAGAGAAGTGTAGTAGAGAGAGGGGATAGATTTGTAGTGGAGAGGGAGAGATTTGTAGTGAAAAATATAGGAGGATGTAGGGTGTATTTATAGGGTAATTTTGTGTTTTTTTTTTTTATTTTCTACTAGCCGTTTGATGACGTCCGCATGACGTCATCAAGCGGACCATCCGGCCACGCGTGCGGATGGTCCGCTTTTGGCCGTTGCCAACGGCTAGTTCGTTTGAACTAGCCGTTGGTTGAACCGGGGCATCCGGATGATCGTCCGGATGCCCCGGTTCCAATTCGGACCATCCGGATCGATATCCGGATGGTCCGGATTGTCTGTCCGGGCGTCCGGGCGAAACTGTCCGGATGCCCCGGATCATGTGTCCGGACCATCCGGACGCCCATCCGGATGGTCCGGGCGATTATTTTTTTTTTGTTTTTTCGGTTTTTTTTTTTTGGGTCTCCCCTATAAGTAGAGGAGACCCCAACACCAATACTCACACCTCTCAAACAACTCTCTACTTCTCTCTAAATCTATCTATTTGTTCGATAAGTTCTAGAAAACTACAATTAGTTATTTTACTTATTCTACTCCTACGTTCGAAATTGTTTGATTTTTGTTTTTCTGCAAATTGTTTCTTAGTTGTTATTAGTCTAAATTTAGTTGTTCTATCTTGTTATTAGTCTAAATTTACTTGATCTATCTTGTTATTAGTCTAAATTGTGATTTTATTATTAGTATTTTATTGCATATTTGAAAAAAAAAACTGTTATTAGTTTTAAAATGAATTCAAAACGTAGAAATACTGGGATAAACCCACCATCTAATGTGGATCTCAATACCATGGATGATTTTTCTACAGAATTCCCTCACGTTGACACACTCTCCTCCCGCGAAAGTGGTGGTGGAAGTACTAGTGGGGGGAGATCTCGTAAGAAAACATCTTGGATTTGGAAACACTATACTCTATCAGAAGATGGTTTGTTTTGTATTTGTAAAGAGTGCAATAAACGTTATCTTCACGTAAGTGGATCTAGAAATATGGGCACTAGCACTATGGTAAAACATTTATCGAAACATGAAATATATGATCCTACAAAACCTAACCCAACTAATGTTTGCACGAACCCTCAAACAGGTCTTCCTTTTGAGTTTAACCACGATACGTATAGGGAAGCAACAATGATTTATGCAGTCGGTAGTTTACAACCATTTAGTTTTGGGGATTCTTTGAGATACGAAAATTGGATGCAAGTTGGGGTAAACCCACAGGCAACACGCATTCCACGTACCTCTTTGCGATCGCTTGCCTTTAAATATTATTTACAAAGAAAAAAAGAGATTATTCAAACTATGCAGACTTTGCCATGGAATGTTTCGATTACTAGTGACATAGCTACTTTTACTGATTTAGATATGATATGTGTTACCCTCCATTGGATGGACGCCCAATGGGTCCTCCAAAGGAGAATTATATGGTTTGAATCAATTGGGAAGCATACCGCACAAATAATTAGGGAGCGTATGACTGAATGCATGAATGTTTATGGCATTAAAAACAAGATTATGTCTATTTCGTTGGATAATGCATCTTCTAATATTAGTGCTATAACATTTCTTGTACAAGATTGCAATCCCCCTTTTCCAAAATTGTTTCACACCAAATGTTTATGCCACGTACTTCAATTAATTGCGAAAGAAGGAATACGTAAGGTTCAGGGTGATTATATTACCCCTATAAAAAATGGGATCCTATTTTGCTCGACATCCGCTGCTAAAAAAAGAGCTTTTAAAACACTTGTTCTTTCAAATGGGAAAAAATATAAGAAACTTTTATTAGATGTCGAAACTAGATGGAATTCTACTTACACAATGCTTGCACGTGCGCATGTTTTTAAAGAAGAGATATCGACGCTTTATAATACATATCGTGAAACACCAATTGAACCAGATCATTGGAAATTTTGTGCACACATGTTAAGATTTTTAAGACTTTTTAAAGAAAACACCCTAACCTTTTCTTCACAAAATCAACCTAATGCTCATTTGGCCCTTTTCACGATTGCTAATCTTGCCATGCATATGGATGAATTTAGATCACATTATGCATGCGTAGACATGGTGCCTGGAATGGAATATAAGTTCACAAAGTATTTTCATCCAATCCCTGATAGTTATTCATTTGCTTGCCTTTTAGATCCTTTTTCACGAAAAGAAAAATTTGAATTGCTAGTTGATTGCTTTTATAAATCTGTACGGTTTCCTACAGATATACCACCGACCGAACCAATTGACCCTCAAGGGTATATTAGCGGTATATATGATAGTTTGTATAATATCTATGATAAGTATGCTGCAAGATATAGATCAAATACATCTACAAATGTAAGCAGTAGTAACAATAGGGGTAGAGGGAGAAGTACTAACTATGTTCAATTGGCAATGTTACGAAACAATGTTACAGAAACCCCTCAATCTGATAATGAGTTGTATAGATATTGGACCACTAGGTTTGATTTTACGAATTATCAACACCAAGGTATTGAAGATATCATACGATGGTGGGGTACCAAAACTGAAGAGTTTCCTATTCTTTGTAGGATTGTTAAAGAGATTTATGCTATACCTATGTCTACAGTTGCAAGTGAGTGTGCTTTCAGCCAAGCGAGGTTGCAATACACGACTAAGAGAACAAGATTGACGTGCAAAGCACTTGGAGTGCTTGTGGCAGTTAAGGATTGGACAGCGGCGGATAAAAGGATGCAAGACATAGAGTTCAGAGACGAAGTGAACGTAGACGACATCTTCGAAGATTATCCGGATGATTACGAAGATATACTTGAACAAGAAATTGCGGAAGAAAACGAAGATGATGACGAAGATTTTACTTACGAAGAAGACGAAGCTGGAGATGAATGATGTTTGTAATAGTTTTTTGCTATTTTGTATTGTAATTTGAAAACATTTGTACAACTCCTGGCCCGCACGAGTATAAACTGTGAACGGCTTAATTATCCAAATATGACTTTACCTTTTATTATAATAACAACAACTGTATTATGAAATACTTATAACTTCATAAGATCTAATTTTGGTTTAAAAAATAATAACAAACACTTGTAAAATTTAAAACCAAATCACAATAGTAATCAAAATGTAATATTAAAATTATAACCATAGAATTTGTAATATTTTAACATGATAAGATATAGTTTTGGTTTGTATTAGATATAGAAACATAGTAATAATATTCAAAATATGATAATAACATAAGTAATATTTAAAATTTTGGACTATATAATAATTACAACACTTACAATATTAATAACTAAAACAAATTAATATTAACAAAAATGTAATAATAGTTCTATAATAATATTCAATCTCAATATTTTTTAAATATAACATTTTGGTTATAAAATAAATAAAATCAGCATAATATTTACCAATAAACCGCCGGTTTTTTACAAATAAACCGTGGTTTCGCAGTCCTGCCGGGTTGCGGTCCTGGCGGGTTGCGGTCCTGGCGGGTTGCTCCTTATGCGGTCCTGGCGGGTTGCTCCTTATGCGGTCCTGGCGGGTTGCGGTCCTGCCAGGTTGCAGTCCTAATGGGCCAGTTTCGCAGGTAGACCGTCAGTTCTTAAGCGGGTTGTCAGCTTTGAACCGTGGTTCCTAAACCATTAGACACCTCTATGTATAACCATCTATATAATAAATAGCACGTTGGTTGACACTAACCTACTTATAGTATAGTAACCTACTTATAATATACTAAATAATAACATTTCTTAAACGCTTTATATATTCCTACTGTTTACTATTTCTTTATTTTTTACGCTTAAGTAACAATGTTATTATAACTGTAAATTTATTATCATAAATATAAAAAATTAATAATTAGTTTATATTATAATTTTTTTGATTTATTTTTAAAAAATCAACTAAAATAATAATTTTAAAGAAAACCAAACCGAACCGCACCAATCCAAACCGATGTTCAAACCGACCAAAACCGACCGAAACCGAAACCGAAAAAAACCGATATTATTTTAATAAATCGGTTTAATAATTTATAAACCGAATTATTTCGGTTTGGTTTAAATATATGTCAAAAAACCGACCGAATCTCACCCCTAGCATTTTCTTTCATGGAAAGGACACGCCTACGTGCTAAAGTCAAAAGTATCTTGAAACCGGTGCTTTACTTTAAGGTAGCTAAATCAAAATGTTTTAAAATATATTTATATGTATTTCACATTTTTTCTTTATATATTTAGGTAATCAGAGTAAAGTTTTATTTAAAATATATTTATTTATATAAATTAACTTTTTTATTTTCAATTTTTTTAATTGTATTTTTGTTTTAATTTTTATGGTGTGAACCGGATCGAAGCAAATTTGGATCGAATCAGAATCGAATCAAATTTGACGGACCAAACCAAATCGATCCTTACCAGTTTCAGTTTGGTTTTGAAAACCAATACTGAAATTTTATAGATTCAGTCTGGTCCAAACTGATAAGCTTAACGATCCGACTTAGTTCTGTCAAAATCTGGACCAAAGAGAGCTGAACCAGACCGATAAAAGCTTTTTTCCCAACCAACTATCTCATTACCACATAATATCCAAAATTTGCAATCTACCAATATAAATTTCGACCAAGGAAAAAAACCACAAGTACCCATATTCTCATTCTTTGAACCAAACATTATATTTCTTATTAATTATTTAAGTCCATATATTTCAGATCGTAGCTCGGAAAAAGGTTTTAAAATATCATCAGCTTTTTTAAGACAAACAAAACTAGATCCATGGATGATATTTTTTATTTTTTCTCGTCAGATCCAATAACCATGGTCTCGCATGTATCCATTTCATCATTTCGGATCTATGCAATTCCATTATGCGTGGTCTCTCTAGTTCATCATGTATGGTCTCTCCACTTCCATCATGTATTGTCTCTCTAGTTCATCATGCATGATTTATCCACCTCCATCATGTTTGGTCTATCCACTTCCATCACGTCTACTATATCTACTTTCTTCATGCATAGTCTTTCCATTTTTATAATGTTTGGTCTATTTATTTCGTCATGTCTAGTCTCGTATCTCTCCATTTCATTGCTTTGTATTTCTAATTTATCATACATGGTCTCACATTTATCTGTTTCATCATGCCTGTTCTTTAATCTCTCAATTATATCATACTTGGTCTCACATATCTCTATTACATCATGTGAGATTATGGTAAAATGAAGTACGAGATGCAAGACATGTACTACTTGATGATAAAGATGTGAGATGAGAGTTACTAGGTCTGGCGGGAAAAAACGTTCAAAAAATATCATCCATGGATCTATTTTTGTTCGTCTTAAAAAACTGATGGTACTTTTGGATTTTTTTTCCCGAGCTCTGGTTTCAAAACTATAGAAATTAAAAAAAATGGTTTAAAACGAAGAATAAGGTTATATAAATGGGGATGAAGCACGAGTATTTGAGGTATTATAAAAGGGACTGGGTATTAAATGAGCATTAAATATAGTATTTGGGTATTAGGTACTCAATAATGATACTTAGGATGCTAGATAACGCTAAATTTTGTTGTTTGGTACTTTTCCTTACATTTCCCTTTAGTTAAATATATTATTGGTGGAAAATGAATATATGCATTTAATGTTGTTATAGAATTTTATAACATCATTTAATATGAAATAATTAATTTATTCTAAAATATCAGATATTTTGAATTAGATAGAGTACAAAAAAAGTGACCATACCCATATAAAAGTCCACAAATGCAAATCTAACATGAATATTCGATATGCGCTAGAGCGGCTAAGTTTCAACTAACATTATCCGAAGTTTTGGTTGTTGCTAGATTTGGATGTTGTTGATTATTCTGAATCATGATTACTATCCTATGATGAGTTTAACTTACAAATAATATGGTGAGCGTGGATAATTTGGAGCAACGTCATTTGTAGTATCAAATTAAAGAAGAAAGGACGAAAAACGTTTTAAATCTTGATGTTAGAGAAAAGGTTCCCACTGGGACAACCAAGCGTAAATATGAAAATGAGTTCCACAAAGTGTAACCTAAAAAAATTCAACGAAGAAAATTATTTCAATCTCTAGAAAATTAAGGCTAGACCTTTTATAGTACAAAAATTATTTGCTGCTAGTGATGAGAAATATAAGGATAAAATTGATGTTGGAGTATTGTCAAAAGCTGACATTATGGGATGAAGTTCTTCGTAAGGTGTCAGAAAAGTCTACGATGTTGATGATATAGACTTTTTCTGAGATGGTATACATAAAACATTCATTGGTTAATATATTGTATGGGAAGAAGAAACTTTACACGTTGTTAGTGGATGGGTCTTCAAGATACTTCCATATAATCATTCTTAACATAAATGATGTTGACGACAAGATGAAGTACGATGAACAATACATAATCATCTTAAGTTATCGATAAAAGGTTATGAGTATTTTGTGGATATCATGATTTATGATAAATAGTCTCTTATGGTGGAAAAGTAAAGAGTTCATTAAACTTGAAAGATCTTCAAAAGAAGACGGTTCTGACATGTGACTCTGAAGGTCTCGGACATAGTGTGAAGGATAGTTAATAAATGATATATTAAAGCTATAAGAGATAAAACTCTTAGTCAAATTTCAAAGGGCTTGAGATGGGTTATAAAATTAGATATTTTTTTGTATAATAAGAAATACCATATCAATAGGTACTGCACAAAGAGAAGAAAAAGAAATAGGTATCTGAAGGCCATAACCAAAGATAATGCAATAGTTTTGGACGACTATGAGTACGTTTATGGTTTAATGACTTATTCTTCTTGTAGGTACAATAAAAAATAGGTTTTGGATTCAGACGTATCATTTTATATGAGTGATTAATAACATGAGGCACGTGGTCGAATTTAAACATAACCTTTCTTATATTAACGTGTTTCAACATTAAATATTTACTTATATGAGTGGATACGACAGACTTAGGTTCTTGTTAAGTTGATTTATTGTTATAAAGTCCTATATGAATAATGGTGTGTTAGTTATTAAGAAATCTGTAATGGTAGGGGTGTCTAGTGTGGAGAATAACTCAACCAAGTTGTGTCATAAAACCATAAACCAATGTTGTGCTTGAGTATAGTTATTCAGATATTTTGGGTCAGACATGGGAACCTACTATATATGGTGCTAGGTACTTCATGTATTTGACTGATGAATATTCCAGTAAAATATCGATTATTTTTTTCAAGACCAAGGATGCAAAATTTGATGTTTTTAGGAACCGAAAGACTTTGATAGAGAATCAGATCGGTTAAATATTGAAGAAACTTTAGATTAATAATGGCCTAGAGTATGTGGAAATAAATTTCACTAGCTATTGCTCAAAGCTTGACATTTCTAGACACTAAACCGTGAGTCAGACTCCCCAATAGTTAGGACTTGTTAAATACTAAATGAAACCATGTTAGAAAAGGTTAATTGTATATTTTAAACAGTTAGGATCAACCAAAGGTTCTTGAAATAAGCTGTTATTACGGCTTCGTACATCATCAACATGCTTCCATCTATGACGCTAAAGATTTTTTATCCTTAAGAGTCCTAAAATGGAGATAAATTTAAGATTAAGAATTTCATAGTGTTTGATGTGTTTCCTACGTATATGTGAAGCAACTTAAGTTTTAGCCGATATCACTAAAATGTTCGTTCATCGTTTATCTAGAAGAAGAGTAAAATGGTATAGGTTGTGGTGCAGTGAACTTGGACGTTCAAAGTCTATAATAAGCAGGTTTTTAATAAGGAGTATATTCATTGAATAAGGCAGTGAAAACCCAACCTAGTAATGCTGAGAAGAGATGTGAAGTTGGTGATAGATCTGATCTGGAGAGTGAAGCTAAGGATGGTTCTGCTGAAGATGATTTAAGATATGGTCTAGCTTATGTTTTATGTATAGAAAGTTCAAACAATGTATGAGTCCAAACAAGGTCATGGGCATGGGGTTATAGGACCATAATATTATCATATTGAAAAGAAAATTGGTATTGACAATTAATAATTTGCGAGAGATAGAGCATAAAGACCCAGCAAACATCCATAACAGAAACGGCTTTATATTTTGATTATGCTTTATCTTTTGAAATCAATCGATATGTAATTGGTTATGCTTTATCTTTTGAAATCAATCGATATGTTCTTGAACCGGAAGCTATCCAAATGGAATGAAAAGTAGTGATAAATAGAAGTGGCTTACAATGTGAGGAAATAACTAAGATATCTCGAGAAGATGAGCACCCAATGTTTTGTGAAGCAGCTGAAGGGGAATAAATTTGTTAGTAATAAATGAATATTCAAAAGGAAGTAATACATTCATGTAGTTAAGTTATTCAGATAAAATGCGACCGTGGTGGCTAAGGGCTTTACGTAAAATAAGGGTGTTGGTTTTAATGAGATGTTTTCGTCAGCAAAGACTTGAAGCTTCGAGTAATCACCTGATCATAATATAACACGAGTAAAGAGCTTTGGATTTTAACTCTATATTTCTGTAAAATAACAGAAAGATGGAATACACAAATCCATCACACAAGACATATTTAACGTGATTCAAATTCTTAATCCTACATCCATGGAAAACATACATTGATTTTATATATAAAGAGGTTATAATAAGACTTCCTCAAACATAACTATCTCAACTACTATTTTTTTGTTACAAAGCACCATATGGCTTACAAAATGAATTATGGAACTCAGTGTTTATCTTCTATCTTACTTATCTCTCTAAAAAGAGAGTCAAGCAATAAGTTTTGTCTTTCTAAAAATGTTCTCTTTTTTTACACATGCAAGACCAACTACGATTGTCGTTTTCATATTATATAGATGTAAGGATGTAGTCCACAATGCATCAGGCTCACATTAGTATCAAAAAATATATTATTTGCTCCAACCAAATAAGGAAATAGTTAATGTCACATCATCATGAGGTAGAACTGGTCGGGTAGTGGCACCATTTCTTGACGTTTGTACCATTGTATTATTTTCTCATTTCAAATATACGCTCGAGGTTATTGACCTTACTCAACGACAGAGATTCATCACCCATGTCAATATTTTTCATACAAGTAATGAAGCTCATTACAAAAACGTAAAAGAATATCCAAAAGTCTTCGCCAACATGTTTCTGCAACTTTGGTTTAAGAAGGGATCAACGTGCACTTTCGTTTCCAGCATAAACATCAAACAAGTCGTCGGTTCTTAAATTCCAACAAATGTCTCTCGACCTAAGTTTTCAGTTTGATCTTTGACACTATTTAACATTATAGTAGCTCTTGTCATGTTTTTGAATCTCACTCGTCCATCTTCGACTCTAAATTTGAGGGTAGTTTGTACCCGTCAATTTTAATCTACACTTAACAATATTGCTAACCATTCTATGTATAATTTTATTAAAAATAAACTATAATAAAACTATCGATTTAAATTTTCATAGATTTCCAAATTTTTAAATTGCTAACCATTCTATGTATAATTTGATAATAATATATTTCTAAATTAAACGTCAAACGATTTAATCGAATTTTATATATATATAAAAGTAAATAAAGTTCGATGGTTCACCCAAACTTATTTATACATGTCAAATATAGATAGATTGAAAATAAATTATAAAAAAAATAAAATTTTATTTTCTCATCTTATCAAATAAAAAACATAATAGTTTAAAAAGCGAATGAATCATGACTAGATTTAATTAGGAGTAATCACGAAGAAAAGAAATGCTAAAGGATTTCGACCCACACAACTTTTGTTTTCTGTCAATTTGATAAAAGCTGCACTTTGTCAGCACCTATGAAAAGTGGGTCGGAGTCTACACTCGACACTGAACTTTGTCCTCTAAATTAATGGGAAGTCATTAGTTTTTTGCTTATTTTTTTATAGTTTAATTTAAATATAAAAATTTCAACCAACTTGTTAAAATTTATGTTTTTTTATAATTTAATTTAAACAGTTTTCGAAAATATAAATGTTAATGAAAATATTCAGAAAATAAAACAAAGAATATTAAAATAAATTATTATATTTTAAAAATAAAATATTCATTCTAAATAATTAAAAAAATATGTGTTTTTTAAATCATAGTAAATTTTTAAATCAAATCACTTACAAAACTAAATTATATTTTTTTATAAAAATTAATGAACGATTATAAAAACAAACCACATACATTAATAAATTAATTATTAAAAATATCAAACTAAATGTTAAATTATGATTTCAAACAAAATAAATTGAAGTAAAAAAATATCTTATCGATATAGAATATATTATATATGGTTTAAATAATTATATGTATTTTTCGTCTGAAATATTTGCTATATTATACGTTTTAATTTTAATGAGCCTTACACGATTTGGAATATTGAAGTTGAAATTTTTTTTCCAACTAGATACGTTTCTAGGTAGTACCAATGTAATCTTGTGACCATCCATCACAAGTATCATTCCTCTTAAATCGCCATGGACGTCCTAAAACTAGATGACAAACGTCCATAGGAACTAAGTCACACCATGTTATATTTATAAGCACCAAAAGAAAATGGAATTAGGCAGGGTCTAGAAATTGTTACCTCAATATACCCTATTAGTCCAGACATAAATGCACGGGTTTGGAAGAGCATCGGTCTTTAGTCCCAGTTTATGAACAGGCTCATTTGATAACAGATTCTCATAACTATTCAAATCGTTTACGAAGCCTAAAAACACTATAAAACGGGTTTTAAATGAGTATTGCGTTGCCAATAATATGTAGCTGAAGTATCAATCACCAGTGATATACTATTCTAATCAAATTAATATATTAATATATCGAAATTGTTAAAAAGTCTTTATCATATTATTTAAGAAAACCAAATAATATTCTGAAATATATAAAACAAAAAGAAGAAGAAAAGAACGTATTTAGATGTAGGAAAATAAAAACTACAACTTCGTCAAATATGGTCTGATTTGGTGAATTTCCATGTTGTCGTCGTATTTATAATTGACTAGAAAATGAGAAGTCAAGCTTATAAATGGAAAGATTTTAATAATCAATACTTAAACAAAGGAAAATGTAATAAATGTACAAACAATTTATAATTATTCCAACATAATTTTATATCTAACTTATTATTTATAAATGTTTTTTCAAATAACTAATTAATCCTTTAATTTTATTTTGCAAAATAAAATGTTAATAATAAGTTATCAAATTACCTAATATGAACTCCACATATATATTACATTGACATATAACAATCCAATTCACGTGTAAAGAGAGAAAAAGTAGTTGTTAAACCAGAAGCGAAACTACCATTTAATGGCTCGTCACGGAGAAAAATGCTAAACGACACATAATTTTTGTCTTTTGCGAATTATTAAAAGTTGCCACTTGTAAGCATCTTCATAGAGAGTTGGAACTACACTCACATTTGGACTCTGAATTTTTAGCAATAATATGTATACTCACACGATTTTTGTTAGCATAAATAATGTACTTATTAATTTTTGTGAAATATAATTAATAAAACATGTTTGGTAAATTAAAAAAGATATATTTAACTTTGATTAAAAAATTAAAAATAAAATAAAATAAACTATGCATAAATGTACGAATATTCTTTTATAAAGTTCGTTGATTTTTTTGGAGTTTAATTTAAATATAAAAATATTTTATAAGTCTCGATGCATTTTCTTTTCGATTTAAGCTTAACCAATTTGTTAAAATTTATAGTTTTTTTATAATTTACTTCACACAGTTTTAGAAATTTAAATGTTCAAAATAAAAAAACATAAAATCTCAAAAGAAATATTTACATTTCAAAATTAAAAAATTCATTCCAAATAATTTAAAATTTATTTTTTAAAACAATAATAAATTTTTAAATCAAATCACTTACGAAATTTATTTATTTCTTTATCTTATAAAAAATAATGAACAAATAAAAATGCAAAACACATTCGTTGGAAATTAAATATTAAAACGATATTAAACAAAATATTAAATCGTGATTTCAAAATAAAATAAATTGAAGTAAAAATAAAAATATTTGATCGGAATAGAAATATATTATACACAGTTTAAATCGACTAATTATATGTGTTCACCAAATTGAAAAATATATAAATGTAAAGCAATGAATGAATATAGTCTAAAAAGAAAGTGCGAAAAAAATATATATTAAAACTTGGTTGAAAGTTTTATGTAGTGGTAGATGAGAGTTGCGTAGTGGAAAATAATATTCCACTAATATTCAGAGTTAGTTGAGACTAAACGTTAATGAAAATAGGATAGTTTGAGACAAAGTTTTATGATAGGAGAGCATATTTGTGTGTTTGAAGACTATATAAAGTAAAGATATTTGAGAAGATAATACTTTTGCTTGATAATCGAATGATCCCTAATGAAAATTTATTGTATTGATAGGTATAATCTTAGACTAGAAGCTTTAATTGGATTCTAACTTAAGTTTTTTTACGGCCTGAATCATATGGTCTCAGTCTTACATCTCTAGCTTCCAGCCACATACTTTGTGTTACAAACATGAACTTAAATGAGTCTTACCCTTACAATTTACATCTTCATAAATCGGCCATCTTTTCAATTAGTTTTTACCAAGAGAATCGATGAAGGACTAAAATTTTGAAATGTTTTTCTTTGTCTGAAATATTTGCTATATGCATACGTTTTAATTTTACAAAGCCTTGCGCGACTTGCAATATTGAAGCTAAAAATTCTTTCCCGATTGAGTCTGTAATTTGAAAATTATAGTTAGACTCACAAGGGATTGATTAGCACACTTGTAAAAAATTGGAGAGTCATTTTACAAGTATTGTAGTAAGGAGAGGTTTCGTTGTTAGATTGTGTGTTACCTCATGAACTTATCTTCTTATAGCCGTTAAATTATATTGAATATTAGTCACTCATTTATAAAATCATCTGAACCGTTTATATATAGAAACTCTTCAAGATTTGTGATTTATTAACTTCTTTTTAAATATATTTATTCTTTTTCATTTTAATTATTTTCCTATTTTTCTATTCTTGAATCTTTTTTTTACTTTTTGATTTCTTTATATTTTATACCAAAAATTGCCACTTTAGCTTTCTTTTTCTCATTTATTTTGAGAAAATATTGGTTTACACTCTTTTATTATGAAAAATGTCGAGAACAATGAACTTGTATTATTGTGATAATGATTAAAAACGATCTGATAGCCAAAACCAGAGTAATAGGGTATATTTTGAAGATATTCCCTTCATTTCTTATGATAGATATGATAATTATATTGAAGAATTTGTAAAATTGCACGAAGCCCGTGTTAAGTCTCTCCAACCCGTTATAATTTTATCATTCATGTTGTTTCATTGTTAACAATAGCACTATTTTTAAATTTTAGCATGGAAAAATTAGGTACTTTTATTCTATAGTATTTAGTTTTGTTGGCCTTTCTTGCACCTATACTTTACAGTCATTGTTGTGTTTTTTCATCATAACATATATCGAAATATTACTTTAACCATTACTCGATCTGTGTTTTTTCCCAAAAATAACAAGCTAGATTGTTTCACAGCCAACAAGAACCCCTACACCAGCAACGTCACACAAGATATTGGTATCATAACTTTTAAATACACCTATGTTTTTAAAAATATGTAAAAAATATCTATCTTGCCTTTGTATTTGACAACTTTTCTCAAAGTCATTATCACTATTTTACGTAATATATCGACCGAGGAGGAAGCCTACCCGACACTTATTATGATACCTCAGCCTAATAAAAACCTTAGAAATAAATTGTTATGTATATCACCAACAAAAAACATAGGCTTCAGTGAATGATACATACCAAAGTAAAGGTTAAAGAGCATTATAATCCCAATACACAAGCTATTGGAACCACACTACCGTCAGATTTGATAATCTCTATGTAAACATCAACCAAACCAATAAACTGTCTTTCATCATTTTTTTAGCTGCATTGGCATCATTAGTTAGGGGTTTCCTAGCATAATTTTGAGAGTACACATATAAAAGTGATGAAACATCAGTTACATTACCATAAACTAAGGTTCCAGCAAACCGTTCAAAATACCCATTTTTGTCTTTCTTAAAGTTAAATAGTATCTTGAAGTAATCTATAAATATGATATTTACACCTGAGTAGGGAAGTATCTTATATTATTAGATGTTTTTCCAGTCCAAAATGCAAGAATAAATAGTCTACAATTCCTTTGTACGATTCAGAAAAAAGATGAACCTTAATCATCTTATACTGATTCTGAATCATGAATCTAACACGATCAATCAGAGCGCTATGTGTTTTAGGAAAAACAGTCAAAACTCCTCCCTTTAGAAAATCTATCGGAAACCTAGATCCACATTTCTCCGCTGGCGCTTACACACGCATTGAACACTCAATATTATATAATGTAGGGTACGAATAGATTTGTAACCCTCTATTGACAAATGAATTTGTATCCCTTATATTGGGAAAACGTATCAAAATTATAAAAGATCGTAATAATCTAATATATTTATTTACATGTGCTTAATGTAGTCAAACTGTAACTATTGGCATTATTAATTATTTTATTACAGACTTACAGCTTCAACCAATGGATAACATCATCTGTGAGGCCATGGACCATAAGGCTTTGGTTAGAGAACTATCAAACTATGAGCCATCAGCCTAAAGACCATCAATTATGAGGTATCAACTCAGACAGGCGACTGAGGGAGTCGGCTACCTAGTATAATTGTTGATGTTAAAATTTTACTAAAGTGGTGAAATCCACCATTATCAATATCCATCCACTCTTTGTGAATGGATTGAGGGAAGAATATATTATCGAAGGTCGATTACCTTTATTTATGTTGTGATTTTTGTCGAATGTCTTTCATAGTATGCGTGATTGTTAATAGTGGATGACCATTCCTAAAATATAAAAAATGGTATTGTAGCTTTTATAATTTTTAATTACCTTGGTAGATTGGTCGCTCTATAGCCAAACTATCCCTAAAGACGTATTTAAGTTTAATTTGTGTTGATCATGTTCCTTCCTATTTTTAAAACCTCATGCAGACCAAAAAACCTCCATTTTTTAGAAAGAAAATAGTAGCAAATGAGGTAGCAGATTATTGGAGTCTGATGACGCTATTTTAGAGAAATTTGTGCGCATGTACACTAGTACTTGAGAAATACCGTAGTACTTGTTGAATAATGAGGAAATGACTATTGAAAAAATGTTTATGATGGAAGGATCAAAGACTTGAAATATAAATCAGGGGACTTTGATAATGGACACGCATATTTTCTGACTTAGTTTGTTGCGGAATGATCGTTATCATTGAGTAGGTGGGTTAAATAAAAAAAGGAATAACGTTAAGGAGTATTTGTGATATGTTGGAAAATTTCAAAGGACCATAGTGCAATTTTTGAATGCATGCGTGAAGTTGTAATGTCGGGAAGATATGTGGCATAACAATTATGTAACGCCTTCCTATAGATAAATTTATGTCGCATGATCTCCGTTAAACGTAGTCATTGTTGTATATTTATTTTGGCCATTGAATCATAAAAAAAGATAAGTTGTTAGATGAAATAAAATTTAGGATTAAATCTCGCTCACCGTTTCTTATATATTTATAGGTTTTCTATTTGATCTTCGTTTACATAATGATTAAGTATAAATATTTTCACTAACTTTTAACTTTATATTTTCTCACAAAAGCTCTTAGATTTTATTTTTCTTCTATCTTTAGAAACCTTTCTCTCTTCTTGATTCAAATGACGAGCAAGGTTTTCCCTGTTTCTCATACTGATGTGTATGATTCGATAAATGAGTGATCAAAGCACTTACATTGTAGGAAAGGTAAGGTTTCGTGCAAATCCTAGCATATATAATGCTACCAATAATATTAACATAAGGTATCTCAGGAAGATTAAATCGATGTTTGATGGACATTGATAGATTTCGATAGAAAATATAAACCAAGGACAAACATCAAAGTTCAAGCCTTAATCGATTTCTTAATTAGATATTACACTAAAAGGCTCAACAGAAAGCTTAAACCCATAGTGTTTGGTTTGAACTAGCAGATAATCTAACATGTCATGGTACACGGAAGATGTGTTATTAGTTGATCCTTTCAGAGAAGCAATATATCAGGTCATCCGTTTTGGTTTCCCGACATCTAAAAATGAGGCTGAATACAAGGCTGCTATTGTAGGGCTTCGGTTGACCTATATATGCGGTGCTAAAACGGTGTGATTAATGAACGACTCACAGATCATGATAAATCTATTATTTGGACAAAAAGAGGCTCTAAAGAGCATTTGATATGGTACCTCAAAACATTAAAAAAAGAAAGCTCGACGTTTATGAAGCATTCATTATGAGAAAATCGAAAAGAGCTAAAAACTTATTGGTAGATTCATTGTCCTCGATAGCTTGCTCTAAACCTAAAACATGGGTTACTTTGTAAGACTACATTTAAATTGATAATGAATACGATTCGAGGCCCTGAGAGACACTTGGAGTGTATGTAATTGACTCAGGAGATTGTAAATTAGAAATCATGGATTTTCATACAAATGTTACCCTCTTTGGTGATAAAAAATGGCTAGACGTTTGAGTTTCAAAACATAAAATTTCATGTTATCAGAGGGGACATTGTACATGCAAGGTTTGATCTGACCTCTTTTACGATGCCTAGGCTCCAATTTTTTTATCACGGTCTTAAAAAATCTTCATAGTGGGACCAACTCGATCGGCTAAGATAGGTGGCGCGAAAGAGCTGGTGAAAATGTATGATATCTTCCAACAGTTCGCCAATATGATTCATTACCTAGCTGTGTCACTCGATTCAGTATCCGAAGCTTTACCCTTCGATAGACGGGGAATCGACCTAGTCGGACCCTTACCTAATATTTCAAGAAGATGTCCAATTTTATTTTGACTATTTTTCAAAGTGGGTGGAGACCAAACTGTTTTTAAGAATATAAGCTAAGAATGTGATCAACAATATCATAATGATTATTTGTCACGTGTTTGATATTCTTAAGTTAATCACTATTGGAAACAATCTTAAATTTAAAATATGATATCAGCTTTTATTTTCAAAGCTTGAGGCATATAAAAACATTTCTCAACATATTTCCAACCATAAGAAAATAGACAAGTGAAGGTCACCAATATAAGTATCATATAGGGTTTAAAATAGGAACTTAATAAAGGTAACTTATAAATGGTCCAACTTTATTAAATAAGTATTATGGTCATATAGAATAACGTATGAGACTGCCATAAATGAAAATCCTTTCACCATGATGTATGAAATTGATGTAGCCGTCCCATTAAAAACTAACATACCATATTTCAGGGTGACTAACTACATCGAATAAAGGAACAATAAAGGAATAAACATTGAATTGGAATTAACCGAGGTTAAAAGAATAAAAACTCACTTAAAAGTTTGATACTATCAAGTGCTTATGACGAGTAGGCATGCATCAAGGGCCATCGTGTGTGTTTTTATTGTAGATGATAATGAAAGAAAGTATTCATGCATATTAAGGATCGTAGGCTATGTAAGCTCGATGCAAATTGAGAAGGCCCTTACACGGGGTCTGAAATAGTTAAGGTTAGTACTTATAAGATCATGGAATAAGAAAAGGAGGCAACTTCAACATTTGTGGAACACTGAGCACCTACGGATGCAATTTTATTGAAGGACCTGATGGCATACTCTTTATACCATATTGTTGCAAGAAGGTTATAACAAGGCACCTACATAATCATTGTATTAAAGAAACGTTTACATTCATATTTTGCCCCTATTCTAAGTTTCCAATGCATGGTAAAATTCTCTAGCCATAACTAGTCTAAGAAAAATATGATGGTAAAAGTTTTTGGCTCGATTTTATCTGAGGCCTTTGTAAAGTGTTTCGAACCTAATTGGTCGAAGATAAATCTAATGTTGTACGTTTATAGCTTTATTCTATATGAGGATCTTGTAAAGTGTTACAATTTTAGTTTTCAAAGACAAATATAATGATTTAAGCTATTGGGTCGGTTCAACTTGAGGCACTCGTAAAATGTTCTAACCTTGGTTGGCCAAAAAGCAATCTGATGCTCCAAAATGTTGGGCAGTTTTCGCGTAAATAAATCTCATAATAATCATCATTAACAGTTTCAACAATGTCATAGTCCTCTTCTCTATCCAAATCGTCCCCATCAATGACTTAGAGCATTACATATTTCATTAATTTTCTTCCAAAGCGATCTAGAGTGTAATAGAATGCGGAAGCTTCAGCTTCTATGAAACGATTCTGCACTAAAAACACTATTATTAATACATGAATTCCATTTGTGACCAAATCTAAATTCTGGAGAATTTCATTTCCAGTAGTTTGATATCACACAGACGGGTCAAATAGACTATGAGTATTTATGATTTAAATGGGTGAGTGTTGTGTGAGATAATTTGTTTGGGCTATAACACTTTTAAAAACACTTTTCTAGGTTCAAACTTGAATAAAATACTTTTGTCCCCGGTAATATTATTGTGAGTTGTATTATTTCTATTATCAAAAATTGGTTTTAATATTACACATTTTTTAGAGGTCCATGAGGTCTCTGTTGTGGTAAAAATGGTGGTAAATGTTCTCTAATGATATAATAATTTTCAACAAAGACAATCCACCACAATATTTTTTGTTCTTCATTTTAAATTGTACTCGGTATGTTGAATAATAGGACTTTTATCCACCAATTTAATCGTAGAAGAATGATTTATACCCACTGTTGATAAAAAAATTCTTTTAATTTTTTTTATGATGATAAAATTGGTTTCATTTTTTTTAATTTTATGAGGTTATCAATTCTTTAGCATTAATGTTGTTCTCGTCGACTTCATCATCATACTTTTCATAGAACAAATTTTTATATACGGGCTCAGATACAACTATAGCATCAAAAATAAGTTCGGTAACTAGTGTCGTATGAACAATAAGCTCCGAAATAGGGGGTTGGTGGTTTTAAAATGACACCAATGTAATCTTATGGCTATCGATCACAAAATTGCATTGGCTCTTTTTACCATCATAAGTCAAATTCATCTTAAATCGCCATTGACATCCTAAGACTAGATGACAACGTCCATAGTAACTACGTGACACTATGTCGTATATTTATAACCACCAATATAAAATGCAATTAGGCAGTGTTTAGAAATTGTTACCTCAGTTTACCCTATTAGTCCAGACATGTATGTACGGGTTTGGAAGAGCTTCAGTCCTCAATGCCAGTTTTTTAACAGAGTTCTCTGAAAACTGATTCTAATAACTATTCAAATCGATTACGAACTTGTATATTTTTCCCTCAATTGTGCATGTAGACTAGAAGATGTTGTTCTCTATTCTACTCTTTAAATCCAAAAAATTAGATTAGAGAAACATGATTCATGTATATGCGTATCAGGAACTTTCGGAGCTCTGATACCAAACTGATGCAATGAAAATCAGAAGAAGAACAAATGATAAAAAAGCCTTAAGGTTTCAAGAACACGCGGTTATCTTGAACTCAGAGTCTGAATTTTATTTTTTTTAAAACAACTAATCGTACATTTAGGGTTTGGAAGTCTTAAATAAGATATCGTTTGAACCCTAATACAGAATAAGAAAGCGAAACAAATGTACCAAAATCGAATCCTATCAGATTTTTGATTCAATAATTAAAATTTACTCTTAAAAAAATAAATATATAAAAGAACATTTAAAAAATTGAATTTAAATGGTAAACTACACCATTTAGACTAAATGACTCAAAGACAAAGGTGAGTAGGTAACCGGATTAAAAATGTAATTGTTATTTCAAATTTTGTGTTTATAAAAAAATTAAATAAAAATAATAAAAGACCTAAAATGATATTGAAATATAATAATATTATTATTAAATCTAAAACATCTTATAAATGTAAAAATATTTATTTATTTATTTACGCGTCGACACGGTTAATAATCATAATTATTATGAAATGTTTTCGGCTTGCACTCCAGTAAAATGTTTAACTATGTGCGAGTAAAGTAAAAAGAGTATTTTAAAAATCTTTCTAATAGCCGCTAAGAAAGGTGATATTTTTTAGAGGTGAGAAAAAATCGAAAAAAACCAAACCGACCGGTTTGGTCGGTTTAAAAATAATAATATTCGGTTTCGGTTTTTAAATGTCAAACCGAATTAAATTCGGCCGGTTTTTGGTATTCCCGAATAAAACCGAAACTGACCGAATATTAGATATAATTGTGTACCAACTCTATCACTTTTTAATCCTTGCCCCAGTGGTCCTAGTTAACTACCTAAGTTATGGCAGGTTATGGGTTCAATCCCCACATATAACGTTTTGGACAAATTGAAACCACTGTTTACTATCTAGATGTCTTTCGTGGATTCGCCACGAACCCTTTGTCTGTTCCTAAAAGCTACCGGCGAAATCTATATTTGAATTTCACTTCAATAATTCATTCAACTTGTCAAGAGGCGACTAGTAGTATTAACATATACTAATAAACAAATAAAAGGGCTAATTGTATCGTAACAAATATATTAATAAAACTCTTCCGGGCCTTATCCATATGTATAACCATCTATATAATAAATAGCACGTTGGTTGACACTAACCTACTTATAGTATAGTAACCTACTTATAATATAGTAAATAATAACATTTCTTAAACGCTTTATATATTCTTACTGTTTACTATTTCTTTATTTTTTACGCTTAAGTAACAATATTATTATAACTGTAAATTTATTATCATAAATATAAAAAATTAATAATTAGTTTATATTATAATTTTTTTGATTTATTTTAAAAAAATCAACTAAAATAATAATTTTAAAGAAAACCAAACCGAACCGCACCAATCCAAACCGATGTTCAAACCGACCAAAACCGACCGAAACCGAAACCGAAAAAAACCGATATTATTTTAATAATCGGTTTAATAATTTATAAACCGAATCATTTCGGTTTGGTTTAAATATATGTCAAAAAACCGACCGAATCTCACCCCTAGCATTTTCTTTCATGGAAAGGACACGCCTACGTGCTAAAGTCAAAAGTATCTTGAAGCCGGTGCTTTACTTTAAGGTACCTAAATCAAAATGTTCTAAAATATATTTATATGTATTTCACATTTTTTCTTTATATATTTAGGTAATCAGAGTAAAGTTTTATTTAAAATATATTTATTTATATAAATTAACTTTTTTATTTTCAATTTTTTTAATTGTATTTTTGTTTTAATTTTTATGGTGTGAACCGGATCGAAGCAAATTTGGATCGAATCAGAATCGAATCAAATTGGACGGACCAAACCAAATCGATCCTTATCGGTTTCGGTTTGGTTTTGAAAACCAATACTGAAATTTTATACATTCAGTCTGGTCCAAACTGATAAGCTTAACGATCCAGCTTAGTTCTGTCAAAATCTGGACCAAAGAGAGCTGAACTAGACCGATAAAAGCTTTTTTCTCAACCAACTATCTCATTACCACATAATATCCAAAATTTGAAATCTACCAATAGAAATTTCGACCAAGGAAAAAAACCACAAATAACTGTATTCTCATTCTTTGAACCAAACATTATATTTCTTATTAATTATTTAAGTCCATATATTTCAGATCGTAGCTCGGAAAAAGGTTTTAAAATATCATCAGTTTTTTTTAAGACAAACAAAACTAGATCCATGGATGATATTTTTTTTATTTTTTCTCGTCAGATTCAATAACCATGGTCTCGCATGTATCCATTTCATCATTTCGGGTCTATGCAATTCCATTATGCGTGTTCTCTCTAGTTCATCATGTATGTTCTCTCCACTTCCATCATGTATTGTCTCTCTAGTTCATCATGCATGATTTATCCACCTCCATCATGTTTGGTCCATCTACTTCCATCATGTCTACTATATCTACTTTCTTCATGCATAGTCTTTCCATTTTTATAATGTTTGGTCTATTTAATTCGTCATGTCTAGTCTTGTATCTCTCCATTTAATTGTTTTGTATTTCTAATTTATCGTACATGGTCTCACATTTATCTGTTTCATCATGCCTGGTCTTTAATCTCTCAATTATATCATACTTGGTCTCACATATCTTTATTACATCATGTGAGATTATGGTAAAATGAAGTACGAGATGCAAGACATGTACTACTTGATGATAAAGATCTGAGATGAGAGTTACTAGGTCTGGCGGTAAAAAACGTTCAAAAAGTATCATCCATGGATCTATTTTTGTTTGTCTTAAAAAAACTGATGGTACTTTTGGATTTTTTTCCCGAGCTCTGGTTTCAAAAATATAGAAATTAAAAAAAATGGTTTAAAACGAAGAATAAGGTTATATAAATGGGGATGAAGCACGAGTATTTGAGGTATTATAAAAGGGACTGAGTATTAGATGAGCATTAAATATAGTATTTGGGTATTAGGTGCTCAATAATGATACTTAGGATGCTAGATAACACTAAATATTGTTGTTTGGTACTTTTTCTTACATTTCCCTTTAGTTAAATATATTATTGGTGGAAAATGAATATATGCATTTAATGTTGTTATAGAATTTTATAACATCATTTAATATGAAATAATTAATTTATTCTAAAATATCAGATATTTTGAATTAGATAAAGTACAAAAAAGTGACCATACCCATATAAAAGTCCACAAATGCAAATCTAACATGAATATTTGATATGGGCTAGAGCGGCTAAGTTTCAACTAACATTATCCGAAGTTTTAGTTGTTGCTAGATTTGGATGTTGTTGATTATTCTGAAGCATGATTACTATCCTATGATGAGTTTAACTTACAAATAATATGGTGAGCGTGGATAATTTGGAGCAACGTCATTTGTAGTATCAAATTAAAGAAGAAAGGACGAAAAACGTTTTAAATCTTGAGGTTAGAGAAAAGTTCCCACTGGGACAACCAAGCGTAAATATGAAAATGAGTTCCACAAAGTGTAACCTAAAAAAATTCAACGAAGAAAATTATTTCAACCTCTAAAAAATTAAGGCTAGACCTTTTATAGTACAAAAATAATTTGCTGCTAGTGATGAGAAATATAAGGATAAAATTGATGTTGGAGTATTGTCAAAAGCTGACATTATGGGATGAAGTTCTTCGTAAGGTGTCAGAAAAGTCTACGATGTTGATGATATAGACTTTTTCTGAGATGGTATACATAAAACATTCATTGGTTAATATATTGTTGATGGGAAGAAGAAACTTTACACGTTGTTAGTGGATGGGTCTTCAAGATACTTCCATATAATCATTCTTAACATAAATGAAGTTGACGACAATATTAAGTACGATGAACAATACATAATCATCTTAAGTTATCGATAAAAGGTTATGAGTATTTTGTGGATATCATGATTTATGATAAATAGTCTCTTATGGTGGAAAAGTAAAGAGTTCATTAAAATTGAAAGATCTTCAAAAGAAGACGGTTCTGACAGGTGACTCTGAAGGTTTCGGACAGAGTGTGAAGGATAGTTAATAAATGATATATTAAAGCTATAAGAGATAAAACTCTTAGTCAAATTTCAAAGGGCTTGAGATGGGTTATAAAATTAGATATTTTATTTGTATAATAAGAAATACCATATCAATAAGTACTGCACAAAGAGAAGAAAAAGAAATAGGTATCTGAAGGCCATAACCAAAGATAATGCAATAGTTTTGGACGACTATGAGTACGTTTATGGTTTAATCACTTATTCTTCTTGTAGGTACAATAAAAAATAGGTTTTGGATTCAGACGTATCATTTTATATGAGTGATTAATAACATGAGGCACGTGGTCGAATTTAAACATAACCTTTCTTATATTGACATGTTTCAACATTAAATATTTACTTATATGAGTAGATACGACAGACTTAGGTTCTTGTTAAGTTGATTTATTGTTATAAAGGCCTATATGAATAATGGTGTGTTAGTTATTAAGAAATCTGTAATGGTAGGGGTGTCTAGTGTGGAGAATAACTCAACCAAGTTGTGTCATAAAACCATAAACCAATGTTGTGCTTGAGTATAGTTATTCAGATATTTTGGGTCAGACATGGGAACCTACTATGTATGGTGCTAGGTACTTCATGTATTTGACTGATGAATATTCCAGTAAAATATCGATTATTTTTTTCAAGACCGAGGATGCAAAATTTGATGTTTTTAGGAACCGAAAGACTTTGATAGAGAATCAGATCGGGTAAATATTGAAGAAACTTTAGATTAATAATGGCCTAGAGTATGTGGAAATAAATTTCACTAGCTATTGCTCAAAGCTTGACATTTCTAGACACTAAACCGTGAGTCAGACTCCCCAATAGTTAGGACTTGTTAAATACTAAATGAAACCATGTTAGAAAAGGTTAATTGTATATTTTAAACAGTAATATCAACCAAAGGTTCTTGAAATAAGCTGTTATTACGGCTTCGTACATCATCAACATGCTTCCATCTATGACGCTAAAGATTTTTTATCCTTAAGAGTCCTAAAATGGAGATAAATTTAAGATTAAGAATTTCATAGTGTTTGATGTGTTTCCTACGTATATGTGAAGCAACTTAAGTTTTAGCCGATATCACTAAAATGTTCGTTCATCGTTTATCTAGAAGAAGAGTAAAATGGTATAGGTTGTGGTGCAGTGAACTTGGACGTTCAAAGTCTATAATAAGCAGGTTTTTAAAAAGGAGTATATTTATTGAATAAGTCAGTGAAAACCCAACCTAGTAATGCTGAGAAGAGATGTGAAGTTGGTGATAGATCTGATCTGGAGAGTGAAGCTAAGGATGGTTCTGCTGAAGATGATTTAAGATATGGTCTAGCTTATGTTTTATGTATAGAAAATTCAAACAATGTATGAGTCCAAACAAGGTCATGGGCATGGGGTTATAGGACCATAATATTATCATATTGAAAAGAAAATTGGTATTGACAATTAATAATTTGCGAGAGATAGAGCATAAAGACCCATCAAACATCCATAACAGAAATGGCTTTATCTTTTGATTATGCTTTATCTTTTGAAATCAATCGATATGTAATTGGTTACGCTTTATCTTTTGAAATCAATCGATATGTTCTTGAACCGGAAGCTATCCAAATGGAATGAAAAGTAGTGATAAATAGAAGTGGCTTACAATGTGAGGAAATAACTAAGATATCTCGAGAAGATGAGCACCCAATGTTTTGTGAAGCAGCTGAAGGGGCATAAATTTGTTAGTAATAAATGAATATTCAAAAGGAAGTAATACATTCATGTAGTTAAGTTATTCAGATAAAATGCGACCGTGGTGGCTAAGGGCTTTACGTAAAATAAGGGTGTTGGTTTTAATGAGATGTTTTCGTCAGCAAAGACTTGAAGCTTCGAGTAATCACCTGATCATAATATAACACGAGTAAAGAGCTTTGGATTTTAACTCTATATTTCTGTAAAATAACAGAAAGATAGAATACACAAATCCATCACACAAGACATATTTAACGTGATTCAAATTCTTAATCCTACATCCATGGAAAACATACATTGATTTTATATATAAAGAGGTTATAAAAAGACTCCCTCAAACATAACTATCTCAACTACTATATTTTTGTTACAAAGCACCATATGGATTACAAAATGAATTATGGATCTCAGTGTTTATCTTCTATCTTACTTATCTCTCTAAAAAGAGAGTCAAGCAATAAGTTTTGTCTTTCTAGAAATGTTCTCTTTTTTTACACATGCAAGACCAACTGCGATTGTCGTTTTCATATTATATAGATGTAAGGATGTAGTCCACAATGCATCAGGCTCACATTAGTATAAAAATATATATTATTTGCTCCAACCAAATAAGGAAATAGTTAATGTCACATCAACATAAGGTAGAACTGGTCGGGTAGTGGCACCATTTCTTGACGTTTGTACCATTGTATTATTTTCTCATTTCAAATATACGCTCGAGGTTATTGACCTTACTCAACGACAGAGATTCATCACCCATGTCAATATTTTTCATACAAGTAATGAAGCTCATTACAAAAACGTAAAAGAATATCCAAAAGTCTTCGCCGACATGTTTCTGCAACTTTGGTTTAAGAAGGGATCAACGTGCACTTTCGTTTCCAGCATAAACATCAAACAAGTCGTCGGTTCTTAAATTCCAAAAAATGTCTCTTGACCTAAGTTTTCAGTTTGATCTTTGACACTATTTAACATTATAGTAGCTCTTGTCATGTTTTTTAATCTCACTCGTCCATCTTCGACTCTAAATTTGAGGGTAGTTTGTACCCGTCAATTTTAATCTACACTTAACAATATTGCTAACCATTCTATGTATAATTTTATTAAAATAAACTATAATAAAACTATCGATTTAAATTTTCATAGATTTCCAAATTTTTAAATTGCTAACCATTCTATGTATAATTTGATAATAATATATTTCTAAATTAAACGTCAAACGATTTAATCGAATTATATATATGTATAAAAGTAAATAAAGTTCGATGGTTCACCCAAACTTATTTATGCATGTCAAATGTAGATAGATAGAAAATAAATTATAAAAAAAATAAAATTTTATTTTCTCATCTTATCAAATAAAATACATAATAGTTTAAAAAGCGAATGAATCATGACTAGATTTAATTAGGAGTAATCACGAAGAAAAGAAATGCTAAAGGATTACGACCCACGCAACTTTTGTTTTCTGTCAATTTGATAAAAGCTGCACTTTGTCAGCACCTATGAAAAGTGGGTCGGAGTCTACACTCGACACTGAACTTTGTCCTCTAAATTAATGGGAAGTCATTAGTTTTTTGCTTATTTTTTTATAGTTTAATTTAAATATAAAAATTTCAACCAACTTGTTAAAATTTATGTTTTTTTATAATTTAATTTAAACAGTTTTCGAAAATGTAAATGTTAATGAAAATGTTCAGAAAATAAAACAAAGAATATTAAAATAAATTATTATATTTTAAAAATAAAATATTCATTCTAAATAATTAAAAAAATATGTGTTTTTTAAATCATAGTAAATTTTTAAATCAAATCACTTACAAAACTAAATTATATTTTTTTTATAAAAATTAATGAACGATTATAAAAACAAACCACGTACATTAATAAATTAATTATTAAAAATATCAAACTAAATGTTAAATTATGATTTCAAACAAAATAAATTGAATTATATATGGTTTAAATAATTATATGTATTTTTCGTCTGAGATATTTGCTATATTATACGTTTTAATTTTACTGAGCCTTACACGATTTGGAATATTGAAGTTGAAATTTTTTTTCTAACTAAATACGTTTCTAGATAGTACCAATGTAATCTTGTGACCATCCATCACAAGTATCATTCCTCTTAAATCGCCATGGACGTCCTAAAACTAGATGACAAACGTCCATAGGAACTAAGTCACACCATGTTATATCTATAAGCACCAAAAGAAAATGGAATTAGGCAGGGTCTAGAAATTGTTACCTCAATATACCCTATTAGTCCAGACATAAATGCACGGGTTTGGAAGAGCATCAGTCTTTAGTCCCAGTTTATGAACAGGCTCATTTGATAACAGATTCTCATAACTATTCAAATCGATTACGAAGCCTAAAAACACTATAAAACGGGTTTTAAATGAGTATTGCGTTGCCAATAATATGTAGCTGAAGTATCAATCACCAGTGATATACTATTCTAATCAAATTAATATATTAATATATCGAAATTGTTAAAAAGTCTTTATCATATTATTTAAGAAAACCAAATAATATTCTGAAATATATAAAACAAAAAGAAGAAGAAAAGAACGTATTTAGATGTAGGAAAACAAAAAATACAACTTCGTCAAATATGGTCTGATTTGGTGAATTTCCATGTTGTCGTCGTATTTATAATTGACTAGAAAATGAGAAGTCAAGCTTATAAATGGAAAGATTTTAATAATCAATACTTAAACAAAGGAAAATGTAATAAATGTACAAACAATTTATAATTATTCCAACATAATTTTATATCTAACTTATTATTTATAAATGTTTTTCAAATGACTAATTAATCCTTTAATTTTATTTTGCAAAATAAAATGTTAATAATAAGTTATCAAATTACCTAATATGAACTCCACATATACATTACATTGACATATAACAATCCAATTCACGTGTAAAGAGAGAAAAAGTAGTTGTTAAACCAGAAGCGAAACTGCCATTTAATGGCTCGTCACGGAGAAAAATGCTAAACGACACATAATTTTTGTCTTTTGCGAATTATTAAAAGTTGCCACTTGTGAGCATCTTCATAGAAAGTTGGAACTACACTCACATTTGGACTCTGAATTTTTAGCAATAATTTGTATACTCACACGATTTTTGTTAGCATAAATAATGTACTTATTAATTTTTGTGAAATATAATTAATAAAACATGTTTGGTAAATTAAAAAAGATATATTTAACTTTGATTAAAAAATTAAAAATAAAATAAACTATGCATAAATGTACGAATATTCTTTTATAAAGGTCGTTGATTTTTTTGGAGTTTAATTTAAATATAAAAATATTTTATAAGTCTCGATGCATTTTCTTTTCGATTTAAGCTTAACCAATTTGTTAAAATTTATAGTTTTTTTATAATTTACTTCACACAGTTTTATAAATTTAAATGTTCAAAATAAAAAAAACATAAAATCTCAAAAGAAATATTTACATTTCAAAATTAAAAAATTCATTCCAAATAATTTAAAATTTATTTTTTAAAACAATAATAAATTTTTAAATCAAATCACTTACGAAATTTATTTATTTCTTTATCTTATAAAAAATAATGAACAAATACAAATGCAAAACACATTCGTTGGAAATTAAATATTAAAAAGATATTAAACAAAATATTAAATCGTGATTTCAAAATAAAATAAATTGAAGTAAAAATAAAAATATTTGATCGGAATAGAAATATATTATACACAGTATAAATCGACTAATTATATGTGTTCACCAAATTGAAAATATATATAAATATAAAGCAATGAATGAATATAGTCTAAAAAGAAAGTGCGAAAAAAATATATATTAAAACTTGGTTGAAAGTTTTATGTAGTGGTAGATGAGAGTTGCGTAGTGGAAAATAATATTCAGAGTTAGTTGAGACTAAACGTTAATGAAAATAGGATAGTTTGAGACAAAGTTTTATGATAGGAGAGCATATTTGTGTGTTTGAAGACTATATAAAGTAAAGATATTTGAGAAGATAATACTTTTGCTTGATAGTCGAATGATCCCTAATGAAAATTTATTGTATTGATAGGTATAATCTTAGACTAGAAGCTTTAATTGGATTCTAACTTAAGTTTTTTTACGGCCTGAATCATATGGTCTCAGTCTTACATCTCTAGCTTCCAGCCACATACTTTGTGTTACAAACATGAACTTAAATGAGTCTTACCCTTACAATTTACATCTTCATAAATCGGCCCTCTTTTCAATTAGTTTTTACCAAGAGAATCGATGAAGGACTAAAATTTTGAAATGTTTTTCTTTGTCTCAAATATTTGCTATATGCATACGTTTTAATTTTACAAAGCCTTGCGCGACTTGCAATATTGAAGCTAAAAATTCTTTCCCGACTGAGTCTGTAATTTGAAAGTTATAGTTAGACTCACAAGGGATTGATTAGCACACTTTTAAAAAATTGGAGAGTCATTTTACAAGTATTGTAGTAAGGAGAGGTTTCGTTGTTAGATTGTGTGTTACCTCATGAACTTCTCTTCTTATAGCCGTTAAATTATATTGAATATTAGTCACTCATTTATAAAATCATCTGAACCATTTATATATAGAAACTCTTCAAGATTTGTGATTTATTAACTTCTTTTTAAATATATTTATTCTTTTTCATTTTAATTATTTTCCTATTTTTCTATTCTTGAATCTTTTTTTTACTTTTTGATTTCTTTATATTTTATACCAAAAATTGCCACTTTAGCTTTCTTTTTCTCATTTATTTTGAGAAAATATTGGTTTACACTCTTTTAGTATGAAAAATGTCGAGAATAAGGAACTTGTATTATTGTGATAATGATTAAGAACGATCTAATAGCCAAAACCAGAGTAATAGGGTATATTTTGAAGATATTCCCTTCATTTCTTATGATAGATATGATAATTATATTGAAGAATTTGTAAAATTGCACGAAGCCCGTGTTAAGTCTCTCCAATCCGTTATAATTTTATCATTCATGTTGTTTCATTGTTAACAATAGCACTATTTTTAAATTTTAGCATGGAAAAATTAGGTACTTTTATTCTATAGTATTTAGTTTTGTTGGCCTTTCTTGCACCTATACTTTACAGTCATTGTTGTGTTTTTTCATCATAACATATATCGAAATATTACTTTAACCATTACTCGATCTGTGTTTTTTCCCAAAAATAACAAGCTAGATTGTTTCACAGCCAACAAGAACACCTACACCAGCAACGTCACACAAGATATTGGTATCATAACTTTTAAATACACCTATGTTTTTAAAAATATGTAAAAAATATCTATCTTGCCTTTGTATTTGACAACTTTTCTCAAAGTCATTATCATTATTTTACGTAATATATCGACCGAGGAGGAAGCCTACCCGACACTTATTATGATACCTCAGCCTAATAAAAACCTTAGAAAGAAATTGTTATGTATATCACCAACAAAAAACATAGGCTTCAGTGAATGATACATACCAAAGTAAAGGTTAAGGAGCATTATAATCCCAATACACAAGCTATTGAAACCACACTACCGTCAGATTTGATAATCTCCATGTAAACATCAACCAAACCAATAAACTGTCTTTCATCATTTTTTTAGCTGCATTGGCATCATTAGTCAGGGGTTTCCTAGCATAATTTTGAGAGTACACATATAAAAGTGATGAAACATCAGTTACATTACCATAAACTAAGGTTCCAGCAAACCGTTCAAAATATCCATTTTTGTCTTTCTTAAAGTTAAATAGTATCTTGAAGTAATCTATAAATATGATATTCACACCTGAGTATGGAAGTATCTTATATTATTAGATGTTTTTCCAGTCCAAAATGCAAGAATAAATAGTCTACAATTCCTTTGTACGATTCAGAAAAAAGATGAACCTTAATCATCTTATACTGATTCTGAATCATGAATCTAACACGCTCAATCAGAGCGCTATGTGTTTTAGGAAAAACAGTCAAAACTCCTCCCTTTAGAAAATCTATCGGAAACCTAGATCCACATTTCTCCGCTGGCGCTTACACACGCATTGAACACTCAATATTATATAATGTAGGGTACGAATAGATTTGTAACCCTCTATTGACAAATGAATTTGTATCCCTTATATTGGGAAAACGTATCAAAATTATAAAAGATCGTAATAATCTAATATATTTATTTACATGTGCTTAATGTAGTCAAACTGTAACTATTGGCATTATTAATTATTTTATTACAGACTTACAGCTTCAACCAATGGATAACATCATCTGTGAGGCCATGGACCATAAGGCTTTGGTTAGAGAATTATCAAACTATGAGCCATCAGCCTAAAGACCATCAATTATGAGGCATCAACTCAGACAGGCGACTGATGGAGTCGGCTACCTAGTATAATTGTTGATGTTAAAATTTTACTAAAGTGGTGAAATCCACCATTATCAATATACATCCACTCTTTGTGAATGGATTGAGGGAAGAATATATTATCGAAGGTCGATTACCTTTATTTATGTTGTGATTTTTATCGAATGTCTTTCATAGTATGCGTGATTGTTAATAGTGGATGACCATTCCTAAAATATAAAAAATGGTATTGTAGCTTTTATAATTTTTAAATACCTTGGTAGATTGGTCGCTCTATAGCCAAACTATCCCTAAACACGTATTTAAGTTTAATTGGTGTTGATCATGTTCCTTCCTATTTTTAAAACCTCATGCAGACCAAAAAAACCTCCATTTTTTAGAAAGAAAATAGTAGCAAATGAGGTAGCAGATTATTGGAGTCTGATGACGCTATTTTAGAGAAATTTGTGCGCATGTACACTAGTACTTGAGAAATACCGTAGTACTTGTTGAATAATGAGGAAATGACTATTGAAAAAATGTTTATGATGGAAGGATCAAAGACTTGAAATATAAATCAGGGGACTTTGATAATGGACACGCATATTTTCTGACTTAGTTTGTTGCGGAATGATCGTTATCATTGAGTAGCTGGGTTAAATAAAAAAAGGAATAACGTTAAGGAGTATTTGTGATATGTTGGAAAATTTTAAAGGACCATAGTGCAATTTTTGAATGCATGCGTGAAGTTGTAATGTCGGGAAGATACGTGGCATAACAATTATGTAACGCCTTCCTATAGATAAATTTATGTCGCATGATCTCCGTTAAACGTAGTCATTGTTGTATATTTATTTTGGCCATTGAATCATAAAAAAAGATAAGTTGTTAGATGAAATAAAATTTAGGATTAAATCTCGCTCACCGTTTCTTATATATTTATAGGTTTTCTATTTGATCTTCGTTTAGATAATGATTAAGTATAAATATTTTCACTAACTTTTAACTTTATATTTTCTCACAAAAGCTCTTAGATTTTATTTTTCTTCTATCTTTAGAAACCTTTCTCTCTTCTTGATTCAAATGACGAGCAAGGTTTTCCCTGTTTCTCATACTGATGTGTATGATTCGATAAATGAGTGATCAAAGCACTTACATTGTAGGAAAGGTAAGGTTTCGTGCAAATCCTAGCATATATAATGCTACCAATAATATTAACATAAGGTATCTCAGGAAGATTAAATCGATGTTTGATGGACATTGATAGATTTCGATAGAAAATATAAACTAAGGACAAACATCAAAGTTCAAGCCTTAATCGATTTCTTAATTAGATATTACACTAAAAGGCTCAACAGAAAGCTTAAACCCATAGTGTTTGGTTTGAACTAGCAGATAATCTAACATGTCATGGTACACGGAAGATGTGTTATTAGTTAATCCTTTCAGAGAAGCAATATATCAGGTCATCCGTTTTGGTTTCCCGACATCTAAAAATGAGGCTGAATACAAGGCTGCTATTGTAGGGCTTCGGTTGACCTATATATGCGGTGCTAAAACGGTGTGATTAATGAACGACTCACAGATCATGATAAATCTATTCTTTGGACAAATAGAGGCTCTAAAGAGCATTTGATATAGTACCTCAAAACATTAAAAAAAGAAAGCTCGACGTTTATGAAGCATTCATTATGAGAAAATCGAAAAGAGCTAAAAACTTATTGGTAGATTCATTGTCCTCGATAGCTTGCTCTAAACCTAAAACATGGGTTACTTTGTAAGACTACATTTAAATTGATAATGAATACGATTCGAGGCCCTGAGAGACACTTGGAGTGTATGTAATTGACTCAGGAGATTGTAAATTAGAAATCATGGATTTTCATACAAATGTTACCCTCTTTGGTGATAAAAAATGGCTAGACGTTTGAGTTTCAAAACATAAAATTTCATGTTATCAGAGTGGACATTGTACATGCAAGGTTTGATCTGACCTCTTTTACGATGCCTAGGCTCCAATTTTTTTATCACGGTCTTAAAAAATCTTCATAGTGGGACCAACTCGATCGGCTAAGATAGGTGGCGCGAAAGAGCTGGTGAAAATGTATGATATCTTCCAACAGTTCGCCAATATGATTCATTACCTAGCTGTGTCACTCAATTCAATATCCAAAGCTTTACCCTTCGATAAACGGGGTATCGACCTAGTCGGACCCTTACCTAATATTTCAAGAAGATGTCCAATTTTATTTTGACTATTTTTCAAAGTGGGTGGAGACCAAACTGTTTTTAAGAATATAAGCTAAGAATGTGATCAACAATATCATAATGATTATTTGTCACGTGTTTGATATTCTTAAGTTAATCACTATTGGAAACAATCTTAAATTTCAAATATGATATCAGCTTTTATTTTCAAAGCTTGAGGCATATAAAAACATTTCTCAACATATTTCTAACCATAAGAAAATAGACAAGTGGAGGTCACAAATATAAGTATCATATAGGGTTTAAAATAGGAACTTAATAAAGGTCACTTATAAATGGTCCAACTTTATTCAATAAGTATTATGGACATATAGAATAACGTATGAGACTGCCATAAATGAAAATCCTTTCACCATAATGTATGAAATTGATGTAGCCGTCCCAATAAAAACTAACATACCATATTTCAGGGTGACTAACTACATCAAATAAAGGAACAATAAAGGAATAAACATTGAATTGGAATTAACCGAGGTTAAAAGAATAATAACTCACTTAAAAGTTTGACACTATCAAGTGCTTATGACGAGTAGGCATGCATCAAGGGCCATCGTGTGTGTTTTTATTGTAGATGATAATGAAAGAAAGTATGTATGCATACTAAGGATCGTAGGCTATGTAAGCTCGATGCAAATTGAGAAGGCCATTACACGGGGTCTGAAATAGTTAAGGTTAGTACTTATAAGATCATGGAAGAAGAAAAGGAGGCAACTTCAACATTTGTGGAACACTGAGCACCTACAGATGCAATTTTATTGAAGGGCCTGATGGCATACTCTTTATACCCTATTGTTGCAAGAAGGTTATAACAAGGCACCTACATAATCAGTGTATTAAAGAAACGTTTACATTCATATTTTGCCCCTATTCTAAGTTTCCAATGTATGGTAAAATGCTCTAGCCATAACTAGTTGGAGAAAAATATGATGGTAAAAGTTTTTGGCTCGATTTTATCTGAGGCCTTTGTAAAGTATTTCGAACCTAATTGGTCGAACAGAAATCTAATGTTGTACGTTTATAGCTTTATTATATATGAGGATCTTGTAAAGTGTTACAATGATTTAAGCTATTGGGTCGAAGATAAATATAATGATTTAAGCAAAAAGATATTAAACAAAATATTAAATCGTGATTTCAAAATAAAATAAATTGAAGTAAAAATAAAAATATTTGATCGGAATAGAAATATATTATACACAGTTTAAATCGACTAATTATATGTGTTCACCAAATTGAAAAATATATAAATGTAAAGCAATGAATGAATATAGTCTAAAAAGAAAGTGCGAAAAAAATATATATTAAAACTTGGTTGAATTTTTATGTAGTGGTAGATGAGAGTTGCGTAGTGGAAAATAATATTTAGAGTTAGTTGAGATTAAACGTTAATGAAAATATGATAGTTTGAGACAAAGTTTTATGATAGGAGAGCATATTTGTGTGTTTGAAGACTATATAAAGTAAAGATATTTGAGAAGATAATACTTTTGCTTGATAATCGAATGATCCTTAATGAAAATTTATTGTATTGATAGGTATAATCTTAGACCAGAAGCTTTAATTGGATTCTAACTTAAGTTTTTTTACGGCCTGAATCATATGGTCTCAGTCTTACATCTCTAGCTTCCAGCCAAATACTTTATGTTACAAAGTAGAACTTAAATGAGTCTTACCCTTACAATTTACATCTTCATTAGTCGGCCCTCTTTTCAATTAGTTTTTACCAAGAGAATCGATGAAGGACTAAAATTTTGAAATGCTTTTCTTTGTCTGAAATATTTGCTATATGCATACGTTTTAATTTTACAAAGCCTTGCGCGACTTGCAATATTGAAGCTAAAAATTCTTTCCCGACTGAGTCTCTAATTTGAAAATTATAGTTAGACTCACAAGGGATTGATTAACACACTTGTAAAAAATTGGAGAGTCATTTTACAAGTATTGTAGTAAGGAGAGGTTTCGTTGTTAGATTGTGTGTTACCTCATGAACTTCTCTTCTTATAGCCGTTAAATTATATTGAATATTAGTCACTCATTTATAAAATCATCTGAGCCGTTTATATATAGAAACTCTTCAAGATTTGTGATTTATTAACTTCTTTTTAAATATATTTATTCTTTTTCATTTTTATTATTTTCCTATTTTTCTATTCTTGAATCTTTTTTTTTCTTTTTGATTTCTTTATATTTTATACCAAAAATTGCCACTTTAGCTTTCTCTTTCTCATTTATTTTGAGAAAATATTGCTTTACACTCTTTTATTATGAAAAATGTCGAGAACAAGGAACTTGTATTATTGTGATAATGATTAAAAACGATCTGGTAGCCAAAACGAGAGTAATAGTGCATATTTTGAAGATATTCCATTCATTGCATATGATAGATATGATAATTATAATGAAGAATTTGTAAAATTGCACGAAGCCCGTGTTAAGTCTCTCCAACCCGTTATAATTTTATCATTCATGTTGTTTCATTGTTAACAATACCACTATTTTTAAATTTTAGCATGGAAAAATTAGGTACTTTTATTCTATAGTATTTAGTTTTGTCGGTCTTTCTTGCACCTATACTTTACGGTCTTCATACTCATTGTTGTGTTTTTTCATCATAACATATATCGAAATATTACTTTAACCATTACTCGATCTGTGTTTTTTCCCAAAAATAACATCTAGATTGTTTCACAGCCAACAAGAACACCTACATCAGCAACGTCACACAAGATATTGGTATCATAACTTTTAAATACACCTATGTTTTTAAAAATATGTAAAAAATATATATCTTGCCTTTGTATTTGACAACTTTTCTCAAAGTCATTATCACTATTTTACGTAATATATCGACCGAGGAGGAAGCCTACCCGACACTTATTATGATACCTCAGCCTAATAAAAACCTTAGAAAGAAATTGTTATGTATATCACCAACAAAAAACATAGGCTTTAGTGAATGATACATACCAAAGTAAATGTTAAAGAGCATTATAATCCCAATACACAAGCTATTGGAACCACACTACCGTCAGATTTGATAATCTCTATGTAAACATCAACCAAACCAATAAACTGTCTTTCATCATTTTTTTAGCTGCATTGGCATCATTAGTCAGGGGTTTCCTAGCATAATTTCGAGAGTACGCATATAAAAGTGATGAAACATCAGTTACATTACCAGAAACTAAGGTTCCAACAAACCGTTCAAAATACCCATTTTTGTCTTTCTTAAAGTTAAATAGTATCTTGAAGTAATCTATAAATATGATATTCATTCATGAGTAGGGAAGTATCTTATATTATTAGATGTTTTTCCACTCCAAAATGAAAGAATAAACAGTCTACAATTCCTTTGTACGATTCAGAAAAAAGATGAACCTTAATCATCTTATACCGATTCTGAATCATGAATCTAACACGCTCAATCAGAGGGCTATGTGTTTTAGGAAAAACAGTCAAAACTCCTCCATTTAGAAAATTTATCGGAAACCTAGATCCACATTTCTCCGCTGGCGCTTACACACGCATTGAACACTCAATATTGTATAATGTAGGGTACGAATAGCTTTTTGAGAAATGAATTTGTAATACATTTATTTACATGTGCTTAATGTAGTCAAACTGTAACTATTGGCATTATTAATTATTTTATTACAGACTTACAGCTTCAACCAATGGATAACATCATATGTGAGGCCATGGACCATAAGGCTTTGGTTAGAGAACTATCAAACTATGAGCCATCAGCCTAAAAACCATCAATTATGAGGCATCAACTCAGACAGCCGACTGAGGCAGTCGGCTACCTAGTATAATTGTTGATGTTAAAATTTGACTAAAGTGGTGAAATCTACCATTATCAATATCCATCCACTCTTTGTGAATGGATTGAGGGAAGAATATATTATCGAAGGTCGATTACCTTTATTTATGTTGTGCTTTTTGTCGAATGTCTTTCATAGTATGCGTGATTGTTAATAGTGGATTACCATTCCTAAAATATCAAATATGGTATTGTAGCTTTTATAATTTTTAAATACATTGGTAGATTGGTCGCTCTATAGCCAAACTATCCCTAAAGACGTATTTAAGTTTAATTTGTGTTGATCGTGTTCCTTCATATTTTTAAAACCTCATACAGACCAAAAAAACCTCCATTTTTTAGAAAGAAAATAGTAGCAAATGAGGTAGCAGATTATTAGAGTCTGATGACGCTATTTTAGAGAAATTTGTGCACATGTACACTAGTACTTGAGAAATACCGTAGTACTTGTTGAATAATGAGGAAATTACTATTGAAATGTTTTTTATGATGGAAGGATCAAAGACTTAAAATATAAATCAGGGGACTTTGATAATGGACATGCATATTTTCTGACTTAGTTTGTTGCGGAATGATCGTTATCATTGAGTAACTGGGTTAAATAAAAAAAGGAATAATGTTGAGGGGTATTTGTCATGTGTTGGAAAATTTCAAAGGAGCATAGTGCAATTTTTGAATGCATGCGTGAAGTTGTAATGTCGGGAAGATACGTGGCATAACAATTATGTAACGCCTTCCTATAGACAAATTTATGTCGCATGATCTCCGTTAAACGTAGTCATTGTTGTATATTTATTTTGGCCATTGAATCATAAAAAAAGATAAGTTGTTAGATGAAATAAAATTTAGGATTAAATCTCGCTCACCGTTTCTTATATATTTATAGGTTTTCTATTTGATCTTCGTTTACATAATGCTTAGGTATAAATATTTTCACTAACTTTTGACTTTATATTTTCTCACAAAAGCTCTTAGTTTTTTTTTCTATGTTTAGAAACATTTCTCTCTTCTTGATTCAAATGAGGAGCAAGTTTTCCCTGTTTCTCATACTGATGTGTATGATTCGATAAATGAGTGATCAAAGCACTTACATTGTAGGAAAGGTAAGGTTTCGTGTAAATCCTAGCATATATAATGCTACCAATAATATTAACATAAGGTATCTCAGGAAGATTAAATCGATGTTTGATGGACATTGATAGATTTTGATAGAAAATATAAACCAAGGACAAACATCAAAGTTCAAGCCTTAATCGATTTCTTAATTAGATATTACACTAAAAGACTCAAACCGTCAACAGAAAGCTTAAACCCAGAGTGTTTGGTTTGAACTAACAGAGAATCTAACATGTCATGGTACACGGAAGATGTGTTATTAGTTGATCCTTTCAGAGAAGCAATATATCAGTTCATCCGTTTTGGTTTCCCGACATCTAAAAATGAGGCTGAATACAAGGCTGCTATTGTAGGGCTTCGGTTGACCTATATATGCGGTGTTAAAATGGTGTGATTAATGAACGACTCACAGATCATGATAAATCCATTCTTTGGAAAAACAGAGGCTCATAAAGAGCACTTGGTATAGTACGTCAAAACATTAAAAAAGAAAGCTCGACGTTTATGAAACATTCATTATGAGAAAATCGAAAAGAGCTAAAAACTTATTGGTAGATTCATTGTCCTCGATAGCTTGCTCTAAACCTAAAACATGGGTTACTTTGTAAGATTACATTCAAATTGATAATGAATATGATTCGAGGCCCTGAGAGACACGTGGAGTGTATGTAATTGACTCAGGAGATTGTAGATTAGAAATCATGGATTTTCATACAAATGTTACCCTCCTTGGTGATAAAAAATGGCTAGACGTTTGAATTTCAAAACATAAAATTTCATGTTATCAGAGGGGACATTGTACATGCAAGGTTTGATCTGACCTCTTTTACGATGCCTATGCTCCAAATGTTTTATCACGGTTTTAAAAAATATTCATAGTGGGACCAACTCGACCGGTTACGATAGGTGACACGAAAGAGCCGGTGAAAATGTATGATATATGCCAACAGTTCGCCAATATGATTCATTACCTAGCTGTGTCACTCGATTCAGTATCCGAAGCTTTACCCTTCGATAGACGGGGAATCGACCTAGTCGGACCCTTACCTAATATTTCAAGAGGATGTCCAATTTTATTTTGACTATTTTTCAAAGTGGGTGGAGACCAAACTGTTTTTAAGAATATAAGCTAAGAATGTGATCAACAATATCATAATGATTATTTGTCACGTGTTTGATATTCTTAAGTTAATCACTATTGGAAACAATCTTAAATTTAAAATATGATATCAGCTTTTATTTTCAAAGCTTGAGGCATATAAAAACATTTCTCAACATATTTCCAACCATAAGAAAATAGACAAGTGAAGGTCACCAATATAAGTATCATATAGGGTTTAAAATATGAACTTAATAAAGGTCACTTATAAATGGTCCAACTTTATTAAATAAGTATTATGGTCATATAGAATAACGTATGAGACTGCCATAAATGAAAATCCTTTCACCATGATGTATGAAATTGATGTAGCCGTCCCATTAAAAACTAACATACCATATTTCAGGGTGACTAACTACATCGAATAAAGGAACAATAAAGGAATAAACATTGAATTAGAATTAACCGAGGTTAAAAGAATAAAAACTCACTTAAAAGTTTGATACTATCAAGTGCTTATGACGAGTAGGCATGCATCAAGGGCCATCGTGTGTGTTTTTATTGTAGATGATAATGAAAGAAAGTATTCATGCATATTAAGGATCGTAGGCTATGTAAGCTCGATGCAAATTGAGAAGGCCCTTACACGGGGTCTGAAATAGTTAAGGTTAGTACTTATAAGATCATGGAATAAGAAAAGGAGGCAACTTCAACATTTGTGGAACACTGAGCACCTACGGATGCAATTTTATTGAAGGGCCTGATGGCATACTCTTTATACCATATTGTTGCAAGAAGGTTATAACAAGGCACCTACATAATCATTGTATTAAAGAAACGTTTACATTCATATTTTGCCCCTATTCTAAGTTTCCAATGCATGGTAAAATTCTCTAGCCATAACTAGTTGAAGAAAAATATGATGGTAAAAGTTTTTGGCTCGATTTTATCTGAGGCCTTTGTAAAGTGTTTCGAACCTAATTGGTCGAAGATAAATCTAATGTTGTACGTTTATAGCTTTATTCTATATGAGGATCTTGTAAAGTGTTACAATTTTAGTTTTCAAAGACAAATATAATGATTTAAGCTATTGGGTCGGTTCAACTTGAGGCACTCGTAAAATGTTCTAACCTTGGTTGGCCAAAAAGCAATCTGATGCTCCAAAATGTTGGGCAGTTTTCGCGTAAATAAATCTCATAATAATCATCATTAACAGTTTCAACAATGTCATAGTCCTCTTCTCTATCCAAATCGTCCCCATCAATGACTTAGAGCATTACATATTTCATTAATTTTCTTCCAAAGCGATCTAGAGTGTAATAGAATGCGGAAGCTTCAGCTTCTATGAAACGATTCTGCACTAAAAACACTATTATTAATACATGAATTCCATTTGTGACCAAATCTAAATTCTGGAGAATTTCATTTCCAGTAGTTTGATATCACACAGACGGGTCAAATAGACTATGAGTATTTATGATTTAAATGGGTGAGTGTTGTGTGAGATAATTTGTTTGGGCTATAACACTTTTAAAAACACTTTTCTAGGTTCAAACTTGAATAAAATACTTTTGTCCCCGGTAATATTATTGTGAGTTGTATTATTTCTATTATCAAAAATTGGTTTTAATATTACACATTTTTTAGAGGTCCATGAGGTCTCTGTTGTGGTAAAAATGGTGGTAAATGTTCTCTAATGATATAATAATTTTCAACAAAGACAATCCACCACAATATTTTTTGTTCTTCATTTTAAATTGTACTCGGTATGTTGAATAATAGGACTTTTATCCACCAATTTAATCGTAGAAGAATGATTTATACCCACTGTTGATAAAAAAATTCTTTTAATTTTTTTTATGATGATAAAATTGGTTTCATTTTTTTTAATTTTATGAGGTTATCAATTCTTTAGCATTAATGTTGTTCTCGTCGACTTCATCATCATACTTTTCATAGAACAAATTTTTATATACGGGCTCAGATACAACTATAGCATCAAAAATAAGTTCGGTAACTAGTGTCGTATGAACAATAAGCTCCGAAATAGGGGGTTGGTGGTTTTAAAATGACACCAATGTAATCTTATGGCTATCGATCACAAAATTGCATTGGCTCTTTTTACCATCATAAGTCAAATTCATCTTAAATCGCCATTGACATCCTAAGACTAGATGACAACGTCCATAGTAACTACGTGACACTATGTCGTATATTTATAACCACCAATATAAAATGCAATTAGGCAGTGTTTAGAAATTGTTACCTCAGTTTACCCTATTAGTCCAGACATGTATGTACGGGTTTGGAAGAGCTTCAGTCCTCAATGCCAGTTTTTTAACAGAGTTCTCTGAAAACTGATTCTAATAACTATTCAAATCGATTACGAACTTGTATATTTTTCCCTCAATTGTGCATGTAGACTAGAAGATGTTGTTCTCTATTCTACTCTTTAAATCCAAAAAATTAGATTAGAGAAACATGATTCATGTATATGCGTATCAGGAACTTTCGGAGCTCTGATACCAAACTGATGCAACGAAAATCAGAAGAAGAACAAATGATAAAAAAGCCTTAAGGTTTCAAGAACACGCGGTTATCTTGAACTCAGAGTCTGAATTTTATTTTTTTTAAAACAACTAATCGTACATTTAGGGTTTGGAAGTCTTAAATAAGATATCGTTTGAACCCTAATACAGAATAAGAAAGCGAAACAAATGTACCAAAATCGAATCCTATCAGATTTTTGATTCAATAATTAAAATTTACTCTTAAAAAAATAAATATATAAAAGAACATTTAAAAAATTGAATTTAAATGGTAAACTACACCATTTAGACTAAATGACTCAAAGACAAAGGTGAGTAGGTAACCGGATTAAAAATGTAATTGTTATTTCAAATTTTGTGTTTATAAAAAAATTAAATAAAAATAATAAAAGACCTAAAATGATATTGAAATATAATAATATTATTATTAAATCTAAAACATCTTATAAATGTAAAAATATTTATTTATTTATTTACGCGTCGACACGGTTAATAATCATAATTATTATGAAATGTTTTCGGCTTGCACTCCAGTAAAATGTTTAACTATGTGCGAGTAAAGTAAAAAGAGTATTTTAAAAATCTTTCTAATAGCCGCTAAGAAAGGTGATATTTTTTAGAGGTGAGAAAAAATCGAAAAAAACCAAACCGACCGACCAAACCAAACCGAAAATTGTCGGTTTGGTCGGTTTAAAAATAATAATATTCGGTTTCGGTTTTTAAATGTCAAACCGAATTAAATTCGGCCGGTTTTTGGTATTCCCGAATAAAACCGAAACTGACCGAATATTAGATATAATTGTGTACCAACTCTATCACTTTTTAATCCTTGCCCCAGTGGTCCTAGTTAACTACCTAAGTTATGGCAGGTTATGGGTTCAATCCCCACATATAACGTTTTGGACAAATTGAAACCACTGTTTACTATCTAGATGTCTTTCGTGGATTCGCCACGAACCCTTTGTCTGTTCCTAAAAGCTACCGGCGAAATCTATATTTGAATTTCACTTCAATAATTCATTCAACTTGTCAAGAGGCGACTAGTAGTATTAACATATACTAATAAACAAATAAAAGGGCTAATTGTATCGTAACAAATATATTAATAAAACTCTTCCGGGCCTTATCCATATGTATAACCATCTATATAATAAATAGCACGTTGGTTGACACTAACCTACTTATAGTATAGTAACCTACTTATAATATAGTAAATAATAACATTTCTTAAACGCTTTATATATTCTTACTGTTTACTATTTCTTTATTTTTTACGCTTAAGTAACAATATTATTATAACTGTAAATTTATTATCATAAATATAAAAAATTAATAATTAGTTTATATTATAATTTTTTTGATTTATTTTAAAAAAATCAACTAAAATAATAATTTTAAAGAAAACCAAACCGAACCGCACCAATCCAAACCGATGTTCAAACCGACCAAAACCGACCGAAACCGAAACCGAAAAAAACCGATATTATTTTAATAATCGGTTTAATAATTTATAAACCGAATCATTTCGGTTTGGTTTAAATATATGTCAAAAAACCGACCGAATCTCACCCCTAGCATTTTCTTTCATGGAAAGGACACGCCTACGTGCTAAAGTCAAAAGTATCTTGAAGCCGGTGCTTTACTTTAAGGTACCTAAATCAAAATGTTCTAAAATATATTTATATGTATTTCACATTTTTTCTTTATATATTTAGGTAATCAGAGTAAAGTTTTATTTAAAATATATTTATTTATATAAATTAACTTTTTTATTTTCAATTTTTTTAATTGTATTTTTGTTTTAATTTTTATGGTGTGAACCGGATCGAAGCAAATTTGGATCGAATCAGAATCGAATCAAATTGGACGGACCAAACCAAATCGATCCTTATCGGTTTCGGTTTGGTTTTGAAAACCAATACTGAAATTTTATACATTCAGTCTGGTCCAAACTGATAAGCTTAACGATCCAGCTTAGTTCTGTCAAAATCTGGACCAAAGAGAGCTGAACTAGACCGATAAAAGCTTTTTTCTCAACCAACTATCTCATTACCACATAATATCCAAAATTTGAAATCTACCAATAGAAATTTCGACCAAGGAAAAAAACCACAAATAACTGTATTCTCATTCTTTGAACCAAACATTATATTTCTTATTAATTATTTAAGTCCATATATTTCAGATCGTAGCTCGGAAAAAGGTTTTAAAATATCATCAGTTTTTTTTAAGACAAACAAAACTAGATCCATGGATGATATTTTTTTTATTTTTTCTCGTCAGATTCAATAACCATGGTCTCGCATGTATCCATTTCATCATTTCGGGTCTATGCAATTCCATTATGCGTGTTCTCTCTAGTTCATCATGTATGTTCTCTCCACTTCCATCATGTATTGTCTCTCTAGTTCATCATGCATGATTTATCCACCTCCATCATGTTTGGTCCATCTACTTCCATCATGTCTACTATATCTACTTTCTTCATGCATAGTCTTTCCATTTTTATAATGTTTGGTCTATTTAATTCGTCATGTCTAGTCTTGTATCTCTCCATTTCATTGTTTTGTATTTCTAATTTATCGTACATGGTCTCACATTTATCTGTTTCATCATGCCTGGTCTTTAATCTCTCAATTATATCATACTTGGTCTCACATATCTTTATTACATCATGTGAGATTATGGTAAAATGAAGTACGAGATGCAAGACATGTACTACTTGATGATAAAGATCTGAGATGAGAGTTACTAGGTCTGGCGGTAAAAAACGTTCAAAAAGTATCATCCATGGATCTATTTTTGTTTGTCTTAAAAAAACTGATGGTACTTTTGGATTTTTTTCCCGAGCTCTGGTTTCAAAAATATAGAAATTAAAAAAAATGGTTTAAAACGAAGAATAAGGTTATATAAATGGGGATGAAGCACGAGTATTTGAGGTATTATAAAAGGGACTGAGTATTAGATGAGCATTAAATATAGTATTTGGGTATTAGGTGCTCAATAATGATACTTAGGATGCTAGATAACACTAAATATTGTTGTTTGGTACTTTTTCTTACATTTCCCTTTAGTTAAATATATTATTGGTGGAAAATGAATATATGCATTTAATGTTGTTATAGAATTTTATAACATCATTTAATATGAAATAATTAATTTATTCTAAAATATCAGATATTTTGAATTAGATAAAGTACAAAAAAGTGACCATACCCATATAAAAGTCCACAAATGCAAATCTAACATGAATATTTGATATGGGCTAGAGCGGCTAAGTTTCAACTAACATTATCCGAAGTTTTAGTTGTTGCTAGATTTGGATGTTGTTGATTATTCTGAAGCATGATTACTATCCTATGATGAGTTTAACTTACAAATAATATGGTGAGCGTGGATAATTTGGAGCAACGTCATTTGTAGTATCAAATTAAAGAAGAAAGGACGAAAAACGTTTTAAATCTTGAGGTTAGAGAAAAGGTTCCCACTGGGACAACCAAGCGTAAATATGAAAATGAGTTCCACAAAGTGTAACCTAAAAAAATTCAACGAAGAAAATTATTTCAACCTCTAAAAAATTAAGGCGAGACCTTTTATAGTACAAAAATAATTTGCTGCTAGTGATGAGAAATATAAGGATAAAATTGATGTTGGAGTATTGTCAAAAGCTGACATTATGGGATGAAGTTCTTCGTAAGGTGTCAGAAAAGTCTACGATGTTGATGATATAGACTTTTTCTGAGATGGTATACATAAAACATTCATTGGTTAATATATTGTTGATGGGAAGAAGAAACTTTACACGTTGTTAGTGGATGGGTCTTCAAGATACTTCCATATAATCATTCTTAACATAAATGAAGTTGACGACAATATGAAGTACGATGAACAATACATAATCATCTTAAGTTATCGATAAAAGGTTATGAGTATTTTGTGGATATCATGATTTATGATAAATAGTCTCTTATGGTGGAAAAGTAAAGAGTTCATTAAAATTGAAAGATCTTCAAAAGAAGACGGTTCTGACAGGTGACTCTGAAGGTCTCGGACAGAGTGTGAAGGATAGTTAATAAATGATATATTAAAGCTATAAGAGATAAAACTCTTAGTCAAATTTCAAAGGGCTTGAGATGGGTTATAAAATTAGATATTTTATTTGTATAATAAGAAATACCATATCAATAAGTACTGCACAAAGAGAAGAAAAAGAAATAGGTATCTGAAGGCCATAACCAAAGATAATGCAATAGTTTTGGACGACTATGAGTACGTTTATGGTTTAATCACTTATTCTTCTTGTAGGTACAATAAAAAATAGGTTTTGGATTCAGACGTATCATTTTATATGAGTGATTAATAACATGAGGCACGTGGTCGAATTTAAACATAACCTTTCTTATATTGACATGTTTCAACATTAAATATTTACTTATATGAGTAGATACGACAGACTTAGGTTCTTGTTAAGTTGATTTATTGTTATAAAGGCCTATATGAATAATGGTGTGTTAGTTATTAAGAAATCTGTAATGGTAGGGGTGTCTAGTGTGGAGAATAACTCAACCAAGTTGTGTCATAAAACCATAAACCAATGTTGTGCTTGAGTATAGTTATTCAGATATTTTGGGTCAGACATGGGAACCTACTATGTATGGTGCTAGGTACTTCATGTATTTGACTGATGAATATTCCAGTAAAATATCGATTATTTTTTTCAAGACCGAGGATGCAAAATTTGATGTTTTTAGGAACCGAAAGACTTTGATAGAGAATCAGATCGGGTAAATATTGAAGAAACTTTAGATTAATAATGGCCTAGAGTATGTGGAAATAAATTTCACTAGCTATTGCTCAAAGCTTGACATTTCTAGACACTAAACCGTGAGTCAGACTCCCCAATAGTTAGGACTTGTTAAATACTAAATGAAACCATGTTAGAAAAGGTTAATTGTATATTTTAAACAGTTAGGATCAACCAAAGGTTCTTGAAATAAGCTGTTATTACGGCTTCGTACATCATCAACATGCTTCCATCTATGACGCTAAAGATTTTTTATCCTTAAGAGTCCTAAAATGGAGATAAATTTAAGATTAAGAATTTCATAGTGTTTGATGTGTTTCCTACGTATATGTGAAGCAACTTAAGTTTTAGCCGATATCACTAAAATGTTCGTTCATCGTTTATCTAGAAGAAGAGTAAAATGGTATAGGTTGTGGTGCAGTGAACTTGGACGTTCAAAGTCTATAATAAGCAGGTTTTTAAAAAGGAGTATATTTATTGAATAAGTCAGTGAAAACCCAACCTAGTAATGCTGAGAAGAGATGTGAAGTTGGTGATAGATCTGATCTGGAGAGTGAAGCTAAGGATGGTTCTGCTGAAGATGATTTAAGATATGGTCTAGCTTATGTTTTATGTATAGAAAATTCAAACAATGTATGAGTCCAAACAAGGTCATGGGCATGGGGTTATAGGACCATAATATTATCATATTGAAAAGAAAATTGGTATTGACAATTAATAATTTGCGAGAGATAGAGCATAAAGACCCATCAAACATCCATAACAGAAATGGCTTTATCTTTTGATTATGCTTTATCTTTTGAAATCAATCGATATGTAATTGGTTACGCTTTATCTTTTGAAATCAATCGATATGTTCTTGAACCGGAAGCTATCCAAATGGAATGAAAAGTAGTGATAAATAGAAGTGGCTTACAATGTGAGGAAATAACTAAGATATCTCGAGAAGATGAGCACCCAATGTTTTGTGAAGCAGCTGAAGGGGCATAAATTTGTTAGTAATAAATGAATATTCAAAAGGAAGTAATACATTCATGTAGTTAAGTTATTCAGATAAAATGCGACCGTGGTGGCTAAGGGCTTTACGTAAAATAAGGGTGTTGGTTTTAATGAGATGTTTTCGTCAGCAAAGACTTGAAGCTTCGAGTAATCACCTGATCATAATATAACACGAGTAAAGAGCTTTGGATTTTAACTCTATATTTCTGTAAAATAACAGAAAGATAGAATACACAAATCCATCACACAAGACATATTTAACGTGATTCAAATTCTTAATCCTACATCCATGGAAAACATACATTGATTTTATATATAAAGAGGTTATAAAAAGACTCCCTCAAACATAACTATCTCAACTACTATATTTTTGTTACAAAGCACCATATGGATTACAAAATGAATTATGGATCTCAGTGTTTATCTTATATCTTACTTATCTCTCTAAAAAGAGAGTCAAGCAATAAGTTTTGTCTTTCTAGAAATGTTCTCTTTTTTTACACATGCAAGACCAACTGCGATTGTCGTTTTCATATTATATAGATGTAAGGATGTAGTCCACAATGCATCAGGCTCACATTAGTATAAAAATATATATTATTTGCTCCAACCAAATAAGGAAATAGTTAATGTCACATCAACATAAGGTAGAACTGGTCGGGTAGTGGCACCATTTCTTGACGTTTGTACCATTGTATTATTTTCTCATTTCAAATATACGCTCGAGGTTATTGACCTTACTCAACGACAGAGATTCATCACCCATGTCAATATTTTTCATACAAGTAATGAAGCTCATTACAAAAACGTAAAAGAATATCCAAAAGTCTTCGCCGACATGTTTCTGCAACTTTGGTTTAAGAAGGGATCAACGTGCACTTTCGTTTCCAGCATAAACATCAAACAAGTCGTCGGTTCTTAAATTCCAAAAAATGTCTCTTGACCTAAGTTTTCAGTTTGATCTTTGACACTATTTAACATTATAGTAGCTCTTGTCATGTTTTTTAATCTCACTCGTCCATCTTCGACTCTAAATTTGAGGGTAGTTTGTACCCGTCAATTTTAATCTACACTTAACAATATTGCTAACCATTCTATGTATAATTTTATTAAAATAAACTATAATAAAACTATCGATTTAAATTTTCATAGATTTCCAAATTTTTAAATTGCTAACCATTCTATGTATAATTTGATAATAATATATTTCTAAATTAAACGTCAAACGATTTAATCGAATTATATATATGTATAAAAGTAAATAAAGTTCGATGGTTCACCCAAACTTATTTATGCATGTCAAATGTAGATAGATAGAAAATAAATTATAAAAAAAATAAAATTTTATTTTCTCATCTTATCAAATAAAATACATAATAGTTTAAAAAGCGAATGAATCATGACTAGATTTAATTAGGAGTAATCACGAAGAAAAGAAATGCTAAAGGATTACGACCCACGCAACTTTTGTTTTCTGTCAATTTGATAAAAGCTGCACTTTGTCAGCACCTATGAAAAGTGGGTCGGAGTCTACACTCGACACTGAACTTTGTCCTCTAAATTAATGGGAAGTCATTAGTTTTTTGCTTATTTTTTTATAGTTTAATTTAAATATAAAAATTTCAACCAACTTGTTAAAATTTATGTTTTTTTATAATTTAATTTAAACAGTTTTCGAAAATGTAAATGTTAATGAAAATGTTCAGAAAATAAAACAAAGAATATTAAAATAAATTATTATATTTTAAAAATAAAATATTCATTCTAAATAATTAAAAAAATATGTGTTTTTTAAATCATAGTAAATTTTTAAATCAAATCACTTACAAAACTAAATTATATTTTTTTTATAAAAATTAATGAACGATTATAAAAACAAACCACGTACATTAATAAATTAATTATTAAAAATATCAAACTAAATGTTAAATTATGATTTCAAACAAAATAAATTGAATTATATATGGTTTAAATAATTATATGTATTTTTCGTCTGAGATATTTGCTATATTATACGTTTTAATTTTACTGAGCCTTACACGATTTGGAATATTGAAGTTGAAATTTTTTTTCTAACTAAATACGTTTCTAGATAGTACCAATGTAATCTTGTGACCATCCATCACAAGTATCATTCCTCTTAAATCGCCATGGACGTCCTAAAACTAGATGACAAACGTCCATAGGAACTAAGTCACACCATGTTATATCTATAAGCACCAAAAGAAAATGGAATTAGGCAGGGTCTAGAAATTGTTACCTCAATATACCCTATTAGTCCAGACATAAATGCACGGGTTTGGAAGAGCATCAGTCTTTAGTCCCAGTTTATGAACAGGCTCATTTGATAACAGATTCTCATAACTATTCAAATCGATTACGAAGCCTAAAAACACTATAAAACGGGTTTTAAATGAGTATTGCGTTGCCAATAATATGTAGCTGAAGTATCAATCACCAGTGATATACTATTCTAATCAAATTAATATATTAATATATCGAAATTGTTAAAAAGTCTTTATCATATTATTTAAGAAAACCAAATAATATTCTGAAATATATAAAACAAAAAGAAGAAGAAAAGAACGTATTTAGATGTAGGAAAACAAAAAATACAACTTCGTCAAATATGGTCTGATTTGGTGAATTTCCATGTTGTCGTCGTATTTATAATTGACTAGAAAATGAGAAGTCAAGCTTATAAATGGAAAGATTTTAATAATCAATACTTAAACAAAGGAAAATGTAATAAATGTACAAACAATTTATAATTATTCCAACATAATTTTATATCTAACTTATTATTTATAAATGTTTTTCAAATGACTAATTAATCCTTTAATTTTATTTTGCAAAATAAAATGTTAATAATAAGTTATCAAATTACCTAATATGAACTCCACATATACATTACATTGACATATAACAATCCAATTCACGTGTAAAGAGAGAAAAAGTAGTTGTTAAACCAGAAGCGAAACTGCCATTTAATGGCTCGTCACGGAGAAAAATGCTAAACGACACATAATTTTTGTCTTTTGCGAATTATTAAAAGTTGCCACTTGTGAGCATCTTCATAGAAAGTTGGAACTACACTCACATTTGGACTCTGAATTTTTAGCAATAATTTGTATACTCACACGATTTTTGTTAGCATAAATAATGTACTTATTAATTTTTGTGAAATATAATTAATAAAACATGTTTGGTAAATTAAAAAAGATATATTTAACTTTGATTAAAAAATTAAAAATAAAATAAAATAAACTATGCATAAATGTACGAATATTCTTTTATAAAGGTCGTTGATTTTTTTGGAGTTTAATTTAAATATAAAAATATTTTATAAGTCTCGATGCATTTTCTTTTCGATTTAAGCTTAACCAATTTGTTAAAATTTATAGTTTTTTTATAATTTACTTCACACAGTTTTATAAATTTAAATGTTCAAAATAAAAAAAACATAAAATCTCAAAAGAAATATTTACATTTCAAAATTAAAAAATTCATTCCAAATAATTTAAAATTTATTTTTTAAAACAATAATAAATTTTTAAATCAAATCACTTACGAAATTTATTTATTTCTTTATCTTATAAAAAATAATGAACAAATACAAATGCAAAACACATTCGTTGGAAATTAAATATTAAAAAGATATTAAACAAAATATTAAATCGTGATTTCAAAATAAAATAAATTGAAGTAAAAATAAAAATATTTGATCGGAATAGAAATATATTATACACAGTATAAATCGACTAATTATATGTGTTCACCAAATTGAAAATATATATAAATATAAAGCAATGAATGAATATAGTCTAAAAAGAAAGTGCGAAAAAAATATATATTAAAACTTGGTTGAAAGTTTTATGTAGTGGTAGATGAGAGTTGCGTAGTGGAAAATAATATTCAGAGTTAGTTGAGACTAAACGTTAATGAAAATAGGATAGTTTGAGACAAAGTTTTATGATAGGAGAGCATATTTGTGTGTTTGAAGACTATATAAAGTAAAGATATTTGAGAAGATAATACTTTTGCTTGATAGTCGAATGATCCCTAATGAAAATTTATTGTATTGATAGGTATAATCTTAGACTAGAAGCTTTAATTGGATTCTAACTTAAGTTTTTTTACGGCCTGAATCATATGGTCTCAGTCTTACATCTCTAGCTTCCAGCCACATACTTTGTGTTACAAACATGAACTTAAATGAGTCTTACCCTTACAATTTACATCTTCATAAATCGGCCCTCTTTTCAATTAGTTTTTACCAAGAGAATCGATGAAGGACTAAAATTTTGAAATGTTTTTCTTTGTCTGAAATATTTGCTATATGCATACGTTTTAATTTTACAAAGCCTTGCGCGACTTGCAATATTGAAGCTAAAAATTCTTTCCCGACTGAGTCTGTAATTTGAAAGTTATAGTTAGACTCACAAGGGATTGATTAGCACACTTTTAAAAAATTGGAGAGTCATTTTACAAGTATTGTAGTAAGGAGAGGTTTCGTTGTTAGATTGTGTGTTACCTCATGAACTTCTCTTCTTATAGCCGTTAAATTATATTGAATATTAGTCACTCATTTATAAAATCATCTGAACCATTTATATATAGAAACTCTTCAAGATTTGTGATTTATTAACTTCTTTTTAAATATATTTATTCTTTTTCATTTTAATTATTTTCCTATTTTTCTATTCTTGAATCTTTTTTTTACTTTTTGATTTCTTTATATTTTATACCAAAAATTGCCACTTTAGCTTTCTTTTTCTCATTTATTTTGAGAAAATATTGGTTTACACTCTTTTAGTATGAAAAATGTCGAGAATAAGGAACTTGTATTATTGTGATAATGATTAAGAACGATCTAATAGCCAAAACCAGAGTAATAGGGTATATTTTGAAGATATTCCCTTCATTTCTTATGATAGATATGATAATTATATTGAAGAATTTGTAAAATTGCACGAAGCCCGTGTTAAGTCTCTCCAATCCGTTATAATTTTATCATTCATGTTGTTTCATTGTTAACAATAGCACTATTTTTAAATTTTAGCATGGAAAAATTAGGTACTTTTATTCTATAGTATTTAGTTTTGTTGGCCTTTCTTGCACCTATACTTTACAGTCATTGTTGTGTTTTTTCATCATAACATATATCGAAATATTACTTTAACCATTACTCGATCTGTGTTTTTTCCCAAAAATAACAAGCTAGATTGTTTCACAGCCAACAAGAACACCTACACCAGCAACGTCACACAAGATATTGGTATCATAACTTTTAAATACACCTATGTTTTTAAAAATATGTAAAAAATATCTATCTTGCCTTTGTATTTGACAACTTTTCTCAAAGTCATTATCATTATTTTACGTAATATATCGACCGAGGAGGAAGCCTACCCGACACTTATTATGATACCTCAGCCTAATAAAAACCTTAGAAAGAAATTGTTATGTATATCACCAACAAAAAACATAGGCTTCAGTGAATGATACATACCAAAGTAAAGGTTAAGGAGCATTATAATCCCAATACACAAGCTATTGAAACCACACTACCGTCAGATTTGATAATCTCCATGTAAACATCAACCAAACCAATAAACTGTCTTTCATCATTTTTTTAGCTGCATTGGCATCATTAGTCAGGGGTTTCCTAGCATAATTTTGAGAGTACACATATAAAAGTGATGAAACATCAGTTACATTACCATAAACTAAGGTTCCAGCAAACCGTTCAAAATATCCATTTTTGTCTTTCTTAAAGTTAAATAGTATCTTGAAGTAATCTATAAATATGATATTCACACCTGAGTATGGAAGTATCTTATATTATTAGATGTTTTTCCAGTCCAAAATGCAAGAATAAATAGTCTACAATTCCTTTGTACGATTCAGAAAAAAGATGAACCTTAATCATCTTATACTGATTCTGAATCATGAATCTAACACGCTCAATCAGAGCGCTATGTGTTTTAGGAAAAACAGTCAAAACTCCTCCCTTTAGAAAATCTATCGGAAACCTAGATCCACATTTCTCCGCTGGCGCTTACACACGCATTGAACACTCAATATTATATAATGTAGGGTACGAATAGATTTGTAACCCTCTATTGACAAATGAATTTGTATCCCTTATATTGGGAAAACGTATCAAAATTATAAAAGATCGTAATAATCTAATATATTTATTTACATGTGCTTAATGTAGTCAAACTGTAACTATTGGCATTATTAATTATTTTATTACAGACTTACAGCTTCAACCAATGGATAACATCATCTGTGAGGCCATGGACCATAAGGCTTTGGTTAGAGAATTATCAAACTATGAGCCATCAGCCTAAAGACCATCAATTATGAGGCATCAACTCAGACAGGCGACTGAGGGAGTCGGCTACCTAGTATAATTGTTGATGTTAAAATTTTACTAAAGTGGTGAAATCCACCATTATCAATATACATCCACTCTTTGTGAATGGATTGAGGGAAGAATATATTATCGAAGGTCGATTACCTTTATTTATGTTGTGATTTTTATCGAATGTCTTTCATAGTATGCGTGATTGTTAATAGTGGATGACCATTCCTAAAATATAAAAAATGGTATTGTAGCTTTTATAATTTTTAAATACCTTGGTAGATTGGTCGCTCTATAGCCAAACTATCCCTAAACACGTATTTAAGTTTAATTGGTGTTGATCATGTTCCTTCCTATTTTTAAAACCTCATGCAGACCAAAAAAACCTCCATTTTTTAGAAAGAAAATAGTAGCAAATGAGGTAGCAGATTATTGGAGTCTGATGACGCTATTTTAGAGAAATTTGTGCGCATGTACACTAGTACTTGAGAAATACCGTAGTACTTGTTGAATAATGAGGAAATGACTATTGAAAAAATGTTTATGATGGAAGGTTTTCTATTTGATCTTCGTTTACATAATGCTTAGGTATAAATATTTTCACTAACTTTTGACTTTATATTTTCTCACAAAAGCTCTTAGTTTTTTTTTCTATGTTTAGAAACATTTCTCTCTTCTTGATTCAAATGAGGAGCAAGTTTTCCCTGTTTCTCATACTGATGTGTATGATTCGATAAATGAGTGATCAAAGCACTTACATTGTAGGAAAGGTAAGGTTTCGTGCAAATCCTAGCATATATAATGCTACCAATAATATTAACATAAGGTATCTCAGGAAGATTAAATCGATGTTTGATGGACATTGATAGATTTTGATAGAAAATATAAACCAAGGACAAACATCAAAGTTCAAGCCTTAATCGATTTCTTAATTAGATATTACACTAAAAGGCTCAACAGAAAGCTTAAACCCATAGTGTTTGGTTTGAACTAGCAGATAATCTAACATGTCATGGTACACGGAAGATGTGTTATTAGTTAATCCTTTCAGAGAAGCAATATATCAGGTCATCCGTTTTGGTTTCCCGACATCTAAAAATGAGGCTGAATACAAGGCTGCTATTGTAGGGCTTCGGTTGACCTATATATGCGGTGCTAAAACGGTGTGATTAATGAACGACTCACAGATCATGATAAATCTATTCTTTGGACAAATAGAGGCTCTAAAGAGCATTTGATATAGTACCTCAAAACATTAAAAAAAGAAAGCTCGACGTTTATGAAGCATTCATTATGAGAAAATCGAAAAGAGCTAAAAACTTATTGGTAGATTCATTGTCCTCGATAGCTTGCTCTAAACCTAAAACATGGGTTACTTTGTAAGACTACATTTAAATTGATAATGAATACGATTCGAGGCCCTGAGAGACACTTGGAGTGTATGTAATTGACTCAGGAGATTGTAAATTAGAAATCATGGATTTTCATACAAATGTTACCCTCTTTGGTGATAAAAAATGGCTAGACGTTTGAGTTTCAAAACATAAAATTTCATGTTATCAGAGGGGACATTGTACATGCAAGGTTTGATCTGACCTCTTTTACGATGCCTAGGCTCCAATTTTTTTATCACGGTCTTAAAAAATCTTCATAGTGGAACCAACTCGATCGGCTAAGATAGGTGGCGCGAAAGAGCTGGTGAAAATGTATGATATCTTCCAACAGTTCGCCAATATGATTCATTACCTAGCTGTGTCCCTCAATTCAATATCCAAAGCTTTACCCTTCGATAAACGGGGTATCGACCTAGTCGGACCCTTACCTAATATTTCAAGAAGATGTCCAATTTTATTTTGACTATTTTTCAAAGTGGGTGGAGACCAAACTGTTTTTAAGAATATAAGCTAAGAATGTGATCAACAATATCATAATGATTATTTGTCACGTGTTTGATATTCTTAAGTTAATCACTATTGGAAACAATCTTAAATTTCAAATATGATATCAGCTTTTATTTTCAAAGCTTGAGGCATATAAAAACATTTCTCAACATATTTCTAACCATAAGAAAATAGACAAGTGGAGGTCACAAATATAAGTATCATATAGGGTTTAAAATAGGAACTTAATAAAGGTCACTTATAAATGGTCCAACTTTATTCAATAAGTATTATGGACATATAGAATAACGTATGAGACTGCCATAAATGAAAATCCTTTCACCATGATGTATGAAATTGATGTAGCCGTCCCAATAAAAACTAACATACCATATTTCAGGGTGACTAACTACATCAAATAAAGGAACAATAAAGGAATAAACATTGAATTGGAATTAACCGAGGTTAAAAGAATAATAACTCACTTAAAAGTTTGACACTATCAAGTGCTTATGACGAGTAGGCATGCATCAAGGGCCATCGTGTGTGTTTTTATTGTAGATGATAATGAAAGAAAGTATGTATGCATACTAAGGATCGTAGGCTATGTAAGCTCGATGCAAATTGAGAAGGCCCTTACACGGGGTCTGAAATAGTTAAGGTTAGTACTTATAAGATCATGGAAGAAGAAAAGGAGGCAACTTCAACATTTGTGGAACACTGAGCACCTACAGATGCAATTTTATTGAAGGGCCTGATGGCATACTCTTTATACCCTATTGTTGCAAGAAGGTTATAACAAGGCACCTACATAATCAGTGTATTAAAGAAACGTTTACATTCATATTTTGCCCCTATTCTAAGTTTCCAATGTATGGTAAAATGCTCTAGCCATAACTAGTTGGAGAAAAATATGATGGTAAAAGTTTTTGGCTCGATTTTATCTGAGGCCTTTGTAAAGTATTTCGAACCTAATTGGTCGAACAGAAATCTAATGTTGTACGTTTATAGCTTTATTATATATGAGGATCTTGTAAAGTGTTACAATGATTTAAGCTATTGGGTCGAAGATAAATATAATGATTTAAGCAAAAAGATATTAAACAAAATATTAAATCGTGATTTCAAAATAAAATAAATTGAAGTAAAAATAAAAATATTTGATCGGAATAGAAATATATTATACACAGTTTAAATCGACTAATTATATGTGTTCACCAAATTGAAAAATATATAAATGTAAAGCAATGAATGAATATAGTCTAAAAAGAAAGTGCGAAAAAAATATATATTAAAACTTGGTTGAATTTTTATGTAGTGGTAGATGAGAGTTGCGTAGTGGAAAATAATATTTAGAGTTAGTTGAGATTAAACGTTAATGAAAATATGATAGTTTGAGACAAAGTTTTATGATAGGAGAGCATATTTGTGTGTTTGAAGACTATATAAAGTAAAGATATTTGAGAAGATAATACTTTTGCTTGATAATCGAATGATCCTTAATGAAAATTTATTGTATTGATAGGTATAATCTTAGACCAGAAGCTTTAATTGGATTCTAACTTAAGTTTTTTTACGGCCTGAATCATATGGTCTCAGTCTTACATCTCTAGCTTCCAGCCAAATACTTTATGTTACAAAGTAGAACTTAAATGAGTCTTACCCTTACAATTTACATCTTCATTAGTCGGCCCTCTTTTCAATTAGTTTTTACCAAGAGAATCGATGAAGGACTAAAATTTTGAAATGTTTTTCTTTGTCTGAAATATTTGCTATATGCATACGTTTTAATTTTACAAAGCCTTGCGCGACTTGCAATATTGAAGCTAAAAATTCTTTCCCGACTGAGTCTCTAATTTGAAAATTATAGTTAGACTCACAAGGGATTGATTAACACACTTGTAAAAAATTGGAGAGTCATTTTACAAGTATTGTAGTAAGGAGAGGTTTCGTTGTTAGATTGTGTGTTACCTCATGAACTTCTCTTCTTATAGCCGTTAAATTATATTGAATATTAGTCACTCATTTATAAAATCATCTGAGCCGTTTATATATAGAAACTCTTCAAGATTTGTGATTTATTAACTTCTTTTTAAATATATTTATTCTTTTTCATTTTTATTATTTTCCTATTTTTCTATTCTTGAATCTTTTTTTTTCTTTTTGATTTCTTTATATTTTATACCAAAAATTGCCACTTTAGCTTTCTCTTTCTCATTTATTTTGAGAAAATATTGCTTTACACTCTTTTATTATGAAAAATGTCGAGAACAAGGAACTTGTATTATTGTGATAATGATTAAAAACGATCTGGTAGCCAAAACGAGAGTAATAGTGCATATTTTGAAGATATTCCATTCATTGCATATGATAGATATGATAATTATAATGAAGAATTTGTAAAATTGCACGAAGCCCGTGTTAAGTCTCTCCAACCCGTTATAATTTTATCATTCATGTTGTTTCATTGTTAACAATACCACTATTTTTAAATTTTAGCATGGAAAAATTAGGTACTTTTATTCTATAGTATTTAGTTTTGTCGGTCTTTCTTGCACCTATACTTTACGGTCTTCATACTCATTGTTGTGTTTTTTCATCATAACATATATCGAAATATTACTTTAACCATTACTCGATCTGTGTTTTTTCCCAAAAATAACATCTAGATTGTTTCACAGCCAACAAGAACACCTACATCAGCAACGTCACACAAGATATTGGTATCATAACTTTTAAATACACCTATGTTTTTAAAAATATGTAAAAAATATATATCTTGCCTTTGTATTTGACAACTTTTCTCAAAGTCATTATCACTATTTTACGTAATATATCGACCGAGGAGGAAGCCTACCCGACACTTATTATGATACCTCAGCCTAATAAAAACCTTAGAAAGAAATTGTTATGTATATCACCAACAAAAAACATAGGCTTTAGTGAATGATACATACCAAAGTAAATGTTAAAGAGCATTATAATCCCAATACACAAGCTATTGGAACCACACTACCGTCAGATTTGATAATCTCTATGTAAACATCAACCAAACCAATAAACTGTCTTTCATCATTTTTTTAGCTGCATTGGCATCATTAGTCAGGGGTTTCCTAGCATAATTTCGAGAGTACGCATATAAAAGTGATGAAACATCAGTTACATTACCAGAAACTAAGGTTCCAACAAACCGTTCAAAATACCCATTTTTGTCTTTCTTAAAGTTAAATAGTATCTTGAAGTAATCTATAAATATGATATTCATTCATGAGTAGGGAAGTATCTTATATTATTAGATGTTTTTCCACTCCAAAATGAATGAATAAACAGTCTACAATTCCTTTGTACGATTCAGAAAAAAGATGAACCTTAATCATCTTATACCGATTCTGAATCATGAATCTAACACGCTCAATCAGAGGGCTATGTGTTTTAGGAAAAACAGTCAAAACTCCTCCATTTAGAAAATTTATCGGAAACCTAGATCCACATTTCTCCGCTGGCGCTTACACACGCATTGAACACTCAATATTGTATAATGTAGGGTACGAATAGCTTTTTGAGAAATGAATTTGTAATACATTTATTTACATGTGCTTAATGTAGTCAAACTGTAACTATTGGCATTATTAATTATTTTATTACAGACTTACAGCTTCAACCAATGGATAACATCATATGTGAGGCCATGGACCATAAGGATTTGGTTAGAGAACTATCAAACTATGAGCCATCAGCCTAAAAACCATCAATTATGAGGCATCAACTCAGACAGCCGACTGAGGCAGTCGGCTACCTAGTATAATTGTTGATGTTAAAATTTGACTAAAGTGGTGAAATCTACCATTATCAATATCCATCCACTCTTTGTGAATGGATTGAGGGAAGAATATATTATCGAAGGTCGATTACCTTTATTTATGTTGTGCTTTTTGTCGAATGTCTTTCATAGTATGCGTGATTGTTAATAGTGGATTACCATTCCTAAAATATCAAATATGGTATTGTAGCTTTTATAATTTTTAAATACATTGGTAGATTGGTCGCTCTATAGCCAAACTATCCCTAAAGACGTATTTAAGTTTAATTTGTGTTGATCGTGTTCCTTCATATTTTTAAAACCTCATGCAGACCAAAAAAACCTCCATTTTTTAGAAAGAAAATAGTAGCAAATGAGGTAGCAGATTATTAGAGTCTGATGACGCTATTTTAGAGAAATTTGTGCACATGTACACTAGTACTTGAGAAATACCGTAGTACTTGTTGAATAATGAGGAAATTACTATTGAAATGTTTTTTATGATGGAAGGATCAAAGACTTAAAATATAAATCAGGGGACTTTGATAATGGACATGCATATTTTCTGACTTAGTTTGTTGCGGAATGATCGTTATCATTGAGTAACTGGGTTAAATAAAAAAAGGAATAATGTTGAGGGGTATTTGTCATGTGTTGGAAAATTTCAAAGGAGCATAGTGCAATTTTTGAATGCATGCGTGAAGTTGTAATGTCGGGAAGATACGTGGCATAACAATTATGTAACGCCTTCCTATAGACAAATTTATGTCGCATGATCTCCGTTAAACGTAGTCATTGTTGTATATTTATTTTGGCCATTGAATCATAAAAAAAGATAAGTTGTTAGATGAAATAAAATTTAGGATTAAATCTCGCTCACCGTTTCTTATATATTTATAGGTTTTCTATTTGATCTTCGTTTACATAATGCTTAGGTATAAATATTTTCACTAACTTTTGACTTTATATTTTCTCACAAAAGCTCTTAGTTTTTTTTTCTATGTTTAGAAACATTTCTCTCTTCTTGATTCAAATGAGGAGCAAGTTTTCCCTGTTTCTCATACTGATGTGTATGATTCGATAAATGAGTGATCAAAGCACTTACATTGTAGGAAAGGTAAGGTTTCGTGCAAATCCTAGCATATATAATGCTACCAATAATATTAACATAAGGTATCTCAGGAAGATTAAATCGATGTTTGATGGACATTGATAGATTTTGATAGAAAATATAAACCAAGGACAAACATCAAAGTTCAAGCCTTAATCGATTTCTTAATTAGATATTACACTAAAAGACTCAAACCGTCAACAGAAAGCTTAAACCCAGAGTGTTTGGTTTGAACTAACAGAGAATCTAACATGTCATGGTACACGGAAGATGTGTTATTAGTTGATCCTTTCAGAGAAGCAATATATCAGGTCATCCGTTTTGGTTTCCCGACATCTAAAAATGAGGCTGAATACAAGGCTGCTATTGTAGGGCTTCGGTTGACCTATATATGCGGTGTTAAAATGGTGTGATTAATGAACGACTCACAGATTATGATAAATCCATTCTTTGGAAAAACAGAGGCTCATAAAGAGCACTTGGTATAGTACGTCAAAACATTAAAAAAGAAAGCTCGACGTTTATGAAACATTCATTATGAGAAAATCGAAAAGAGCTAAAAACTTATTGGTAGATTCATTGTCCTCGATAGCTTGCTCTAAACCTAAAACATGGGTTACTTTGTAAGATTACATTCAAATTGATAATGAATATGATTCGAGGCCCTGAGAGACACGTGGAGTGTATGTAATTGACTCAGGAGATTGTAGATTAGAAATCATGGATTTTCATACAAATGTTACCCTCCTTGGTGATAAAAAATGGCTAGACGTTTGAATTTCAAAACATAAAATTTCATGTTATCAGAGGGGACATTGTACATGCAAGGTTTGATCTGACCTCTTTTACGATGCCTATGCTCCAAATGTTTTATCACGGTTTTAAAAAATATTCATAGTGGGACCAACTCGACCGGTTACGATAGGTGACACGAAAGAGCCGGTGAAAATGTATGATATATGCCAACAGTTCGCCAATATGATTCATTACCTAGCTGTGTCACTCGATTCAGTATCCGAAGCTTTACCCTTCGATAGACGGGGAATCGACCTAGTCGGACCCTTACCTAATATTTCAAGAGGATGTCCAATTTTATTTTGACTATTTTTCAAAGTGGGTGGAGACCAAACTGTTTTTAAGAATATAAGCTAAGAATGTGATCAACAATATCATAATGATTATTTGTCATGTGTTTGATATTCTTAAGTTAATCACTATTGGAAACAATCTTAAATTTAAAATATGATATCAGCTTTTATTTTCAAAGCTTGAGGCATATAAAAACATTTCTCAACATATTTCCAACCATAAGAAAATAGACAAGTGAAGGTCACCAATATAAGTATCATATAGGGTTTAAAATATGAACTTAATAAAGGTCACTTATAAATGGTCCAACTTTATTAAATAAGTATTATGGTCATATAGAATAACGTATGAGACTGCCATAAATGAAAATCCTTTCACCATGATGTATGAAATTGATGTAGCCGTCCCATTAAAAACTAACATACCATATTTCAGGGTGACTAACTACATCGAATAAAGGAACAATAAAGGAATAAACATTGAATTAGAATTAACCGAGGTTAAAAGAATAAAAACTCACTTAAAAGTTTGATACTATCAAGTGCTTATGACGAGTAGGCATGCATCAAGGGCCATCGTGTGTGTTTTTATTGTAGATGATAATGAAAGAAAGTATTCATGCATATTAAGGATCGTAGGCTATGTAAGCTCGATGCAAATTGAGAAGGCCCTTACACGGGGTCTGAAATAGTTAAGGTTAGTACTTATAAGATCATGGAATAAGAAAAGGAGGCAACTTCAACATTTGTGGAACACTGAGCACCTACGGATGCAATTTTATTGAAGGGCCTGATGGCATACTCTTTATACCATATTGTTGCAAGAAGGTTATAACAAGGCACCTACATAATCATTGTATTAAAGAAACGTTTACATTCATATTTTGCCCCTATTCTAAGTTTCCAATGCATGGTAAAATTCTCTAGCCATAACTAGTTGAAGAAAAATATGATGGTAAAAGTTTTTGGCTCGATTTTATCTGAGGCCTTTGTAAAGTGTTTCGAACCTAATTGGTCGAAGATAAATCTAATGTTGTACGTTTATAGCTTTATTCTATATGAGGATCTTGTAAAGTGTTACAATTTTAGTTTTCAAAGACAAATATAATGATTTAAGCTATTGGGTCGGTTCAACTTGAGGCACTCGTAAAATGTTCTAACCTTGGTTGGCCAAAAAGCAATCTGATGCTCCAAAATGTTGGGCAGTTTTCGCGTAAATAAATCTCATAATAATCATCATTAACAGTTTCAACAATGTCATAGTCCTCTTCTCTATCCAAATCGTCCCCATCAATGACTTAGAGCATTACATATTTCATTAATTTTCTTCCAAAGCGATCTAGAGTGTAATAGAATGCGGAAGCTTCAGCTTCTATGAAACGATTCTGCACTAAAAACACTATTATTAATACATGAATTCCATTTGTGACCAAATCTAAATTCTGGAGAATTTCATTTCCAGTAGTTTGATATCACACAGACGGGTCAAATAGACTATGAGTATTTATGATTTAAATGGGTGAGTGTTGTGTGAGATAATTTGTTTGGGCTATAACACTTTTAAAAACACTTTTCTAGGTTCAAACTTGAATAAAATACTTTTGTCCCCGGTAATATTATTGTGAGTTGTATTATTTCTATTATCAAAAATTGGTTTTAATATTACACATTTTTTAGAGGTCCATGAGGTCTCTGTTGTGGTAAAAATGGTGGTAAATGTTCTCTAATGATATAATAATTTTCAACAAAGACAATCCACCACAATATTTTTTGTTCTTCATTTTAAATTGTACTCGGTATGTTGAATAATAGGACTTTTATCCACCAATTTAATCGTAGAAGAATGATTTATACCCACTGTTGATAAAAAAATTCTTTTAATTTTTTTTATGATGATAAAATTGGTTTCATTTTTTTTAATTTTATGAGGTTATCAATTCTTTAGCATTAATGTTGTTCTCGTCGACTTCATCATCATACTTTTCATAGAACAAATTTTTATATACGGGCTCAGATACAACTATAGCATCAAAAATAAGTTCGGTAACTAGTGTCGTATGAACAATAAGCTCCGAAATAGGGGGTTGGTGGTTTTAAAATGACACCAATGTAATCTTATGGCTATCGATCACAAAATTGCATTGGCTCTTTTTACCATCATAAGTCAAATTCATCTTAAATCGCCATTGACATCCTAAGACTAGATGACAACGTCCATAGTAACTACGTGACACTATGTCGTATATTTATAACCACCAATATAAAATGCAATTAGGCAGTGTTTAGAAATTGTTACCTCAGTTTACCCTATTAGTCCAGACATGTATGTACGGGTTTGGAAGAGCTTCAGTCCTCAATGCCAGTTTTTTAACAGAGTTCTCTGAAAACTGATTCTAATAACTATTCAAATCGATTACGAACTTGTATATTTTTCCCTCAATTGTGCATGTAGACTAGAAGATGTTGTTCTCTATTCTACTCTTTAAATCCAAAAAATTAGATTAGAGAAACATGATTCATGTATATGCGTATCAGGAACTTTCGGAGCTCTGATACCAAACTGATGCAATGAAAATCAGAAGAAGAACAAATGATAAAAAAGCCTTAAGGTTTCAAGAACACGCGGTTATCTTGAACTCAGAGTCTGAATTTTATTTTTTTTAAAACAACTAATCGTACATTTAGGGTTTGGAAGTCTTAAATAAGATATCGTTTGAACCCTAATACAGAATAAGAAAGCGAAACAAATGTACCAAAATCGAATCCTATCAGATTTTTGATTCAATAATTAAAATTTACTCTTAAAAAAATAAATATATAAAAGAACATTTAAAAAATTGAATTTAAATGGTAAACTACACCATTTAGACTAAATGACTCAAAGACAAAGGTGAGTAGGTAACCGGATTAAAAATGTAATTGTTATTTCAAATTTTGTGTTTATAAAAAAATTAAATAAAAATAATAAAAGACCTAAAATGATATTGAAATATAATAATATTATTATTAAATCTAAAACATCTTATAAATGTAAAAATATTTATTTATTTATTTACGCGTCGACACGGTTAATAATCATAATTATTATGAAATGTTTTCGGCTTGCACTCCAGTAAAATGTTTAACTATGTGCGAGTAAAGTAAAAAGAGTATTTTAAAAATCTTTCTAATAGCCGCTAAGAAAGGTGATATTTTTTAGAGGTGAGAAAAAATCGAAAAAAACCAAACCGACCGACCAAACCAAACCGAAAATTGTCGGTTTGGTCGGTTTAAAAATAATAATATTCGGTTTCGGTTTTTAAATGTCAAACCGAATTAAATTCGGCCGGTTTTTGGTATTCCCGAATAAAACCGAAACTGACCGAATATTAGATATAATTGTGTACCAACTCTATCACTTTTTAATCCTTGCCCCAGTGGTCCTAGTTAACTACCTAAGTTATGGCAGGTTATGGGTTCAATCCCCACATATAACGTTTTGGACAAATTGAAACCACTGTTTACTATCTAGATGTCTTTCGTGGATTCGCCACGAACCCTTTGTCTGTTCCTAAAAGCTACCGGCGAAATCTATATTTGAATTTCACTTCAATAATTCATTCAACTTGTCAAGAGGCGACTAGTAGTATTAACATATACTAATAAACAAATAAAAGGGCTAATTGTATCGTAACAAATATATTAATAAAACTCTTCCGGGCCTTATCCATATGTATAACCATCTATATAATAAATAGCACGTTGGTTGACACTAACCTACTTATAGTATAGTAACCTACTTATAATATAGTAAATAATAACATTTCTTAAACGCTTTATATATTCTTACTGTTTACTATTTCTTTATTTTTTACGCTTAAGTAACAATATTATTATAACTGTAAATTTATTATCATAAATATAAAAAATTAATAATTAGTTTATATTATAATTTTTTTGATTTATTTTAAAAAAATCAACTAAAATAATAATTTTAAAGAAAACCAAACCGAACCGCACCAATCCAAACCGATGTTCAAACCGACCAAAACCGACCGAAACCGAAACCGAAAAAAACCGATATTATTTTAATAATCGGTTTAATAATTTATAAACCGAATCATTTCGGTTTGGTTTAAATATATGTCAAAAAACCGACCGAATCTCACCCCTAGCATTTTCTTTCATGGAAAGGACACGCCTACGTGCTAAAGTCAAAAGTATCTTGAAGCCGGTGCTTTACTTTAAGGTACCTAAATCAAAATGTTCTAAAATATATTTATATGTATTTCACATTTTTTCTTTATATATTTAGGTAATCAGAGTAAAGTTTTATTTAAAATATATTTATTTATATAAATTAACTTTTTTATTTTCAATTTTTTTAATTGTATTTTTGTTTTAATTTTTATGGTGTGAACCGGATCGAAGCAAATTTGGATCGAATCAGAATCGAATCAAATTGGACGGACCAAACCAAATCGATCCTTATCGGTTTCGGTTTGGTTTTGAAAACCAATACTGAAATTTTATACATTCAGTCTGGTCCAAACTGATAAGCTTAACGATCCAGTTTAGTTCTGTCAAAATCTGGACCAAAGAGAGCTGAACTAGACCGATAAAAGCTTTTTTCTCAACCAACTATCTCATTACCACATAATATCCAAAATTTGAAATCTACCAATAGAAATTTCGACCAAGGAAAAAAACCACAAATAACTGTATTCTCATTCTTTGAACCAAACATTATATTTCTTATTAATTATTTAAGTCCATATATTTCAGATCGTAGCTCGGAAAAAGGTTTTAAAATATCATCAGTTTTTTTTAAGACAAACAAAACTAGATCCATGGATGATATTTTTTTTATTTTTTCTCGTCAGATTCAATAACCATGGTCTCGCATGTATCCATTTCATCATTTCGGGTCTATGCAATTCCATTATGCGTGTTCTCTCTAGTTCATCATGTATGTTCTCTCCACTTCCATCATGTATTGTCTCTCTAGTTCATCATGCATGATTTATCCACCTCCATCATGTTTGGTCCATCTACTTCCATCATGTCTACTATATCTACTTTCTTCATGCATAGTCTTTCCATTTTTATAATGTTTGGTCTATTTAATTCGTCATGTCTAGTCTTGTATCTCTCCATTTCATTGTTTTGTATTTCTAATTTATCGTACATGGTCTCACATTTATCTGTTTCATCATGCCTGGTCTTTAATCTCTCAATTATATCATACTTGGTCTCACATATCTTTATTACATCATGTGAGATTATGGTAAAATGAAGTACGAGATGCAAGACATGTACTACTTGATGATAAAGATCTGAGATGAGAGTTACTAGGTCTGGCGGTAAAAAACGTTCAAAAAGTATCATCCATGGATCTATTTTTGTTTGTCTTAAAAAAACTGATGGTACTTTTGGATTTTTTTCCCGAGCTCTGGTTTCAAAAATATAGAAATTAAAAAAAATGGTTTAAAACGAAGAATAAGGTTATATAAATGGGGATGAAGCACGAGTATTTGAGGTATTATAAAAGGGACTGAGTATTAGATGAGCATTAAATATAGTATTTGGGTATTAGGTGCTCAATAATGATACTTAGGATGCTAGATAACACTAAATATTGTTGTTTGGTACTTTTTCTTACATTTCCCTTTAGTTAAATATATTATTGGTGGAAAATGAATATATGCATTTAATGTTGTTATAGAATTTTATAACATCATTTAATATGAAATAATTAATTTATTCTAAAATATCAGATATTTTGAATTAGATAAAGTACAAAAAAGTGACCATACCCATATAAAAGTCCACAAATGCAAATCTAACATGAATATTTGATATGGGCTAGAGCGGCTAAGTTTCAACTAACATTATCCGAAGTTTTAGTTGTTGCTAGATTTGGATGTTGTTGATTATTCTGAAGCATGATTACTATCCTATGATGAGTTTAACTTACAAATAATATGGTGAGCGTGGATAATTTGGAGCAACGTCATTTGTAGTATCAAATTAAAGAAGAAAGGACGAAAAACGTTTTAAATCTTGAGGTTAGAGAAAAGTTCCCACTGGGACAACCAAGCGTAAATATGAAAATGAGTTCCACAAAGTGTAACCTAAAAAAATTCAACGAAGAAAATTATTTCAACCTCTAAAAAATTAAGGCTAGACCTTTTATAGTACAAAAATAATTTGCTGCTAGTGATGAGAAATATAAGGATAAAATTGATGTTGGAGTATTGTCAAAAGCTGACATTATGGGATGAAGTTCTTCGTAAGGTGTCAGAAAAGTCTACGATGTTGATGATATAGACTTTTTCTGAGATGGTATACATAAAACATTCATTGGTTAATATATTGTTGATGGGAAGAAGAAACTTTACACGTTGTTAGTGGATGGGTCTTCAAGATACTTCCATATAATCATTCTTAACATAAATGAAGTTGACGACAATATTAAGTACGATGAACAATACATAATCATCTTAAGTTATCGATAAAAGGTTATGAGTATTTTGTGGATATCATGATTTATGATAAATAGTCTCTTATGGTGGAAAAGTAAAGAGTTCATTAAAATTGAAAGATCTTCAAAAGAAGACGGTTCTGACAGGTGACTCTGAAGGTTTCGGACAGAGTGTGAAGGATAGTTAATAAATGATATATTAAAGCTATAAGAGATAAAACTCTTAGTCAAATTTCAAAGGGCTTGAGATGGGTTATAAAATTAGATATTTTATTTGTATAATAAGAAATACCATATCAATAAGTACTGCACAAAGAGAAGAAAAAGAAATAGGTATCTGAAGGCCATAACCAAAGATAATGCAATAGTTTTGGACGACTATGAGTACGTTTATGGTTTAATCACTTATTCTTCTTGTAGGTACAATAAAAAAATAGGTTTTGGATTCAGACGTATCATTTTATATGAGTGATTAATAACATGAGGCACGTGGTCGAATTTAAACATAACCTTTCTTATATTGACATGTTTCAACATTAAATATTTACTTATATGAGTAGATACGACAGACTTAGGTTCTTGTTAAGTTGATTTATTGTTATAAAGGCCTATATGAATAATGGTGTGTTAGTTATTAAGAAATCTGTAATGGTAGGGGTGTCTAGTGTGGAGAATAACTCAACCAAGTTGTGTCATAAAACCATAAACCAATGTTGTGCTTGAGTATAGTTATTCAGATATTTTGGGTCAGACATGGGAACCTACTATGTATGGTGCTAGGTACTTCATGTATTTGACTGATGAATATTCCAGTAAAATATCGATTATTTTTTTCAAGACCAAGGATGCAAAATTTGATGTTTTTAGGAACCGAAAGACTTTGATAGAGAATCAGATCGGGTAAATATTGAAGAAACTTTAGATTAATAATGGCCTAGAGTATGTGGAAATAAATTTCACTAGCTATTGCTCAAAGCTTGACATTTCTAGACACTAAACCGTGAGTCAGACTCCCCAATAGTTAGGACTTGTTAAATACTAAATGAAACCATGTTAGAAAAGGTTAATTGTATATTTTAAACAGTTAGGATCAACCAAAGGTTCTTGAAATAAGCTGTTATTACGGCTTCGTACATCATCAACATGCTTCCATCTATGACGCTAAAGATTTTTTATCCTGTTATAGAATACTATGCAATTATCACAAAATGGCTCAAGCACAAAATATATGCGAATGAAAGATTTAAATGAAACACAGGATTTAACGTGGTTCGACAATTGTCTACGTCCACGGGCGCCGCCAGAGAAAAGAGTTTCACTATGATAGAAAAGGTTACAGATTTCAGATTGTGTTTTGTGTCGCCCTAGTAATCTATTTATAGGGAATTAATAGACTTACTAGACTATGGGCCTAATGGGCTCATACCACTAGACTGGCTCTTTTATAAGAGGATCGGACAATAATAATCATTTAGAGTATCACAACACAAAACTGTCCTGCCGGACACAGTACACTGTCAAGGCACTATTCGAACTGCCGGACACAGTACACTGTCAAGGCACTATTCGACTCATTCATAACAAATCTTCCCCTTGAGGCGAATATCCTTTCTTCACTATCAACAAAGAATCTTCTCTTCTTCTGACTCACCAAATGCCCTTAAGGCATTCACTCTATACTGCGAACACCGATCCAGTTTAGGCATTCCATAAACTTTCGAACTGATACTGCCTTGGTCATTATATCTGCTGGATTATCGTGTGTAGACACTTTCTTCACATCAACAATTCCCTTTGATATTATATCACGAATAAAATGATACCTGACATCTATGTGCTTTGTACGCTCATGGTACATCTGGTTCCCTGTAAGGTGTATGGCGCTTTGACTGTCACAAAACACTTTTGTAGTAGTCCTATCCAAGCCCAAATCTGCCACCAAACCTTGCAACCATATTGCCTCTTTAACTGCTTCTGTTACCGCCATGTACTCTGCCTCTGTTGTAGACAAAGCCACAGTAGCTTGCAACTGTGCTTTCCAACTGATCGCACTCCCAGCTAGAGTAAATACATATCCTGTCATAGATCTTCTTTTATCCATATCACCTGCAAAATCAGAATCAACAAAACCAACCAATGATCCTGCAACATCATTCGGCGATTCACCAATACCGGTTTTGTTAAAAGTTAAGCCAACGTTCACAGTATTCTTTTGAATAGATTCAATCTCTTCCCCTATAGCACCAATCCATCGATCTGCCTCTGAACTCGCTATAGCTTCTTTGTAGCTACTAGGTTCCTGCATCTCAACTTCTTCTGCAACTGACAGAGCATATGCAACTAGATTCACATACCTTTTTGGAAGTCTAATATCTCTTCTTTCTCTGCCCAATGCTATGCTATAAGGTTGTTGTTCTGGTTCAGACGCATCATCGTCACTATCATCTGATGCTGACGCTTCACCTCCTGATTCTGGATCCACCTCAGAACCACTTGAATTATTGGACCTGCTAGGCACTGCTTCTACTTCAAGCTCCACCTGTTTACTCACAACCGATCCTGATTCGACCATTTCTCCTACTTCCTTCTGACTGTCTATCGAAGCAAACTCATTAAAAGTAACGTCCCTACTGATGAGAAAACCTGGAGACTTTGGAGAGGTACACCATAACCTATATCCCTTCACTCCAGTAGCATATCCTAGAAATATGCATCTCTTTGCCCTCGGCTCAAGCTTACCATCTCTCACATGAGCATACGCAGGACAACCGAACACCCTCAAATGTTCATAATCAGCCGACGATCCAGACCAAATCTCAAAAGGAGTTTTACAATCAATAGCCGTTGATGGAGACCGATTCACCAAGTAACACGCTGTATTGATAGCTTCAGCCCAAAAATCCTTTCCCACACCGGAATGTGAGAGCATACTTCGTGCCTTGTCACAAAGCGTTCTGTTCATTCTTTCTGCGACTCCATTCTGTTGTGGTGTTCTAGAACAAGTGCGATGGCGCACTATTCCCTCAGCTTCGCAGAACTCGTTGAACTCACGACTGCAATATTCTAACCCATTATCTGTCCTAAGACGTTTGATTTTTCTTCCTGTTTTCTTCTCAATCATCGTCTTCCATTTGACAAAGGTTGAATATGCCTCATCTTTCGTTTTCAGAAAGTAAACCCACACCATCCTTGAATAATCATCAATCAAACTCATGTAGTATCTGGCTCCGCTCTTGGATGGAATTCTGTTTGGACCCCAAAGATCTGAGTGAATGTAGTCCACTGTACCTTTAGTCTTTCTTACAGCCGATTTGCTGAATTTGACTCTAGTTTGTTTACCAAACACACAATGCTCACAAAATCCCAATGATTCTGCTTTATACCCTTTCAACAAATCTCTCTTTCCCAAAACAGCTAATCCTCTGTCACTCATGTGACCAAGACGCCAATGCCACAACTTATTTTGATCCTGCCTACTTTGGCTATTACTCCCTGATGATGCTACTGCAGCATCGCCCATAACAACACTCCCCTGGAGAATGTAAAGAACCTTCTGCAAACTACCTTTCATGCATACCATTGAGCCTTTTGTCACTTTGATTACACCATTTTCTGCATGGTACTTGTAACCCCGAGAGTCTAGAGTCCCAAGAGAAATCAGGTTTCTTTTTAACCCAGGAACATGCCAGCACGTCAAGATTCTAACAACCCCGTCAAACATTCTGATTCTAACGTTACCAATACCACCAACAGTCAACGAATGATTGTTCCCTAAATAGACAGTTCCCTGCATTGGCTTGTACGTATCAAACCACTGCTTGAACTGACACATGTGATATGTAGCGCTAGTATCAAGTACCCAAGAGTTTTGCCCAAAGTCTGAACTCACGGACAATACATCTCCTTTACCACTGTTTTCACTATCGTCAGAATCGTTCACACCTTCAACAATGTTTGCTGCATTTTCCTTTTGATTTCCCTTCTTACCATTCAGTTTCGGACAATCTCTCCTATAATGACCCTGCTCACCGCATTCATAACAGTTTGAGTGCTTCACCCTTGACTTGGACCTCAAGTTCTTCCTTCTTAAAGAACTTGCTTTGCTTTTAGATCTTCCCCTAGTCATAAGACCTTCCCCTTCAGCTTGATTGTCTAGCTGCAACTGTCTCATCTCTTTTGATTTCAGTGCCCCTTTGACATCTGCTAGCGATAACTTATCCTTACCATACATAATGGTATCTACGAAGTTTTCATAGGGAGCTGGTAACGATCTCAATACAAACAAAGCTTGATCCTCATCCTCAATATTGATATCTATGTTCTCCAAGTCCATTATAATTGATTTAAAATTATCTAGGTGCTCTGTTATGGACATACCTTCTTTCAATCTGAAATCATACAAACGTTTCTTCAAATATAATCGGTTTACTACTGATTTCTCTGAGTAAAGATCTCATAGCTTCCTCCATGCGCAGGCAGCAGTCTTCTCACCACTAATCTCGCGAAGCACATTGTCTTTCACACTCATTAAAATCCAGCATAAAGCCCTTTCTTGAAGATCTTGTTTCTCCTCTTCTTTCATCTCTTCTGGTAACTTATTCTCCACAGCCCTCCACAGCCCTTGCAGTACCAATGAAGATTTCAGTTTAATCTTCCACAACGCAAAGCTGGATCCCCCATCAAATTTTTCAATCATGTATTTTGTTGCTGTAGACGCCATTGTGAAACCCTAATTGCAAAAGCCCTAATTTCACCACGTGGCTCTGATACCAATTTTGTTATAGAATACTATGCAATTATCACAAAATGGCTCAAGCACAAAATATATGCGAATGAAAGATTTAAATGAAACACAGGATTTAACGTGGTTCGACAATTGTCTACGTCCACGGGCGCCGCCAGAGAAAAGAGTTTCACTATGATAGAAAAGGTTACAGATTTCAGATTGTGTTTTGTGTCGCCCTAGTAATCTATTTACAGGGAATTAATAGACTTACTAGACTATGGGCCTAATGGGCTCATACCACTAGACTGGCTCTTTTATAAGAGGATCAGACAATAATAATCATTTAGAGTATCACAACACAAAACTGTCCTGCCGGACACAGTACACTGTCAAGGCACTATTCGAACTGCCGGACACAGTACACTGTCAAGGCACTATTCGACTCATTCATAACATATCCTTAAGAGTCCTAAAATGGAGATAAATTTAAGATTAAGAATTTCATAGTGTTTGATGTGTTTCCTACGTATATGTGAAGCAACTTAAGTTTTAGCCGATATCACTAAAATGTTCGTTCATCGTTTATCTAGAAGAAGAGTAAAATGGTATAGGTTGTGGTGCAGTGAACTTGGACGTTCAAAGTCTATAATAAGCAGGTTTTTAAAAAGGAGTATATTCATTGAATAAGTCAGTGAAAACCCAACCTAGTAATGCTGAGAAGAGATGTGAAGTTGGTGATAGATCTGATCTGGAGAGTGAAGCTAAGGATGGTTCTGCTGAAGATGATTTAAGATATGGTCTAGCTTATGTTTTATGTATAGAAAATTCAAACAATGTATGAGTCCAAACAAGGTCATGGGCATGGGGTTATAGGACCATAATATTATCATATTGAAAAGAAAATTGGTATTGACAATTAATAATTTGCGAGAGATAGAGCATAAAGACCCATCAAACATCCATAACAGAAATGGCTTTATCTTTTGATTATGCTTTATCTTTTGAAATCAATCGATATGTAATTGGTTACGCTTTATCTTTTGAAATCAATCAATATGTTCTTGAACCGGAAGCTATCCAAATGGAATGAAAAGTAGTGATAAATAGAAGTGGCTTACAATGTGAGGAAATAACTAAGATATCTCGAGAAGATGAGCACCCAATGTTTTGTGAAGCAGCTGAATGGGCATAAATTTGTTAGTAATAAATGAATATTCAAAAGGAAGTAATACATTCATGTAGTTAAGTTATTCAGATAAAATGCGACCGTGGTGGCTAAGGGCTTTACGTAAAATAAGGGTGTTGGTTTTAATGAGATGTTTTCGTCAGCAAAGACTTGAAGCTTCAAGTAATCACCTGATCATAATATAACACGAGTAAAGAGCTTTGGATTTTAACTCTATATTTCTGTAAAATAACAGAAAGATAGAATACACAAATCCATCACACAAGACATATTTAACGTGATTCAAATTCTTAATCCTACATCCATGGAAAACATACATTGATTTTATATATAAAGAGGTTATAAAAAGACTCCCTCAAACATAACTATCTCAACTACTATATTTTTGTTACAAAGCACCATATGGCTTACAAAATGAATTATGGATCTCAGTGTTTATCTTCTATCTTACTTATCTCTCTAAAAAGAGAGTCAAGCAATAAGTTTTGTCTTTCTAGAAATGTTCTCTTTTTTTACACATGCAAGACCAACTGCGATTGTCGTTTTCATATTATATAGATGTAAGGATGTAGTCCACAATGCATCAGGCTCACATTAGTATAAAAATATATATTATTTGCTCCAACCAAATAAGGAAATAGTTAATGTCACATCAACATAAGGTAGAACTGGTCGGGTAGTGGCACCATTTCTTGACGTTTGTACCATTGTATTATTTTCTCATTTCAAATATACGCTCGAGGTTATTGACCTTACTCAACGACAGAGATTCATCACCCATGTCAATATTTTTCATACAAGTAATGAAGCTCATTACAAAAACGTAAAAGAATATCCAAAAGTCTCCGCCAACATGTTTCTGCAACTTTGGTTTAAGAAGGGATCAACGTGCACTTTCGTTTCCAGCATAAACATCAAACAAGTCGTCGGTTCTTAAATTCCAACAAATGTCTCTTGACCTAAGTTTTCAGTTTGATCTTTGACACTATTTAACATTATAGTAGCTCTTGTCATGTTTTTTAATCTCACTCGTCCATCTTCGACTCTAAATTTGAGGGTAGTTTGTACCCGTCAATTTTAATCTACACTTAACAATATTGCTAACCATTCTATGTATAATTTTATTAAAATAAACTATAATAAAACTATCGATTTAAATTTTCATAGATTTCCAAATTTTTAAATTGCTAACCATTCTATGTATAATTTGATAATAATATATTTCTAAATTAAACGTCAAACGATTTAATCGAATTATATATATGTATAAAAGTAAATAAAGTTCGATGGTTCACCCAAACTTATTTATGCATGTCAAATGTAGATAGATAGAAAATAAATTATAAAAAAAATAAAATTTTATTTTCTCATCTTATCAAATAAAATACATAATAGTTTAAAAGCGAATGAATCATGACTAGATTTAATTAGGAGTAATCACGAAGAAAAGAAATGCTAAAGGATTACGACCCACGCAACTTTTGTTTTCTGTCAATTTGATAAAAGCTGCACTTTGTCAGCACCTATGAAAAGTGGGTCGGAGTCTACACTCGACACTGAACTTTGTCCTCTAAATTAATGGGAAGTCATTAGTTTTTTGCTTATTTTTTTATAGTTTAATTTAAATATAAAAATTTCAACCAACTTGTTAAAATTTATGTTTTTTTATAATTTAATTTAAACAGTTTTCGAAAATGTAAATGTTAATGAAAATGTTCAGAAAATAAAACAAAGAATATTAAAATAAATTATTATATTTTAAAAATAAAATATTCATTCTAAATAATTAAAAAAATATGTGTTTTTTAAATCATAGTAAATTTTTAAATCAAATCACTTACAAAACTAAATTATATTTTTTTATAAAAATTAATGAACGATTATAAAAACAAACCACATACATTAATAAATTAATTATTAAAAATATCAAACTAAATGTTAAATTATGATTTCAAACAAAATAAATTGAATTATATATGGTTTAAATAATTATATGTATTTTTCGTCTAAGATATTTGCTATATTATACGTTTTAATTTTACTGAGCCTTACACGATTTGGAATATTGAAGTTGAAATTTTTTTTCCAACTAAATACGTTTCTAGATATTACCAATGTAATCTTGTGACCATCCATCACAAGTATCATTCCTCTTAAATCGCCATGGACGTCCTAAAACTAGATGACAAACGTCCATAGGAACTAAGTCACACCATGTTATATCTATAAGCACCAAAAGAAAATGGAATTAGGCAGGGTCTAGAAATTGTTACCTCAATATACCCTATTAGTCCAGACATAAATGCACGGGTTTGGAAGAGCATCAGTCTTTAGTCCCAGTTTATGAACAGGCTCATTTGATAACAGATTCTCATAACTATTCAAATCGATTACGAAGCCTAAAAACACTATAAAACGGGTTTTAAATGAGTATTGCGTTGCCAATAATATGTAGCTGAAGTATCAATCACCAGTGATATACTATTCTAATCAAATTAATATATTAATATATCGAAATTGTTAAAAAGTCTTTATCATATTATTTAAGAAAACCAAATAATATTCTGAAATATATAAAACAAAAAGAAGAAGAAAAGAACGCATTTAGATGTAGGAAAACAAAAAATACAACTTCGTCAAATATGGTCTGATTTGGTGAATTTCCATGTTGTCGTCGTATTTATAATTGACTAGAAAATGAGAAGTCAAGCTTATAAATGGAAAGATTTTAATAATCAATACTTAAACAAAGGAAAATGTAATAAATGTACAAACAATTTATAATTATTCCAACATAATTTTATATCTAACTTATTATTTATAAATGTTTTTCAAATGACTAATTAATCCTTTAATTTTATTTTGCAAAATAAAATGTTAATAATAAGTTATCAAATTACCTAATATGAACTCCACATATACATTACATTGACATATAACAATCCAATTCACGTGTAAAGAGAGAAAAAGTAGTTGTTAAACCAGAAGCGAAACTGCCATTTAATGGCTCGTCACGGAGAAAAATGTTAAACGACACATAATTTTTGTCTTTTGCGAATTATTAAAAGTTGCCACTTGTGAGCATCTTCATAGAAAGTTGGAACTACACTCACATTTGGACTCTGAATTTTTAGCAATAATTTGTATACTCACACGATTTTTGTTAGCATAAATAATGTACTTATTAATTTTTGTGAAATATAATTAATAAAACATGTTTGGTAAATTAAAAAAGATATATTTAACTTTGATTAAAAAATTAAAAATAAAATAAAATAAACTATGCATAAATGTACGAATATTCTTTTATAAAGTTCGTTGATTTTTTTGGAGTTTAATTTAAATATAAAAATATTTTATAAGTCTCGATGCATTTTCTTTTCGATTTAAGCTTAACCAATTTGTTAAAATTTATAGTTTTTTTATAATTTACTTCACACAGTTTTATAAATTTAAATGTTCAAAATAAAAAAAACATAAAATCTCAAAAGAAATATTTACATTTCAAAATTAAAAAATTCATTCCAAATAATTTAAAATTTATTTTTTAAAACAATAATAAATTTTTAAATCAAATCACTTACGAAATTTATTTATTTCTTTATCTTATAAAAAATAATGAACAAATACAAATGCAAAACACATTCGTTGGAAATTAAATATTAAAAAGATATTAAACAAAATATTAAATCGTGATTTCAAAATAAAATAAATTGAAGTAAAAATAAAAATATTTGATCGGAATATAAATATATTATACACAGTATAAATCGACTAATTATATGTGTTCACCAAATTGAAAATATATATAAATATAAAGCAATGAATGAATATAGTCTAAAAAGAAAGTGCGAAAAAAATATATATTAAAACTTGGTTGAAAGTTTTATGTAGTGGTAGATGAGAGTTGCGTAGTGGAAAATAATATTCAGAGTTAGTTGAGACTAAACGTTAATGAAAATAGGATAGTTTGAGACAAAGTTTTATGATAGGAGAGCATATTTGTGTGTTTGAAGACTATATAAAGTAAAGATATTTGAGAAGATAATACTTTTGCTTGATAATCGAATGATCCCTAATGAAAATTTATTGTATTGATAGGTATAATCTTATACTAGAAGCTTTAATTGGATTCTAACTTAAGTTTTTTTACGGCCTGAATCATATGGTCTCAGTCTTACATCTCTAGCTTCCAGCCACATACTTTGTGTTACAAACATGAACTTAAATGAGTCTTATCCTTACAATTTACATCTTCATAAATCGGCCCTCTTTTCAATTAGTTTTTACCAAGAGAATCGACGAAGGACTAAAATTTTGAAATGTTTTTCTTTGTCTGAAATATTTGCTATATGCATACGTTTTAATTTTACAAAGCCTTGCGCGACTTGCAATATTGAAGCTAAAAATTCTTTCCCGACTGAGTCTGTAATTTGAAAGTTATAGTTAGACTCACAAGGGATTGATTAGCACACTTTTAAAAAATTGGAGAGTCATTTTACAAGTATTGTAGTAAGGAGAGGTTTCGTTGTTAGATTGTGTGTTACCTCATGAACTTCTCTTCTTATAGCCGTTAAATTATATTGAATATTAGTCACTCATTTATAAAATCATCTGAACCATTTATATATAGAAACTCTTCAAGATTTGTGATTTATTAACTTCTTTTTAAATATATTTATTCTTTTTCATTTTAATTATTTTCCTATTTTTCTATTCTTGAATCTTTTTTTTACTTTTTGATTTCTTTATATTTTATACCAAAAATTGCCACTTTAGCTTTCTTTTTCTCATTTATTTTGAGAAAATATTGGTTTACACTCTTTTAGTATGAAAAATGTCGAGAACAAGGAACTTGTATTATTGTGATAATGATTAAAAACGATCTAATAGCCAAAACCAGAGTAATAGGGTATATTTTGAAGATATTCCCTTCATTTCTTATGATAGATATGATAATTATATTGAAGAATTTGTAAAATTGCACGAAGCCCGTGTTAAGTCTCTCCAACCCGTTATAATTTTATCATTCATGTTGTTTCATTGTTAACAATAGCACTATTTTTAAATTTTAGCATGGAAAAATTAGGTACTTTTATTCTATAGTATTTAGTTTTGTTGGCCTTTCTTGCACCTATACTTTACAGTCATTGTTGTGTTTTTTCATCATAACATATATCGAAATATTACTTTAACCATTACTCGATCTGTGTTTTTTCCCAAAAATAACAAGCTAGATTGTTTCACAGCCAACAAGAACACCTACACCAGCAACGTCACACAAGATATTGGTATCATAACTTTTAAATACACCTATGTTTTTAAAAATATGTAAAAAATATCTATCTTGCCTTTGTATTTGACAACTTTTCTCAAAGTCATTATCACTATTTTACGTAATATATCGACCGAGGAGGAAGCCTACCCGACACTTATTATGATACCTCAGCCTAATAAAAACCTTAGAAAGAAATTGTTATGTATATCACCAACAAAAAACATAGGCTTCAGTGAATGATACATACCAAAGTAAAGGTTAAGGAGCATTATAATCCCAATACACAAGCTATTGAAACCACACTACCGTCAGATTTGATAATCTCCATGTAAACATCAACCAAACCAATAAACTGTCTTTCATCATTTTTTTAGCTGCATTGGCATCATTAGTCAGGGGTTTCCTAGCATAATTTTGAGAGTACACATATAAAAGTGATGAAACATCAGTTACATTACCATAAACTAAGGTTCCAGCAAACCGTTCAAAATATCCATTTTTGTCTTTCTTAAAGTTAAATAGTATCTTGAAGTAATCTATAAATATGATATTCACACTTGAGTATGGAAGTATCTTATATTATTAGATGTTTTTCCAGTCCAAAATGCAAGAATAAATAGTCTACAATTCCTTTGTACGATTCAGAAAAAAGATGAACCTTAATCATCTTATACTGATTCTGAATCATGAATCTAACACGCTCAATCAGAGCGCTATGTGTTTTAGGAAAAATAGTCAAAACTCCTCCCTTTAGAAAATCTATCGGAAACCTAGATCCACATTTCTCCGCTGGCGCTTACACACGCATTGAACACTCAATATTATATAATGTAGGGTACGAATAGATTTGTAACCCTCTATTGACAAATGAATTTGTATCCCTTATATTGGGAAAACGTATCAAAATTATAAAAGATCGTAATAATCTAATATATTTATTTACATGTGCTTAATGTAGTCAAACTGTAACTATTGGCATTATTAATTATTTTATTACAGACTTACAGCTTCAACCAATGGATAACATCATCTGTGAGGCCATGGACCATAAGGCTTTGGTTAGAGAATTATCAAACTATGAGCCATCAGCCTAAAGACCATCAATTATGAGGCATCAACTCAGACAGGCGACTGAGGGAGTCGGCTACCTAGTATAATTGTTGATGTTAAAATTTTACTAAAGTGGTGAAATCCACCATTATCAATATACATCCACTCTTTGTGAATGGATTGAGGGAAGAATATATTATCGAAGGTCGATTACCTTTATTTATGTTGTGATTTTTGTCGAATGTCTTTCATAGTATGCGTGATTGTTAATAGTGGATGACCATTCCTAAAATATAAAAAATGGTATTGTAGCTTTTATAATTTTTAAATACCTTGGTAGATTGGTCGCTCTATAGCCAAATTATCCCTAAACACGTATTTAAGTTTAATTTGTGTTGATCATGTTCCTTCCTATTTTTAAAACCTCATGCAGACCAAAAAAACCTCCATTTTTTAGAAAGAAAATAGTAGCAAATGAGGTAGCAGATTATTGGAGTCTGATGACGCTATTTTAGAGAAATTTGTGCGCATGTACACTAGTACTTGAGAAATACCGTAGTACTTGTTGAATAATGAGGAAATGACTATTGAAAAAATGTTTATGATGGAAGGATCAAAGACTTGAAATATAAATCAGGGGACTTTGATAATGGACACGCATATTTTCTGACTTAGTTTGTTGCGGAATGATCGTTATCATTGAGTAGCTGGGTTAAATAAAAAAAGGAATAACGTTAAGGAGTATTTGTGATATGTTGGAAAATTTTAAAGGACCATAGTGCAATTTTTGAATGCATGCGTGAAGTTGTAATGTCGGGAAGATACGTGGCATAACAATTATGTAACGCCTTCCTATAGATAAATTTATGTCGCATGATCTCCGTTAAACGTAGTCATTGTTGTATATTTATTTTGGCCATTGAATCATAAAAAAAGATAAGTTGTTAGATGAAATAAAATTTAGGATTAAATCTCGCTCACCGTTTCTTATATATTTATAGGTTTTCTATTTGATCTTCGTTTAGATAATGATTAAGTATAAATATTTTCACTAACTTTTAATTTTATATTTTCTCACAAAAGCTCTTAGATTTTTTTTTTCTTCTATCTTTAGAAACCTTTCTCTCTTCTTGATTCAAATGACGAGCAAGGTTTTCCCTGTTTCTCATACTGATGTGTATGATTCGATAAATGAGTGATCAAAGCACTTACATTGTAGGAAAGGTAAGGTTTCGTGCAAATCCTAGCATATATAATGCTACCAATAATATTAACATAAGGTATCTCAGGAAGATTAAATCGATGTTTGATGGACATTGATAGATTTCGATAGAAAATATAAACCAAGGACAAACATCAAAGTTCAAGCCTTAATCGATTTCTTAATTAGATATTACACTAAAAGGCTCAACAGAAAGCTTAAACCCATAGTGTTTGGTTTGAACTAGCAGATAATCTAACATGTCATGGTACACGGAAGATGTGTTATTAGTTGATCCTTTCAGAGAAGCAATATATCAGGTCATCCGTTTTGGTTTCCCGACATCTAAAAATGAGGCTGAATACAAGGCTGCTATTGTAGGGCTTTGGTTGACCTATATATGCGGTGCTAAAACGGTGTGATTAATGAACGACTCACAGATCATGATAAATCTATTCTTTGGACAAATAGAGGCTCTAAAGAGCATTTGATATAGTACCTCAAAACATTAAAAAAAGAAAGCTCGACGTTTATGAAGCATTCATTATGAGAAAATCGAAAAGAGCTAAAAACTTATTGGTAGATTCATTGTCCTCGATAGCTTGCTCTAAACCTAAAACATGGGTTACTTTGTAAGACTACATTTAAATTGATAATGAATACGATTCGAGGCCCTGAGAGACACTTGGAGTGTATGTAATTGACTCAGGAGATTGTAAATTAGAAATCATGGATTTTCATACAAATGTTACCCTCTTTGGTGATAAAAAATGGCTAGACGTTTGAGTTTTAAAACATAAAATTTCATGTTATCAGAGGGGACATTGTACATGCAAGGTTTGATCTGACCTCTTTTACGATGCCTAGGCTCCAATTTTTTTATCACGGTCTTAAAAAATCTTCATAGTGGGACCAACTCGATCGGCTAAGATAGGTGGCGCGAAAGAGCTGGTGAAAATGTATGATATCTTCCAACAGTTCGCCAATATGATTCATTACCTAGCTGTGTCACTCGATTCAATATCCAAAGCTTTACCCTTCGATAGACGGGGTATCGACCTAGTCGGACCCTTACCTAATATTTCAAGAAGATGTCCAATTTTATTTTGACTATTTTTCAAAGTGGGTGGAGACCAAACTGTTTTTAAGAATATAAGCTAAGAATGTGATCAACAATATCATAATGATTATTTGTCACGTGTTTGATATTCTTAAGTTAATCACTATTGGAAACAATCTTAAATTTCAAATATGATATCAGCTTTTATTTTCAAAGCTTGAGGCATATAAAAACATTTCTCAACATATTTCTAACCATAAGAAAATAGACAAGTGGAGGTCACAAATATAAGTATCATATAGGGTTTAAAATAGGAACTTAATAAAGGTCACTTATAAATGGTCCAACTTTATTCAATAAGTATTATGGACATATAGAATAACGTATGAGACTGCCATAAATGAAAATCCTTTCACCATGATGTATGAAATTGATGTAGTCGTCCCAATAAAAACTAACATACCATATTTCAGGGTGACTAACTACATCAAATAAAGGAACAATAAAGGAATAAACATTGAATTGGAATTAACCGAGGTTAAAAGAATAATAACTCACTTAAAAGTTTGATACTATCAAGTGCTTATGAGGAGTAGGCATGCATCAAGGGCCATCGTGTGTGTTTTTATTGTAGATGATAATGAAAGAAAGTATACATGCATACTAAGGATCGTAGGCTATGTAAGCTCGATGCAAATTGAGAAGGCCCTTACACGGGGTCTGAAATAGTTAAGGTTAGTACTTATAAGATCATGGAAGAAGAAAAGGAGGCAACTTCAACATTTGTGGAACACTGAGCACCTACAGATGCAATTTTATTGAAGGGCCTGATGGCATACTCTTTATACCCTATTGTTGCAAGAAGGTTATAACAAGGCACCTACATAATCAGTGTATTAAAGAAACGTTTACATTCATATTTTGCCCCTATTCTAAGTTTCCAATGTATGGTAAAATGCTCTAGCCATAACTAGTTGGAGAAAAATATGATGGTAAAAGTTTTTGGCTCGATTTTATCTGAGGCCTTTGTAAAGTATTTCGAACCTAATTGGTCGAACAGAAATCTAATGTTGTACGTTTATAGCTTTATTATATATGAGGATCTTGTAAAGTGTTACAATTCTTTAAGCTATTGGGTCGAAGATAAATATAATGATTTAAGCAAAAAGATATTAAACAAAATATTAAATCGTGATTTCAAAATAAAATAAATTGAAGTAAAAATAAAAATATTTGATCGGAATAGAAATATATTATACACAGTTTAAATCGACTAATTATATGTGTTCACCAAATTGAAAAATATATAAATGTAAAGCAATGAATGAATATAGTCTAAAAAGAAAGTGCGAAAAAAATATATATTAAAACTTGGTTGAAAGTTTTATGTAGTGGTAGATGAGAGTTGCGTAGTGGAAAATAATATTTAGAGTTAGTTGAGATTAAACGTTAATGAAAATATGATAGTTTGAGACAAAGTTTTATGATAGGAGAGCATATTTGTGTGTTTGAAGACTATATAAAGTAAAGATATTTGAGAAGATAATACTTTTGCTTGATAATCGAATGATCCTTAATGAAAATTTATTGTATTGATAGGTATAATCTTAGACCAGAAGCTTTAATTGGATTCTAACTTAAGTTTTTTTACGGCCTGAATCATATGGTCTCAGTCTTACATCTCTAGCTTCCAGCCAAATACTTTGTGTTACAAAGTAGAACTTAAATGAGTCTTACCCTTACAATTTACATCTTCATTAGTCGGCCCTCTTTTCAATTAGTTTTTACCAAGAGAATCGATGAAGGACTAAAATTTTGAAATGTTTTTCTTTGTCTGAAATATTTGCTATATGCATACGGTTTAATTTTACAAAGCCTTGCGCGACTTGCAATATTGAAGCTAAAAATTCTTTCCCGACTGAGTCTCTAATTTGAAAATTATAGTTAGACTCACAAGGGATTGATTAACACACTTGTAAAAAATTGGAGAGTCATTTTACAAGTATTGTAGTAAGGAGAGGTTTCGTTGTTAGATTGTGTGTTACCTCATGAACTTCTCTTCTTATAGCCGTTAAATTATATTGAATATTAGTCACTCATTTATAAAATCATCTGACCCGTTTATATATAGAAACTCTTCAAGATTTGTGATTTATTAACTTCTTTTTAAATATATTTATTCTTTTTCATTTTTATTATTTTCCTATTTTTCTATTCTTGAATCTTTTTTTTTTCTTTTTGATTTCTTTATATTTTATACCAAAAATTGCCACTTTAGCTTTCTCTTTCTCATTTATTTTGAGAAAATATTGGTTTACACTCTTTTATTATGAAAAATGTCGAGAACAAGGAACTTGTATTATTGTGATAATGATTAAAAACGATCTGATAGCCAAAACGAGAGTAATAGTGCATATTTTGAAGATATTCCATTCATTGCATATGATAGATATGATAATTATAATGAAGAATTTGTAAAATTGCACGAAGCCCGTGTTAAGTCTCTCCAACCCGTTATAATTTTATCATTCATGTTGTTTCATTGTTAACAATACCACTATTTTTAAATTTTAGCATGGAAAAATTAGGTACTTTTATTCTATAGTATTTAGTTTTGTCGGTCTTTCTTGCACCTATACTTTACGGTCTTCATACTCATTGTTGTGTTTTTTCATCATAACATATATCGAAATATTACTTTAACCATTACTCGATCTGTGTTTTTTCCCAAAAATAACATCTAGATTGTTTCACAGCCAACAAGAACACCTACATCAGCAACGTCACACAAGATATTGGTATCATAACTTTTAAATACACCTATGTTTTTAAAAATATGTAAAAAATATATATCTTGCCTTTGTATTTGACAACTTTTCTCAAAGTCATTATCACTATTTTACGTAATATATCGACCGAGGAGGAAGCCTACCCGACACTTATTATGATACCTCAGCCTAATAAAAACCTTAGAAAGAAATTGTTATGTATATCACCAACAAAAAACATAGGCTTTAGTGAATGATACATACCAAAGTAAATGTTAAAGAGCATTATAATCCCAATACACAAGCTATTGGAACCACACTACCGTCAGATTTGATAATCTCCATGTAAACATCAACCAAACCAATAAACTGTCTTTCATCATTTTTTTAGCTGCATTGGCATCATTAGTCAGGGGTTTGCTAGCATAATTTCGAGAGTACACATATAAAAGTGATGAAACATCAGTTACATTACCAGAAACTAAGGTTCCAACAAACCGTTCAAAATACCCATTTTTGTCTTTCTTAAAGTTATATAGTATCTTGAAGTAATCTATAAATATGATATTCATTCATGAACAGTCAAAACTCCTCCATTTAGAAAATTTATCGGAAACCTAGATCCACATTTCTCCGCTGGCGCTTACACACGCATTGAACACTCAATATTGTATAATGTAGGGTACGAATAGCTTTTTGACAAATGAATTTGTAATACATTTATTTACATGTGCTTAATGTAGTCAAACTGTAACTATTGGCATTATTAATTTTTTTATTACAGACTTAGAGCTTCAACCAATGGATAACATCATATGTGAGGCCATGGACCATAAGGCTTTGGTTAGAGAACTATCAAACTATGAGCCATCAGCCTAAAAACCATCAATTATGAGGCATCAACTCAGACAGCCGACTGAGGCAGTCGACTACCTAGTATAATTGTTGATGTTAAAATTTGACTAAAGTGGTGAAATCTACCATTATCAATATCCATCCACTCTTTGTGAATGGATTGAGGGAAGAATATATTATCGAAGGTCGATTACCTTTATTTATGTTGTGCTTTTTGTCGAATGTCTTTCATAGTATGCGTGATTGTTAATAGTGGATTACCATTCCTAAAATATAAAATATGGTATTGTAGCTTTTATAATTTTTAAATACATTGGTAGATTGGTCGCTCTATAGCCAAACTATCCCTAAAGACGTATTTAAGTTTAATTTGTGTTGATCGTGTTCCTTCATATTTTTAAAACCTCATGCAGACCAAAAAAACCTCCATTTTTAGAAAGAAAATAGTAGCAAATGAGGTAGCAGATTATTAGAGTCTGATGACGCTATTTTAGAGAAATTTGTGCACATGTACACTAGTACTTGAGAAATACCGTAGTACTTGTTGAATAATGAGGAAATTACTATTGAAATGTTTTTTATGATGGAAGGATCAAAGACTTAAAATATAAATCAGGGGACTTTGATAATGGACATGCATATTTTCTGACTTAGTTTGTTGCGGAATGATCGTTATCATTGAGTAACTGGGTTAAATAAAAAAAGGAATAACGTTGAGGGGTATTTGTCATGTGTTGGAAAATTTCAAAGGAGCATAGTGCAATTTTTGAATGCATGCGTGAAGTTGTAATGTCGGGAAGATACGTGGCATAACAATTATGTAACGCCTTCCTATAGGCAAATTTATGTCGCATGATCTCCGTTAAACGTAGTCATTGTTGTATATTTATTTTGGCCATTGAATCATAAAAAAAGATAAGTTGTTAGATGAAATAAAATTTAGGATTAAATCTCGCTCACCGTTTCTTATATATTTATAGGTTTTCTATTTGATCTTCGTTTACATAATGCTTAGGTATAAATATTTTCACTAACTTTTGACTTTATATTTTCTCACAAAAGCTCTTAGTTTTTTTTTCTATGTTTAGAAACATTTCTCTCTTCTTGATTCAAATGAGGAGCAAGTTTTCCCTGTTTCTCATACTGATGTGTATGATTCGACAAATGAGTGATCAAAGCACTTACATTGTAGGAAAGGTAAGGTTTCGTGCAAATCCTAGCATATATAATGCTACCAATAATATTAACATAAGGTATCTCAGGAAGATTAAATCGATGTTTGATGGACATTGATAGATTTTGATAGAAAATATAAACCAAGGACAAACATCAAAGTTCAAGCCTTAATCGATTTCTTAATTAGATATTACACTAAAAGACTCAAACCGTCAACAGAAAGCTTAAACCCAGAGTGTTTGGTTTGAACTAACAGAGAATCTAACATGTCATGGTACACGGAAGATGTGTTATTAGTTGATCCTTTCAGAGAAGCAATATATCAGGTCATCCGTGGATTCGCCGAAACTGACCGAATATTAGATATAATTGTGTACCAACTCTATCACTTTTTAATCCTTGCCCCAGTGGTCCTAGTTAACTACCTAAGTTATGGCAGGTTATGGGTTCAATCCCCACATATAACGTTTTGGACAAATTGAAACCACTGTTTACTATCTAGATGTCTTTCGTGGATTCGCCACGAACCCTTTGTCTGTTCCTAAAAGCTACCGGCGAAATCTATATTTGAATTTCACTTCAATAATTCATTCAACTTGTCAAGAGGCGACTAGTAGTATTAACATATACTAATAAACAAATAAAAGGGCTAATTGTATCGTAACAAATATATTAATAAAACTCTTCCGGGCCTTATCCATATGTATAACCATCTATATAATAAATAGCACGTTGGTTGACACTAACCTACTTATAGTATAGTAACCTACTTATAATATAGTAAATAATAACATTTCTTAAACGCTTTATATATTCTTACTGTTTACTATTTCTTTATTTTTTACGCTTAAGTAACAATATTATTATAACTGTAAATTTATTATCATAAATATAAAAAAATTAATAATTAGTTTATATTATAATTTTTTTGATTTATTTTAAAAAAATCAACTAAAATAATAATTTTAAAGAAAACCAAACCGAACCGCACCAATCCAAACCGATGTTCAAACCGACCAAAACCGACCGAAACCGAAACCGAAAAAAACCGATATTATTTTAATAATCGGTTTAATAATTTATAAACCGAATCATTTCGGTTTGGTTTAAATATATGTCAAAAAACCGACCGAATCTCACCCCTAGCATTTTCTTTCATGGAAAGGACACGCCTACGTGCTAAAGTCAAAAGTATCTTGAAGCCGGTGCTTTACTTTAAGGTACCTAAATCAAAATGTTCTAAAATATATTTATATGTATTTCACATTTTTTCTTTATATATTTAGGTAATCAGAGTAAAGTTTTATTTAAAATATATTTATTTATATAAATTAACTTTTTTATTTTCAATTTTTTTAATTGTATTTTTGTTTTAATTTTTATGGTGTGAACCGGATCGAAGCAAATTTGGATCGAATCAGAATCGAATCAAATTGGACGGACCAAACCAAATCGATCCTTATCGGTTTCGGTTTGGTTTTGAAAACCAATACTGAAATTTTATACATTCAGTCTGGTCCAAACTGATAAGCTTAACGATCCAGCTTAGTTCTGTCAAAATCTGGACCAAAGAGAGCTGAACTAGACCGATAAAAGCTTTTTTCTCAACCAACTATCTCATTACCACATAATATCCAAAATTTGAAATCTACCAATAGAAATTTCGACCAAGGAAAAAAACCACAAATAACTGTATTCTCATTCTTTGAACCAAACATTATATTTCTTATTAATTATTTAAGTCCATATATTTCAGATCGTAGCTCGGAAAAAGGTTTTAAAATATCATCAGTTTTTTTTAAGACAAACAAAACTAGATCCATGGATGATATTTTTTTTATTTTTTCTCGTCAGATTCAATAACCATGGTCTCGCATGTATCCATTTCATCATTTCGGGTCTATGCAATTCCATTATGCGTGTTCTCTCTAGTTCATCATGTATGTTCTCTCCACTTCCATCATGTATTGTCTCTCTAGTTCATCATGCATGATTTATCCACCTCCATCATGTTTGGTCCATCTACTTCCATCATGTCTACTATATCTACTTTCTTCATGCATAGTCTTTCCATTTTTATAATGTTTGGTCTATTTAATTCGTCATGTCTAGTCTTGTATCTCTCCATTTCATTGTTTTGTATTTCTAATTTATCGCACATGGTCTCACATTTATCTGTTTCATCATGCCTGGTCTTTAATCTCTCAATTATATCATACTTGGTCTCACATATCTTTATTACATCATGTGAGATTATGGTAAAATGAAGTACGAGATGCAAGACATGTACTACTTGATGATAAAGATCTGAGATGAGAGTTACTAGGTCTAGCGGGAAAAAACGTTCAAAAAATATCATCCATGGATCTATTTTTGTTCGTCTTAAAAAAACTAATGGTACTTTTGGATTTTTTTTCCCGAGCTCTGGTTTCAAAACTATAGAAATTAAAAAAAAATGGTTTAAAACGAAGAATAAGGTTATATAAATGGGGATGAAGCACGAGTATTTGAGGTATTATAAAAAAGACTGGGTATTAGATGAGCATTAAATATAGTATTTGGGTATTAGGTGCTCAATAATGATACTTAGGATGCTAGATAACACTAAATATTGTTGTTTGGTACTTTTTCTTACATTTCCCTTTAGTTAAATATATTATTGGTGGAAAATGAATATATGCATTTAATGTTGTTATAGAATTTTATAACATCATTTAATATGAAATAATTAATTTATTCTAAAATATCAGATATTTTGAATTAGATAAAGTACAAAAAAAGTGACCATACCCATATAAAAGTCCACAAATGCAAATCTAACATGAATATTTGATATGGGCTAGAGCGGCTAAGTTTCAACTAACATTCTCCGAAGTTTCGGTTGTTGCTAGATTTGGATGTTGTTGATTATTCTGAAGCATGATTACTATCCTATGATGAGTTTAACTTACAAATAATATGGTGAGCGTGGATAATTTGGAGCAACGTCATTTGTAGTATCAAATTAAAGAAGAAAGGACGAAACACGTTTTAAATCTTGAGGTTAGAGAAAAGTTCCCACTGGGACAACCAAGCGTAAATATGAAAATGAGTTCCACAAAGTGTAACCTAAAAAAATTCAACGAAGAAAATTATTTCAACCTCTAGAAAATTAAGGCTAGACCTTTTATAGTACAAAAATGATTTGCTGCTAGTGATGAGAAATATAAGGATAAAATTGATGTTGGAGTATTGTCAAAAGCTGACATTATGGGATGAAGTTCTTCGTAAGGTGTCAGAAAAGTCTACGATGTTGATGATATAGACTTTTTCTGAGATGGTATACATAAAATATTCATTGGTTAATATATTGTTGATGGGAAGAAGAAACTTTACACGTTGTTAGTGGATGGGTCTTCAAGATACTTCCATATAATCATTCTTAACATAAATAAAGTTGACGACAAGATGAAGTACGATGAACAATACATAATCATCTTAAGTTATCGATAAAAGGTTATGAGTATTTTGTGGATATCATGATTTATGATAAATAGTCTCTTATGGTGGAAAAGTAAAGAGTTCATTAAACTTGAAAGATCTTCAAAAGAAGACGGTTCTGACAGGTGACTCTGAAGGTCTCGGACAGAGTGTGAAGGATAGTTAATAAATGATATATTAAAGCTATAAGAGATAAAACTCTTAGTCAAATTTCAAAGGGCTTGAGATGGGTTATAAAATTAGATATTTTATTTGTATAATAAGAAATACCATATCAATAGGTACTGCACAAAGAGAAGAAAAAGAAATAGGTATCTGAAGGCCATAACCAAAGATAATGCAATAGTTTTGGACGACTATGAGTACGTTTATGGTTTAATCACTTATTCTTCTTGTAGGTACAATAAAAAATAGGTTTTGGATTCAGACGTATCATTTTATATGAGTGATTAATAACATGAGGCACGTGGTCGAATTTAAACATAACCTTTCTTATATTGACATGTTTCAACATTAAATATTTACTTATATGAGTGGATACGACAAACTTAGGTTCTTGTTAAGTTGATTTATTGTTATAAAGGCCTATATGAATAATGGTGTGTTAGTTATTAAGAAATCTGTAATGGTAGGGGTGTCTAGTGTGGAGAATAACTCAACCAAGTTGTGTCATAAAACCATAAACCAATGTTGTGCTTGAGTATAGTTATTCAGATATTTTGGGTCAGACATGGGAACCTACTATATATGGTGCTAGGTACTTCATGTATTTGACTGATGAATATTCCAGTAAAATATCGATTATTTTTTTCAAGACCAAGGATGCAAAATTTGATGTTTTTAGGAACCGAAAGACTTTGATAGAGAATCAGATCGGGTAAATATTGAAGAAACTTTAGATTAATAATGGCCTAGAGTATGTGGAAATAAATTTCACTAGCTATTGCTCAAAGCTTGACATTTCTAGACACTAAACCGTGAGTCAGACTCCCCAATAGTTAGGACTTGTTAAATACTAAATGAAACCATGTTAGAAAAGGTTAATTGTATATTTTAAACAGTTAGGATCAGCCAAAGGTTCTTGAAATAAGATGTTATTACGGCTTCGTACATCATCAACATGCTTCCATCTATGACGCTAAAGATTTTTTATCCTTAAGAGTCCTAAAATGGAGATAAATTTAAGATTAATAATTCCATAGTGTTTGATGTGTTTCCTACGTATATGTGAAGCAACTTAAGTTTTAGCCGATATCACTAAAATGTTCGTTCATCGTTTATCTAGAAGAAGAGTAAAATGGTATAGGTTGTGGTGCAGTGAACTTGGACGTTCAAAGTCTATAATAAGCAGGTTTTTAAAAAGGATTATATTCATTGAATAAGTCAGTGAAAACCCAACCTAGTAATGCTGAGAAGAGATGTGAAGTTGGTGATAGATCTGATCTGGAGAGTGAAGCTAAGGATGGTTCTGCTGAAGATGATTTAAGATATGGTCTAGCTTATGTTTTATGTATAGAAAGTTCAAACAATGTATGAGTCCAAACAAGGTCATGGGCATGGGGTTATAGGACCATAATATTATCATATTGAAAAGAAAATTGGTATTGACAATTAATAATTTGCGAGAGATAGAGCATAAAGACCCAGCAAACATCCATAACAGAAACGGCTTTATCTTTTGATTATGCTTTATCTTTTGAAATCAATCGATATGTAATTGGTTATGCTTTATCTTTTGAAATCAATCGATATGTTCTTGAACCGGAAGCTATCCAAATGGAATGAAAAGTAGTGATAAATAGAAGTGGCTTACAATGTGAGGAAATAACTAAGATATCTCGAGAAGATGAGCACCCAATGTTTTGTGAAGCAGCTGAAGGGGCATAAATTTGTTAGTAATAAATGAATATTCAAAAGGAAGTAATACATTCATGTAGTTAAGTTATTCAGATAAAATGCGACCCTGGTGGCTAAGGGCTTTACGTAAAATAAGGGTGTTGGTTTTAATGAGATGTTTTCGTCAGCAAAGACTTGAAGCTTCGAGTAATCACCTGATCATAATATAACACGAGTAAAGAGCTTTGGATTTTAACTCTATATTTCTGTAAAATAACAGAAAGATAGAATACACAAATCCATCACACAAGACATATTTAACGTGATTCAAATTCTTAATCCTACATCCATGGAAAACATACATTGATTTTATATATAAAGAGGTTATAAAAAGACTCCCTCAAACATAACTATCTCAACTACTATATTTTTGTTACAAAGCACCATATGGCTTACAAAATGAATTATGGATCTCAGTGTTTATCTTCTATCTTACTTATCTCTCTAAAAAGAGAGTCAAGCAATAAGTTTTGTCTTTCTAGAAATGTTCTCTTTTTTTACACATGCAAGACCAACTGCGATTGTCGTTTTCATATTATATAGATGTAAGGATGTAGTCCACAATGCATCAGGCTCACATTAGTATCAAAAAATATATTATTTGCTCCAACCAAATAAGGAAATAGTTAATGTCACATCATCATGAGGTAGAACTGGTCGGGTAGTGGCACCATTTCTTGACGTTTGTACCATTGTATTATTTTCTCATTTCAAATATACGCTCGAGGTTATTGATCTTACTCAACGACAGAGATTCATCACCCATGTCAATATTTTTCATACAAGTAATGAAGCTCATTCCAAAAACTTAGAAGAATATCTAAAAGTCTTCGCCAACATGTTTCTACAACTTTGGTTTAAGAAGAGATCAACGTGCACTTTCGGTTCCAGCATAAACATCAAACAAGTCGTCGGTTCTTAAATTCCAACAAATGTCTCTCGATCTAAGTTTTTAGTTTGATCTTTGACACTATTTAACACTATAATAGCTCTTGTCATGTTTTTTAATCTCACTCGTCCATCTTCAACTCTAAATTTGAGGGTAGTTTGTACCCGTCAATTTTAATCTACACTTAACAATATTGCTAACCATTCTATGTATAATTTTATTAAAAATAAACTATAATAAAACTATCAATTTGAATTTTCACAGATTTCCAAATTTTTAAATAGCTAACCATTCTATGTATAATTTGATAATAATATATTTCTAAATTAAAAGTCAAATGATTTAATCGAATTATATATATAAATAAATAAGGTTCGATTGTTCACCCAAACTTATTTATACATGTCAAATGTAGATGAATTGAAAATAAATTATAAAAAAAATAGAATTTTATTTTCTCATCTTATCAAATAAAAAACGTGATAGTTTAAAAAGCGAATAAATCATGACTAGATTTAATTAGGAGTAATCACGAAGAAAAGAAATGCTAAAGGATTACGCAACTTTTGTTTTTCTGTCAATTTGATAAAAGCTGCACTTTGTCAGCAGCTATGAAAAGTGGGTCGGAGTCTACACTCGACACTGAACTTTGTCCTCTAAATTAATGGGAAGTCATTAATTGTTTGCTTTTTTTTATAGTTTAATTTAAATATAAAAATTTCAACCAACTTGTTAAAATTTATGTTTTTTTATAATTTAATTTAAACAATTTTCAAAAATGTAAATGTTAATGAAAATGTTCAGAAAATAAAACAAAGAATCTTAAAATAAATTATTATATTTCAAAAATAAATCTTCATTTTCATTATTTTCCATTTTTTAGTCCTTAATTTTTTTTCTTTTTGATTTTTTCTTATTTTATACCAAACCACTTCAACTTTCTTCTTCTCGTTTATTTTGAGAAAAAAGATTAGTTTATAATATTTTATTATAACAAAAATTGAGAACAAGGAACTTGTATTTTTGGGATAATGATTAAGAACACTCTTATACACAAAATCAGAGTAACAGTGCATATTGGTGAAGATAATCCTTCATCGGATATGATAGATATGATAATTATATTGAATAATTTGTAAAGTTGCGTGAAGCCCGTGCTAAGTCTTTCCAATCCATGATAATTTTATCCTTAATGTTGATCCATTGTTAATAATACTATTATTTTTAAATTTTGGCATGGAAAAATTAGGTACTTTTATTTCTATAGTATTTGGTTTTATTGGTCTTTCTTGCACTTATACTTTACAATCTTCATACTCATAGTTTATTTTTCGTGCACCTATACTTTGCAATCTTCATACTTATTTTTGTGTTTCTTATTCATCATAATATTTACCAACACATTACTTTAACCATTACTCGATTTGTGTTTTTTTTTTCAAAAATAACGAGCTGGATTTTTTATAGCCAACTACAACACCTACACCAGCAACATCACACAAGGTATTTGTATTAGAATTTTAAAAATAGAGATTTAGCACGTAAGCTTTTAAAAATATATGAAAAAACATCTAGTTTGCTTTTGTATTTGACAACTTTTCCCAAAGTCATCATCATTATCCTACACATTATATCGATCGAGGAGGAAGTAAACTCGACATTTATTGTGATACCCCATCCTAGTAAGAACCTCAGGAATAAGTTGTTTTATATATCACCAACAAAAAACATAGGCTTCAGCGAATAATACATACAAAATTAAAAAGGTCACAAAACATTATAATCTCGATTCACAAGATATTAAAACCATGTTATAACCCAACTACACTGTCAGATTTGATAGGCTTCATGTAAACATCAACCAAACCATTAAATTTTATCTCACCATCTTTCTTGGATGCATTGGCATCATTAGTCAGGTCTTTCTTAGTATAATTTCGGGAGAACACATATAAAAATGATGAACCATCAGTTATATTATCAAAAGTTTAGGTCTCAGCAAACCGTTCACAATACCAATTTTCGTCTTTCTTAAAGTTAAATAATATCTTGAAGTAATCTCTAAATATGATGATCAGGCCTGATTAAGGAAGTATCTTATAACATTAGTTGTGTTGCCTCTCCAAAATGAAGAATAAATAATATTATATTATTTTATACGATTCAGAGAAAGATGAACATTAATCATCACATATTGATTATGAATTATGAGTTTAACGCGCTCAATCAGAGTTGTATATGTTTTAGGTAAAACAGTTGAAACTCTTCCCTTTAGAAAATCTATCGGAAACCTAAATCTACATTTCTCCACTGGTGCTTACACAAAAATTGGAAACTCAGAGTTGTGTAATGTAGGGTAAAAATAGCTTTGTAACCCTCTATTGACAAAATAATCGTTAAAATTAGGTGTTATGGTGTATAAAGTTAGGACGCCAAAATTTAACCACAATCTTAGTCATTTAAAAAATTACTCTCAAATTCTCATTTAACTATGATAAACAAAAAATTATAGAACAATTGTAAGATGTTTTAATTAATGAATTTGTATGTATTATATAGGGGAAACGTAAAGATTTATAGTTAGTAAAAGATATTTATTACTATTATAATTATAAAGTATCGTAACAATCTAATACATTTGTTTATGTGTGTTTAATACAGTTAAAGTGTAACTATCGACATCATTGATAGTTTTTTTACAGACTTGCAGCTTATGTCAAAGGATAACATCAGCTGTGAGGCCCATTGACCATAAGAATTCGACTAGAGAGCCATTAGCCTAAGGATCCTCAGTTAAGAGGCATCAACTTAGACCGTCGGTACATGGTGTCAGCTGCCTAGTATTATTTTTTATGTTAGGATTCAACTAAAATGGTGAAATCCACCATTATCATAAGCCCCCTAGCCCTTGCGAAAGAATTGAGGAAGAACTATACTGGCGAAGGTCGATTGCCTTTATTTATCTTGCATGTTTCTTTGAATATCTTTCATAATATGTACGATGGTTAATAGTAGATGACCATTCCCAAAGTCTACAAACTAGTATTGCAACTTTTACGATTGAACTCCAAATAATTTTTAAATATCTTGGTAGATTGGTTTCTCTCTAGCCAAACTATACATAGAGATGCCTTTAAGTTGAATTTGTGTTGATCATGTTCCAATTTATATTAAAAACCTCAAGTTGGCAAAAAAACCTCTATTTTTTTTAGAAAGAAATTAGTAGCAAATCAGGTAGCAGACTGCTATATTTTAAGACGTTACTTTATTTTAGAGAAATTTGCGCGCTTGTACACTAGTCCTTGTTGAAGAATGAGGAAATAACCAGAGAGAAAATTCTTATGAGGTAATGATTAAGAACTTGAAATGTGAATCATGAGACTTTGATGATGGACGTGCATATTTTTTGACTTAGTTTGTTGCGGGATGATCGTTATCGTTGAGTAGCTAGGTTAAATCAAAAAGGAATTAACGTTGAGAGGTATTTGTGATATGTTGGAAAATTTCAAAAGACCATAGTGCAATTTTTGAATGCACGCGTGAAGTTGTAATGTCGGGAAGATACATGGTATAACAATTATGTAACAATTTCTTATATACAAATTTATGTCTCAGATCTCCCATAAACGTAGTCGTTGATGCATATTTATTTTGGCCATTGAATCACAAAAAACAAAGTTGTTAGATTAAATAAAATTTATGGTTAAATCTCGCTCTTCGTTTCTCATATATTTGCGGGTTTTCTCTTTGATCTTCGTTTACATAGTGCTTAAGTAGAAATATTTTCACTAAACGTAAGCTTTCTATTTTATCACAAAAGCTCTTAGCTTTTTATTTCTTTTATATTTAGAAACCTTTCTCTCTTATTGATTCAAATAAGGATCAAGGTTTTCCATGTTTCTTATATTGATGTGTATGATTTGAGAAATGAGTCTCATCAAAGCACTTACAGTGTAGGCAAGATCAGGTCTTGTGCAAATTATAACATATATAGTTATACCAATAACATTGGAATAAGGTATCTCATAGAGATTAAGGCTGTAATTTTGTTGAAGGGTTTGATGGCATACTATTTCCTACCCTGGTGTCGCAAGAATGTTATAACGAGGTACCAACATAGCCGATGTATTAACGAAACATTTATATTTATATTTTGCACCTATTCTAATATTCCAATGCTCGGTAAAGTGCTATAGCCATAGCTTGTTGAAGAGAAATATGATGGTCTAAGTTTTTGGCTTGATTCTATCCGAAGGTTTCGTAAAGTGTTCCGACCCTAATTGGTCGAAGAAAAGTCTAATGTTGTATGTTGTTAAATTAGTTCTATATGAGGATCTTGTAAAGTTTTACAACCTTCATTTTCAAATATAAATATGATGATTTAAGTTATTAGGTCGGTTATATTTGAGGCCATGATAAAGTGTTCTAACCTTAGTTGGATTGTCGCATAAATAAAACTCCGAAGGATCATCATTAACGGTTTCAACAATGCCATAGTCCTCTTCTCTATCCAAATTGTCCTCATCAATGACTATAAACATCTAGCATTTCATTAATTTTCTTCAAAAGCGATCTAGCAAGTAATAGACTTCAGATTCGTCACCTTTCGTGAACCGATTCTTCACTGAAAGAACTATTAGTAATACATGAATTCCATATGGGGACAAATTGATACTATGGAGAATTTCATTTTCAATATAAATATTTATGATTTCAATGGGTGGGTGTTGTGTGAGATAACTTGTTTGGGCTATAACACTTTTAATAACACCTTTCTAGTTTAGACTATAATCAAATACTTTCCTCGTGATAATATTATTGTCAATTGTATTTTTCCAATTACTAATAAATTTCTTCTTTTTAATATTACACCTTTTTTAGGTTCATGAGGTCTCAGTGATGGTAAAAATGGTGGTAAAAGTTTTCCAATGATATATGAATTTTCAACAGAGACATTCTCCACAATATGTTTTTTTCTAATTTTGAATTGTTACCGGTATGTTGAATAATATGACTTACACCCACCAATTTAATTATAAAAAAATGATTTATACCCACTATTGATGAATTGTTTTATTTCAAAATTCTTTTTTTTTTCTGATGATAAAATTGATTTCAATTTTTTCAATTTTTCAGAGGTTTTCAATTCTTTTGCATGAATTCCCTTCTCCTCGACTTTGCAATCATACTTTTCGTAGACCAGATTGTCAAAACGGGCTCAGATACAACTTTAGCATCAAAACTAAGTTCGGTAACTTGTGTCGTATGAACACTAAGCTCCGAAATAGGTATTGGTGGTTTTGAAATACGTTTCTAGATAGTACCAATGTAATCTTGTGACCATCCATCACAAAACTGTATCGGTTCTTTTTACCATCATAAGTATCATTCCTCTTAAATCGCCATGGACATCCTAAAACTAGATGACCAATGTCCATAGGAACTAAGTCACACCATGTTATATCTATAACCACCAAAAGAAAATGGAATTAGGCAGGGTCTAGAAATTGTTACCTCAATATACCCTATTAGTACAGACATAAATGCACGGGTTTCGAAGAGCATCAGTCTTTAGTCCCAGTTTATGAACAGGCTCATTTGATAACAGATTCTCAAAACTATTCAAATCAATTACGAAGCCTAAAACACTATAAAACAGTTGAAACTCAGTATTGCGTTGCCAATAATTATATGTAGCTGAAGTATCAATCACCAGTGATATACTATTCTAATCAAATTAATATATTAATATATCGAAATTGTTAAAAAGTCTTTATCATATTATTTAAGAAAACCAAATAATATTCTGAAATATATAAAACAAAAAGAAGAAGAAAAGAACATATTTAGATGTAGGAACAAAAACTACAACTTCGTCAAATATGGTCTGATTTGGTGAATTTCCATGTTGTCGTCGTATTTATAATTGAGTAGAAAATGAGAAGTCAAGCTTATAAATGGAAATATTTTAATAATCAATACTTAAACAAAGGAAAATGTAATAAATGTACAAACAATTTATAAATATTCCAACATAATTTTATATCTAACTTATTATTTATAAATGTTTTTTCAAATAACTAATTAATCCTTTAATTTTATTCTGCAAAATAAAATGTTAATAATAAGTTATCAAATTACTTAATATGAACTTCACATAGACATTACATTGACATATAACAATCCAATTCACGTGTAAAGAGAGAAAAAGTAGTTGTTAAATGAGTCTTACCCTTACAATTTACATCTTCATTAATCGGCCCTCTTTTCAATTAGTTTTTACCAAGAGAATCGATGAAGGACTAAAATTTTGAAATGTTTTTCTTTGTCTGAAATATTTGCTATATGCATACGTTTTAATTTTACAAAGCCTTGCGCGACTTGCAGTATTGAAACTAAAAATTCTTTCCCGGCTGAGTCTCTAATTTGAAAATTATAGTTAGACTCGCAAGGGATTGATTAGCACACTTGTAAAAAATTGGAGAGTCATTTTACAAGTATTGTAGTCATGAGAGGTTTATTATTTTCCTATTTTTCTATTCTTGAATCTTTTTTTTTCTTTTTGATTTCTTTATATTTTATACCAAAAATTGCCACTTTAGCTTTCTTTTTCTCATTTATTTTGAGAAAATATTGGTTTACACTCTTTTATTATGAAAAATGCCGAGAACAAGGAACTTGTATTATTGTGATAATGATTAAAAACGACCTGATAGCCAAAACCAGAGTAATAGTGCATATTTTGAAGATATTCCCTTCATTGCATATGATAGATATGATAATTATACTGAAGAATTTGTAAAATTGCACGAAGCCCGTGTTAAGTCTCTCCAACCCGTTATAATTTTATCATTCATGTTGTTTCATTGTTAACAATACCACTATTTTTAAATTTTAGCATGAAAAAATTAGGTACTTTTATTCTATAGTATTTAGTTTTGTTGGCCTTTCTTGCACCTATACTTTACAGTCTTCATACTCATTGTTGTGTTTTTTCATCATAACATATATCGAAATATTACTTTAACCATTACTCGATCTGTGTTTTTTCCCAAAAATAACAAGCTAGATTGTTTCACAGCCAACAAGAACACCTACACCAGCAACGTCACACAAGATATTGGTATCATAATTTTTAAATACACCTATGTTTTTAAAAATATGTAAAAAATATCTATCTTACCTTTGTATTTGATAACTTTTCTCAAAGTCATTGTCACTATTTTACGTAATATATCGACCGAGGAGGAAGCCTACCTGACACTTATTATGATACCTCAGCCTAATAAAAACCTTAGAAAGAAATTGTTATGTATATCACCAACAAAAAACATAGGCTTCAGTGAATGATACATACCAAAGTAGGTTAAGGAACATTATAATCCCAATACACAAGCTATTGAAACCAGACTACCGCCGGATTTGATAATCTCCATGTAAACATCAACCAAACCAATAAACTGTCTTTCATCATTTTTTAGCTGCATTGGCATCATTAGTCAGGGGTTTCCTAGCATAATTTCGAGAGTACACATATAAAAGTGATGAAACCTCGGTTACATTACCAAAAATAAGGTTCCAGCAAACCGTTCAAAATACCCATTTTTATCTTTCTTAAAGTTAAATATTATCTTGAAGTAATCTATAAATATGATATTCACACCTGAGTAGAGAAGTATCTTATATTATTAGATGTTTTTCCACTCCAAAATGCAAGAATAAATAGTCTACAATTCCTTTGTACGATTCAGAAAAAAGATGAACCTTAATCATCTTATACTGATTATGAATCATGAATCTAACACGCTCAATCAGAGCGCTATGTGTTTTAGGAAAAACAGTCAAAACTCCTCCCTTTAGAAAATCTATCGGAAACTAAGATCCACATTTCACCGCTGGCGCTTACACACGCATTGAACACTCAATATTGTATAATGTAGGGTACGAATAGCTTTGTAACCCTCTATTGACAAATGAATTTATATCCTTTATATTGGGAAATCGTATCAAAATTATAAAAGATCGTAATAATCTAATACATTTATTCACATGTGCTTAATGTAGTCAAACTGTAACTATTGGCATTATTAATTGTTTTATTACAGACTTACAGCTTCAACCAATGAATAACATCATCTGTGAGGCCATGGACCAAAAGGATTTGGTTAGAGAACTATCAACCTATGAGCCATCAGCTTAAAGACCATCAATTATGAGGCATCAACTCAGACAGCCGACTGAGGGAGTCGGCTACCTAGTATAATTGTTGATGTTAAAATTTTACTAAAGTGGTGAAATCCACCATTATCAATATCCATCCACTCTTTGTGAATGGATTGAGGGAAGAATATATTATCGAAGGTAGATTACCTTTATTTATGTTGTGTTTTTTGTCGAATGTCTTTCATAGTATGCGTGATTGTTAATAGTGGATGACCATTCCTAAAATATAAAAAATGGTATTGTAGCTTTTATAATTTTTAAATACCTTGGTAGATTGGTCGCTCTATAGCCAAACTATCCCTAAAGACGTATTTAAGTTTAATTTGTGTTGATCATGTTCCTTCCCATTTTAAAAACCTCATGCAGACCAAAAAAACCTCTATTTTTTAGAAAGAAAATAGTAGCAAATGAGGTAGCAGATTATTAGAGTCTGATGACGCTATTTTAGAGAAATTTGTGCGCATGTACACTAGTACTTGAGAAATACCGTAGTACTTGTTGAATAATGAGGAAATGACTATTGAAAAAATGTTTATGATGGAAGGATCAAAGACTTGAAATATAAATCAGGGGACTTTGATAATGGACACACATATTTTCTGACTTAGTTTGTTGCGGAATGATCGTTATCATTGAGTAGCTGGGTTAAATAAAAAAAGGAATAACGTTGAGGGGTATTTGTGATGTGTTGGAAAATTTCAAAGGACCATAGTGCAATTTTTGAATGCATGCGTGAAGTTGTAATGTCGGGAAGATACGTGGCATAACAATTATGTAACGCCTACCTATAGACAAATTTATGTCGCATGATCTCCGTTAAACGTAGTCATTGTTGTATATTTATTTTGGCCATTGAATCATAAAAAAAGATAAGTTGTTAGATGAAATAAAATTTAGGATTAAATCTCGCTCACCGTTTCTTATATATTTATAGGTTTTCTATTTGATCTTCGTTTACAAAATGCTTAAGTATAAATATTATCACTAACTTTTAACTTTATATTTTCTCACAAAAGCTCTTAGCTTTTTTTTCTTCTATGTTTAGAAACCTTTCTCTCTTCTTGATTCAAATAAGGAGCAAGGTTTTCCCTGTTTCTCATACTGATGTGTATGATTCGATAAATGAGTGATCAAAGCACTTACATTGTAGGAAAGGTAAGGTTTCGTGCAAATCCTAGCATATATAATGCTACCAATAATATTAACATAAGGTATCTCAGGAAGATCAAATCGATGTTTGATGGACATTGATAGATTTCGATAGAAAATATAAACCAAAGACAAACATCAAAGTTCAAGCCTTAATTGATTTCTTAATTAGATATTACACTAAAAGACTCAAACCGTCAACAGAAAGCTTAAACCCAGTGTGTTTGGTTTGAACTAGCAGAGAATCTAACATATCATGGTACACGGAAGATGTGTTATTAGTTGATCCTTTCAGAGAAGCAATATATCAGGTCATCCGTTTTGGTTTCCCGACATCTAAAAATGAAGCTGAATACAAGGATGTTGTGATTTTCGGAGGAAGAAAATCGATCTTTTATAGAGTGAAGAATCTTAATGGCGAAGAAAGAAAGATTATTTCTTCGCCATTATGATCTTTCACTATACTTAGTGCTGTATAGTTAGCGTGAGTGAGTCGAAACAATTTATATGGATACAATAATTAGCCTTTAGTACTATTGTTTGGTTCTTAGATTTTAAATTGATTTATAGTTATAAATTTTATATGATAATAATTATTGTTTATTATTAGGATATAATTCTTAACAAAAAAATCATTTACCAAACATAAAATATAAGTTTGAATTTTAAGTCAAGTTGGATACAATCGCATTAATATTTTAAAAAAATTATTATCGTATAATATTAATAACTTTTTAAATATTTTTGTGTTATTTTTTTCTATATTTTTTTATTTTTAAAAGTTTAAGGTATTTTAATAAATATAGTTCGAACAAAATGTTGGTCTTTTTTGTCTTATTTCGAATTTCTTTTACGGTAAATAGAGATGACAACGTTGGTCCGAACTGGTGATCCAGTTAGACTTTGTCCGGTCCGAACTTATAATGGATCAGGTCGGGCCGGGTATGGATTTTTAGTTTGTCTTACGTGTCTCGGTCAGAAAATAAAAACTATATATAAAATAAAAAATAAAAAATAAAAATATATAATATAAAAAAATTACAAAATATTAAAAATAAACTTATTTCCAATAATATAAAAAATTTAATTTTAATAATTACTGATTAAATTTGTCCAACTAAATATTATTTTCATCAATATATTTAACAATAAAATTATCCCACTAAATTTAATCAATGATATCTAAATTCTTATAGTTTTTAATTTCTTTTAAAATAAAATTGTAATTAGTTTTTTATTATTTAATCTAGCATTATGTTATTTGTTAAGTTTGTCAACAAAAGTAATGCTACGTTTAATATCGACATTTCAATTTTTTTAATGTTTTTAACAATGAATATGAAGATGAAAACATTGTGATAAATGGTGGAGATGATTGATGATACTATTATGAACTAGAAAAATTTTCAAAAACATTTATGTTTATTTTAATATTTTATTTCACATTATGTAAGACGTGTTTTTATATTGCTTGTTTTATAAAGATTCATATTTTTTATTTGAGTAACATTTAATGCTTTATTTAAATATATTTGTTTTGGTTTAAAAAATTTGCATATGAATAGTAAAAATATTGTTTGCGGACCGGATCGGGCTGACCCGAAGGCACGTGCGCATCAGGGTCGGGCTCAAAAATATTAAACCCGCAGTGGACCTGGGCGGGTTAAGATTCAAATAAAAAATGGTGGGCTCAATATAAAATTATCTAAATATAAAATATGTCTAGTGCTCAACCCAAAAGAAATTAACAAATACCACATATAGGGCACACAAGTCTCTCAATAGTAAATATTGATATCTCATCATCATAGACACTTTGATCTTGCAAAAAAATACGAACATGAGTTTGATAATGTTTTATTAATCCCTAAAGTGTCATTTGATAATGAAACCATATTAACTTCTAAAGAAATAACGAGAATGAGCTTATTTTTTTAGTCATCCATATTTTACTAATTGTATAGTTCTTTTTCATATGGTACAGTCTCTAGCCGTGGAAACAAACCCTAATGTTGCATGTTTTCGTCTAAATTCGTAAAGTCAGCATCTTAAGAGCCAAAACTAGAAATTGTGTTTTATACAGTTTTACTAAATTTATTTTTGTATTTCTTTTTTGCATCACTTTGTCATATGTTTACCGTGTTGGCATTTGTTATCCCATGCGTATGTTTTTCCTCTTGGTCCATAAGATTAGAAATAAGAGCACTAAAGTATCATTTCATCACTTCGAAGATGTAAGTGGTCTCAAATATAGTGAATCATGTGGGAAGATGGGGCGAGATAAATTTATAGATGAATCACATATCTTGTTATGTCCACTGTAATTTAATGTTAGAGTTTTTCTTTCATAGTTTTAATTTTTACTTGTGAGGCTTAACAAAACTATTCTCTAAGTGGGCAAGCACATAATTGGAAAAATATATCTCAGTGGGTAAAGAATTTTAGAAAACCCATCGGACCTCTTATTGTAACACATACACATTGATACAACTAAAATGCTCACACCTCATGGAATCGAACCTTTCATCCCGAGTGCTCTTATTTATATGGAAGAATCGTTATTCCTTCCCACATTCCCAATGATATATATCATTTAGTCAGAAAAAGAGCATGACATATGTTAAGGAAAATCTTTTCAAAGAATTAACCAAAGTAATAAATTACAATCAAGAGAGAAAATAAAGTGTGAATTTTTTATATTATAAAAATTAATCAGTTATTCAATGAAATTTTACCTTTATTATAAAGTTTATAAATATTTCTCACCTGTAAATTATTACACATGTATCCCATCACTAATTTAGAAATGTTATTTCGTTATAACCGTATAACTAACTTCTTCTGTTTCCTATAGGAGATGGACACGTGTGTGGAAGCACACATCACACGTCTTTAAATTACACCATCGTCAGCTCATGATTTGTGCCTTATCGTAATTCTAACTTAAACCCCGTCAATATTTTAAGCGGCATCTTGTCATAATTATATTTAACCCTCGTCAATATTTTGAACTGTGCCTCATCATACCTCTAAAAAAAATTCTTCTCTCTAACTTATAATTTATACCTCGTCATATTGCTGAATTGAAATTTTGTCATTATTATGAATTGCCTTTGTCCCGTCAATTTTTTTTATCTTATGTCCCGTCATGATCTGCTTTGAACCCTCATAAATACCATAATCTTCATATTCGTCATGAAAATGGTCTGAATAAGTAATATATTCTATTAATGGAGTATATCCTTATCAGAACTCCCCTTAGTCTTTCAAAACAAATTTATTACATATACATTTATTATTTGTCAAGACTAAACAATACCATAAAGATGAGGTTAACTAATTTTATATAATATTCGTATACATGCACTATCAATATTGACAAGTGTAAAAAAAACTTCAAACACTTAGTTAATGTATCTAACAATAAAATACAATAGTTTCAAATCCTAAACACGTATCTAACCCTTAATAGTTTTTAATCCAATTGTTCGTATTATTATTGAATTAATTATTCTTTCACTAACTTAAAAACCACTTTCTATTATATTTTTTACTTTCTCTAATATTACCCCTCTATAATTTAACAGACATCCTTTCATCTCTCAAATTTAGAACTACCAACTCTACGAAGAATAAATTCTTAGTTTGTCATTCTCAGGTAATCAATCTCCTTTCTCATTTTTCTATATTATCGATTAATATCTTCAAACCATTTTTATAATTTTAACAACTATACTATTTTTGAAATTGGAACTAAAAATTACTCATCGTCTTTAAGAAGAAAATCATTAATATTATTTTATCTCATTTTACCATTTCGTCTATTTTCCTTAGTAATATGGATGGTACCAAAGAAAATATAGCAAATAAAAATTACCGCAAAAGTTACTCGTGAAGAGGAAATCATACATTTAAACCTCGAAAAATCAAAATATGAACTTGAAAACCCCGATACGTTTTATGAATTTTTCAGTAAACAATCAAAAACCTACAAATATATGACTGAACAATAACATCAAATGTTTAGATTTAAATTTGGAGTCCCATATTATATAGATACTTAAAGTTGGTAATTTACTTCATCATATCGTTGATGATGAGATTTACTTCTTCTTAGGCCTATTTGATTGGGGTTTAGGATTACCATTTAATCATTTCATTACTAATTTATTATAGAATGTTAGAACTTTCCCTCCTAAAATAATAGACAATGGGTGGTGAATCCTCCTTAGCGTTCTTTTAAATTCTCTTTTACTGGAAATTGAAGTACCTATTGAATTTTTCGTTTCCACCGTGAAAGTTGAAAAACTTCAACACAACATGTTTTACTTCTTGACCCTAAAGGAACCACTATGTATCATCAACGTTCCTTCATCTGATCATCATTGAAAACCCAACATTATATATGTGGCTGTAATTTGGGAATCTAAGAATGGTCCTGATGGTTTTGTTCAAATAGATAGAAGATAGATGACTCGATCAGGTCATGTAGACCACTTGAGCCAAGCATTTTCTAAGATAACATTTCCACTTTTGAACATTCTCAAATCTTCAAACCAATATTTGTTGGAAGTCATGTGAAATGATGCGGCCGAACCCAACACATTTATCATTGTATATGTAAGAAGAATAAATCATTAAACCACAAACATACTCATAGTCGTCCGAATCTATTATAATCTATTTGGCTTTGTCCGTCAGATAACTATTTTATTTTCTTCTCTCCGTGCAGTTCCTACTGATATATTGTTCCTTCTTTCAAAACCCACATCTCATTTTATAACTCGTCGTAAGCCGTTTGGGTTTTAACTGAGAGTTTTATCTCTTCTTGCTTTAATATCTCATTCTTGACATGTCTTTCACACTCAATCTGAGACCTTTAGTCACCTGTCAGAACCGTCTTCCTTTGAAGATATTTCGAGTTTAATAAACTCTTTAACTTTCTATCATAAGGGAATATTTATCATAGATCATGATGTCCACAAAGTAATCATAATCTTTGACCGATAACTTAAGATGATTATTCCCATATTGTAGTCCTCCACCTTGACGTCAATTGCATTTAAGTCAAGATTGATTATATGGAAATCATGTAGGTATCTTCAGATCTATTTGCTCCAACTGTTAACAGCATGTAAAGCTGTTTCTTGAGATACAATCTATTCGCCAACGATTTTTTCATGTAAACCATCTTCGGGCGATTTATATCCCAACATCGTAGGCTCTTCTGACACCTCATGAAGAACTTCATCCCTCTAGTTCAGTGCGAGGAAACTATAAGCTTTAGACAATCTTTGACGTCAATCTTATCCGTGTATTTTTCATCAATGACAACAACCAAATGCTTTTGTACAATGAAATCTCTAACACTGATTTTCCAAAGGTTTAAATAATTATCTCTATTGAATTTTCTAGCTTACACTTCATGGAATTCATCTTGGTGGTTATTATTGATTTTATCGGTAAGAACATCTCTCTAACCTCAAAATCTGAGATGATCTTCGTCCTTTCTTCTTTACTTAAATAATACAAACGAAGTTACTCCGGATTATCCACGCTCACCGTACCACTTGTAAGGTAAACCCCTCATAGGATATCAATCATTCTTTAGAATAATTAGCAACACCCAAATCTAGCAACAACCGAAACTTCGAACAACATTAGCTAAAATATAGTCGCTTTAGCTCATATCAAATCTTCACGTTAGATTTTCATTCAGGGACTTTTATATGTGTATGGTAACTTTTTGTACTCCCTCTAATTCAAGATATCTGAAATTTAAAAAAAATGATCATTTCATATTAAATGATGTCTTAAAAATTCAATACAACATTAAATGCATATATTCATTTTCCACCTATAACATATTTAAATAAAGGAAATGTAAGCAAATGTACCTAACAATAATATTAATTGTCATCTAGCACCCTAAGTATCACTATTGAGCACGTATTACCCAAATATTGTACTTAATGCTCATCTAATACCCAGTCACTTGCATAATACCTCAAATATTTATACTTCATCATCAACCACGTAATTTTCTTCTCTTTATTTAAATCAAAACTTTTATTTCTTATTTTTATTTATATTTTCCTAAAAATTTCGTATCTTTCAAACCAAAGTTAGGAAAAAATATGAAAGTGCCATCAGATTTGTCTTTTGAAAATGAAAAAATTAGATCCATGGATGATATTTATTGAATTATATTTTTGTCAGACCTGGTAAACCTGGTCTCGCATCTTTATCATCATGTGGTACATGTCTTGCATCTCGTACTTTATTTTTCCATGGTCTCACAATGTGTAATAGAGAGATGCGAGAGCAAGCATGGTGAAAAGGAGAGATACGAGACCATACACGATGAAGTGGATAAATGTGAGATCAGGAATGATGATATGGAGAGATGAAAGACCATATATGATGAAGTAGAGAGATGTGCGACCATACATTTGAAATGGAGAGATGCGAGACCATGCATGATGAATTATATATGTGAGAAACCATGCATGATGAATTATATATATGAGAGACCATGCATGATGAACTGGAGAGACAAGGCGCTGGAATTGTGAGATGCGAGAAGTGGAGAGTTCACGCATGATGGAAATCGAGAGATAAAATATGATATAAATGGAGATACCAGACATGTTGGAAGTGGAGAGACCATGCATGATGGAAGTGGAGAGACCATGCATGATAAACTGGATAGACCATGCATGATGGAAGTGAAAAGACCAATCATGATGAACTGAAGTGACTATGCATGATGGAAGTGGAGATACCATGCATGATGAAGTGGAGATATGCAAGACCAAAATTCTGGGTTTGATGGAAAATAAATAAGTAAATATCATCCATAGATCTAGTTTTGTTCTTCATAAAAAAACAAAGTCAATGGCATTTTAGGATTTTTTTCCGAGCTACGGTTTGAAAGATACAGACTTACAAAACAATAGGAAAGAGAAGGTTTGGTTTAAAGAAAGAGAATATGGTCACTTACGCTTTTTCTTCTTGGTTGAGATACCTATTTGTAGTTTGCTAATTTTAGATATTATGTGATAATGAGATAGTTGGTTGGGTATAAGGTTTTTATCGGTCCACTTTTGACAAAATTGAACCGGATCGCTAAGCTTATCAGTTCGAACTCAATCAAACCGATAAGATTTCAGTTCTGGTTTTCAAAACCGGTAAGAATCAATCTGATTTGGTTCGGTTCGGTTTGGTTTCAGTCTGATTCGGTTCGTACCATTTTCAGGCCATAAAAATTAAAAAAAAATCCAATTAAAAAATTTTAAATTTTAATTTAATCTATATGAATAAATATATTTAAAAAAAATTGTATTCAAGTTACACAAATAAATAAAAAAGAAGACCCAAAATATACATAGATAAAGATCTTTTAAAATAATGACTATATCATGAACATAAAAGTTATTTATAAATTTGTATATGATAGTGATTTGTTTTGGAGATGGCAACAAAGGTTATAGACTATTTTGACACCACCAATCCAGCGCGAAACCTTGAACATGTGAGCTTTATCAAGCTTGTAAATTTGACATCTAATTGGATGTATTAATAATTGAGTAGAAGTGTAAAATCCTTCATGTGTTGCCTTATTTCTATCTCTCCAAATTATCTAGCAAATGATAATTCTAATATGTATATCTTTCTTTGTGGATAAAAACCAATATCATATAATATGTAATATTTCAATGTATTTACCGAATAGACCAGAGAAATATTTCCAATTTTTCCAAGCAAAAGAACATTCAACAAATAGATGCTTTGGAGATTCAGTGTCTTGATAGAATTTGCATTTAAAAACCAAAAAAATACTTTTTTTGCATGATGGAATCAATAGAAAGCCAACCAACCCAAACTTTAGTGAAATGGTCCCCTCCTTATGTCAATAGACTTAAACTCAACAATGACAGATCAAGCATTTCATCAAGTTAATCAACTGATGGTGGTATTTTGAGAGATCATAATGGAGAAATTATATTGGGTTATGAAAAAATATATGGAAAGCAATTAACCTTACTAATGCTGACATCGAAATTGATTCAAGAATTTTACAGAACATGATTGCTAACAGAACTGCTCATATGTTCATGATTTCATTAATAGAAAATTACAGGCTATTACTAACATTTAGGATGACAATACACCATATATTCAGAGAGAAAAGATAGGCAACTAATTGGATTGCCAAGAAATTACTCTGATAGAGAAAAATACTAGATGACATTAAAGCGTCGACTCTAAAAAAACTAGCAATAACTATATTTCTTGAAATCTTGGGACTTGGCTAGTTCATAATAGAAGAATAAACAGATTCACAACCAGAACTTACGTTTCAATATACAATCTGAGTAAGTTAGAACATTAAAGTGGGATCTGGAGATGCTTAAACGGGTAGAATTACATATTCTTTAGTAGATTAATTCACCAATATTTAATTGTTATCAACTTCAAAAGAAATATTGAAGTATTCTCGGGTCAAAGCAGCTCTAATCCATAAAAGTTTACTTTCTAATGGCTTTCATGCATCTTTCAATGAAAACAAAAAGAAATTAAAGACACAGAATTTTCAATTCTATTAACCTAGAGAAGTAGACAATGAGTTTTTGGATGATTAGACATGTTATCTTAAATTAGGCTTTCAAATATTGGTTTGAGCATGTACCATTTTTAATGATGGATCAAAAGAAACAAATCAAAATTCGTAGATGATGAAGTAGGTTAAGAACCTTAGTTAGTCACAGAATTGGTTGTGTATCAACCAAAAAGGCATTGATGTTTTTTTTATATCAAAATGGACACTTTTGTTGGCTTTGTTTTGCATATGTAGTCACTCACGGATGACCATATATGGAAATCGATAAAGAAAATGTCCACATATGCAACACAAAACCCACGTAAAGGGTCATTTTGATTTAAAAAAATATTAGTAACTTTGTTTATACACATAACCAATTTTGGTGACTAATGAGGATTCTTAGCCTTGTGAAACATAATGTAGAAAAAGTCGGGTTAGATGAATTATTTATATATTTTTACTATGTTATAAATGAAAAATAATTTTTTATATAAATAAATGATATAAAATATAAAATTAAGTTTTGATTTTTTAACTAATAATTATGATAATATAATAAATTAAAAAAAAACTATCGATTTTAATATTGATTTGATTTCATATCGGTTTTATTGATATATCGATTTTAATATTGATTCGATTCATATCGATATATCGGTTTATCGATTTTATTAGTTCGCTTTTGTATCGATTTTACCCTTTCATCAATTTTATTAGTTGGATTGATATTAATTCTAATGATTTATCTTTTTATCCGAATTGCGTTTTACCAATTTAAATTTTTATTGATTTATTTTAAAGATAAAACCGGCAACATATAAACCTGACACAGTTGACAAATAAATGGATGTTACTAGGAGGTCTCATTTTTGAGATAAAAACTCTATTTCCAAAACGGATTGGTTCAAAATGGTTAAATTCGTTCCTTTAAGTATATGGTTTGATTCAAACCATCACATTTCCATTCTATTTTATTTTTCATAAATTGCTCATTCTAACGATCACTTTATTTATTTAGTTTTGCAAGACTATTATTACGATGGCGTAGCTCCTAGGCACATGCTTTTCATACATTTTTGACATGGCATTGCTCGAACTAGGTAGAATATAATTTGAATAATGCTTTTCATACATTTTTGACATGGCATTGCTGGAACTAGGTAGAATTTAATTTCAATAACGTGTCGGTTCACATTTTTTTTTTTTTGGTGTAAGAAAATTTAAATTAAATGAAAAGGTTCATACATAGACCTTGGGTATACCCCGCGGTAATACATCAGCTACAATAAAAGTCAGCAACAAGACAACAGAACTACTATAAGACTGAACAGTGTCTAAATGCCCAAAAAGAGATATGACACAGCAGATATGACATAGCATAACAAAATCAAGCTAAAGAGATGAAGCTACTTCGGGTGCTTCCAGGTGGAATCCTCGCTCCAGTCCAGAAAGAAGATCACCTGAAACAAAAATATGATTGAATAAATTAGAAAAGGTTAAACTACTTTGGCCAGGCAATCTTGGTACCATGAAATCTGTATCGAAGATCCGATAAGATTTGGTATGAGATCGAGGAGGCTAAAGCGGGAGCGGATCCAAAAACTCTTGAATTCCGCTCCTTCCAAACGTGGTAGACGACCGCGTTGAAACACGTGCGCCAAATACAATGGCCATGCAAATTTGTCCAACTTGAAGCCTCAAGAGTCCAAGATTGCCAGCTCAAGGATTGAAAAGGGAACCCAAGTTTATTACTTGCGGCAATCCAGATACTCTGAGTGAAACTACATTCAAAGAGAATATGAGATATAGATTCCAAATCAGAGGAGCAGAGAGGGCACTCAGTTGGGGTATTGTAACCCCAGCTAATTAGCTTGTCTCTGGTAACTAGCTTGCCCTTAATAGCAAGCCATGATATGAAGGAATGTCGCGGAATGTTGTATTTATTCCAAACTAACCCCGCCCACCCCACGATTTGGGCAGGCACACGAATAGCATTGTATGTGTCCTTGATTGTGAAAGTGATGCATCCATCCTTCGCAGTCCAGTATGGAACATCCATCAAGAGAGAGTTTGGTTGGGGGAGTGAGAGAATTAGTCTGTTGATTTCGTCCAGATGATTACGACTATGAGCTCGAGCCGATCTCAAGTTGACAGGCCAGTTCCATTCACCATTGCTGATGATATCAGCCACCTTAAGGTTGTTTTGAAATGGGCACGGATATACGAATGATACTACCGGTTACCAAAATAATTTTTGATTCGACAACCTTTAACTTTAATACTAATTGCGAAGACGTCAAATTTTACTTAAAGAATAAGTATTTCTAAAATGGATTTACTTGCAACTAAAATAATCAAAATTTAAAAATAAAAATTAGAAAAATTCAATTTTGTGTTTGAATAACTTTAAATAGACGATGCGATCATGTGAAGATGGTTAAATGGATAGAATGAAAATGTATTTTTAAGATTATTTATTACAATTAAAATAATAAAATTTGAAAATAAAATAACTTTGATGCTGAGGTAAACTATGTTTGAATGGGTCTTTAGATCCGTTAAGAATAAACATATACTAAAATACAATAAAAACTAAATGAAGAAATTTAATATTAAGATATTTGATAAATTATATTTTAGTGATAGTTTTGTTATTTTTATATTTATGGTACATAGATAAAAAAAAAGTCAATATTCGATAACATGGCTAATAAATAATAACGATTTATCGGATTTTTTTTCAATAGTCATATTTTTGGTAAGCTTGCCGAATGAGGAATACAAATGAAGCAGAAATTAGAAAAAGAACAAAGGATAAAAAAATCTTAGAGTTTGAAGAATTCATGATTTTTAGTTTTATTTCCCAAAAAAAAAGTGATTGTTCAATTATGGTTTGGAATCCTTAAATAGGAATCGTCCGGAACCCGGATACATAATAAGAAAATAAAACAAATGAACTAAAACCAAATCTTATCAAAACTAAACATATTCCAATTTGATTCACTAATTAAAATACACTTCTATGGTAAAATAAAATAGATATAAAATAAACATTTAAATAGTTGAATTTAAATAATGTGGTACATCAAATACAATAAGTTATCCAAGTTGGATCGGACGCACCAAATACCTAGATGTGTTCCAAGAATGCTGTTATATTATGCCCGATTACACTAAGAAAGTTGAAATGGAGAGAAAAAATCCAAAAGATATTAATTTTTTACTGTCACACCTTATATTCATGTGTGTCGTACCCCATGGTCACGTGTTATTTTATTGACCGCCCTTGTCATTAAGTCTCATGATTTTAACCTCATACCCCTTGTGTGTTTTGATTTTTTTACTCGCTATAGTCTACCTTTAATCATGGTGGCGAGAAAAATGAAACCTTACTTTCAGGGATATTCCATCGTGGTTTAGACTTTTTCTCCACTTCAAAATATATTTCAAAAACCTGATATCTCAAGAAGACTAACCAGATAGTTGGTAGAACTTGACGACTTTGACATATCATAAGGGCTACTCGCAACTACCAATGCTCATACCTTAACCGATTTGCTATTAGAGTTGCTTGCTGAAAGACCCGAACTATAGTACGAGAGCTCTGAGGCATAGTGGGTGGTCTGATCTAATAAAGGGTCGGATGTCTCAGGTTGTGGAGTACAAGTGCAATTGGTAGATTATTCTAAAGAATCCATGAATCAAACAATTCGCTTTGGATTCTAAGCGTCAATCAATAAGGCAAAACTGTTATTGCAGGGCTTCAGTTGGCTCGTATTTGCGGAGAGAAAAAGGTTCAACTGATTCTGGTTAATCACACTTCTCGTTAGGCATAGGCTCGCGAGAAGCACTTGGTCAAATACCTCAAGACGTTGAAAGACCAATAAAAACTTTTCAAAAGTATACAATTAAACCATGTTCCAATGGCAAAAAACTATATGGTTTATTATTTGGTTTTGATAGGTTTTTCATAGACCAAACCATGGGTCATTTTGTAGGAATATTGTTCAATATAAAAAGAGAAAGAACCGAGTTTAAATAAAACTTTCGAGGTATGTGCTATTGAGGCTGGAGGTCATAAATTTTAAACTTCTTTAAGAATGACATGTACCCTAGCGACGAGGTTGCAACCCAGAGATTGAAGTTTAAGGTGAAAATATATTCCTATTGGGGGAACTTTATATAACCAAATATTAAGTTAACTCTTTGTTACGATGCATCATACCTGAATAATATTTGGAAATATTATGGGAACTCACTGTGGCGCTGGTTTGGCGTACTTCTGACTCAAATAAATTTGTTAGCATGATTTCATTGGCCGACCATATTGGATAATGCTAAAGAATTAGTAAAAAATGTGATTTATGCCAGCAATTTGTTAACACAATTCATTTTTTAGATGCACCCCTCGGATCTATATATGAGCCCTATTTCTTAACTGATGGGGAATCGACGTGGTCAGACCTTTACCAGCCACATCGTATGACCATTAGCACGACATTATTGTTTTAGACTATTTTTTAAAATGTGTATAGGCCAAACTTCTCTCCAAGATAATGTATAAACATGTGATCACTTTATCTTACCTAATATTTTCTACACGTTTGGGATACCAAAGTCGATAACTAGTGACAACAGCCTTCAATTCTAGAACACCGAGATAAATTATTTTTGTTGAACCATGGGCATAAAATATTATTTCTCAACTTATTTTCATCCCCATGTGAATGACCAATTAAATGTTACTAACCAAAGAAGAATCATTCACGAGCAGGCAAAAAGTGGTCATAGTTCCTCGAAGAGGTATTGTGGGCTTACAAAACAACATCTCACACCACCTCTGGTAAAACCTCATTTACCCTTGTATGCAGTTATCTCAACAGAAAAAAAAATATTTCCATCTTGCAGGATTTCTAACTCTTTACAAGAGGGAAACTAGAAATGAGACGTAGAAAACTGGATTTGATAGAGGAAAAAAGACCAAAGACACACTTAAGAATCCAACAGTACATATTCCTTCTCAAACCCACTATACCCAGTAAACCCACGAAACGCAATAACATTTCACTAAACCATAAAACCTTTTGGTAACCTTTCAATAACCCAGAAAACCTAAGTAACCTTTCATTTAACCCCAACGACAGTTTCAAAGTCCGATGAAGCAATCAAAGAAACGATGGTCGTTCTTTATCGTCCATGAATATATAGTTGAAGCTTCATTTGGCGTTGAGACCTCCAGAAACATAGTAAAGGTATGTATCATTACAGTCATAATTTTCATGGTATTTTAATGGTTAATATGACATAGTTTCTGCATTTCTAAGTATATATTTTACTTGGATTGTATTTCGATGTATTCACTACAACTAAGTTGCTCCATAAACTCATATTGTTCTTAGGTATTTTGTTGGTTCATTGTAGTTTCTGGTTTTGATAGACACACTGTTTCAGCATACTTTTTAAGTTCTTAGGTGCATAAAATGGGCTATATCTGATAAATAGGTTGTAATGTATTGTTTGGTTTTTGGGTTTAGTGGTTTCAAAGTCCATTTTTTATTTCATATCAACATGCATGTGAAAGTAACTATAATATCAAATATTCTTCATCTAAACTACACAAATCTCGCATGACATCTTCTTTACCTTTTTTACATTGGAAATGAGTGTTTGTATTGTGCTTGTGTATTCAGTGTTCGTATGCTTAAAATTGCATGGTTAGTACACCCAAAAATAGTATGGTGCTTAAAATTTCATGGTTAGTACACCCAAAAATAGTATGGTTGTATTTGTGGTACAAATGAAACGTATGGTTAATATACCCAGTAAAAGCATGGTTAGTATACCAAAAATTCTAGCATCTTCTTTATATGTCGTACATAGAATACACATGGTTGTATTTCTGATTTTACATTTTGGTTTAGTAGCACTAAACTCGAATTGTTAGTATACCCAGAAATATCATCATGAGTATCCATGGTACAAAGGAAGCACATGGTTAATATACCCAATAATAACATGGTTAGCATACCCAAAAATTCTAGAATCTTCTTTATCTGTGGTACATAGGATATGCATGGTTGTATTTTTTGTTGTGTATTATGTGTCAGTATCCCTAAAATCTCATGGTTAATATACCTAGGGATAGTATGGTTAGTATATTAGAATTGCATAGTCGTACGAAAATACATTGCTATGTCCAGTTTAATTACCCCGTGCCAAATATTCTTTTTGAAAGAAATATGTCTCGTAAAGCATGATTCTACAGATCATGATAAGTCTGATAAAAGATAAAATAAATATTATCACTACGAATACATCGAAGCTGCCAAAGAAACCTCGTTCTATACAATCTTGAAAGCTTATTTCGACCTCCACAATGAGAAGATTCTGTTAAAAAAGAATTATCTTGTTGTATTTGTTGTTGTGTATTATGTGTTAGTGTCCCTCAAATAGCATGGTTAACATACATAGGAATAACATGGTTAATATACTAGAATTGAATAGTCGTAAGAAAATACATTGCTATGTCGAGTTTAATCACCTCGTGCCGAATATTTTCTTTGCAGGAAATATGTCTCGTGAAGCATGATTCTATAGATCATGATAAGTCTGATGAAAGATAAAATAAATATTATCACTATGGAATACATCAAATCTGCCAAAGAAACCTCGTTCGATACAATCTTGAAAGCTTCTTTTGACCTCCGCAATCACAAGATTATGTAAAAAAAAGAATTATCTACTTATGAAAGAGATTATAAAGATTTATTTAGTCGGCGAGGATGCTTTCAAAATTGGGTCGAAACTGGTTAAGGTAACGACCAATGATGTATATGTTGTTTTTGGGCTTAAACACGACAACGAAGATATACTTTAAACAAATACGAAGGATTCTTACACCGTTACTAATATTGTGTGGAAACGGAGTCAATGATCATGCAAACATACTTTATGGATGAAATTTTAAGAAATATAGGCCCAAACAAAACCATATTAATATCAAATGCTTTGATAAAGTTACATCTATATATATGGTCTGTTATAAGTAGGATGTTTAGCTACACTAATCTAGCGAGGTCGGTACACTAAAGTCAAATGTTTGGTCAGTATATTGAACTCATATCATTGTATATCTAGCATGGTAGTTAACACTGAAGTTGCATGGTGAGCCATTTCTTATTAGAAGGAATAGACAAAGCCACCAAGGTAGGTGGGGCGCATGATGTGAAAGATGTTATTGTTTTATTAATTCATTTCTTTAATCTACCCTGTTCTATTCAGTGTCAGGAGATATACCAAGTTGGAGAGAGGTATATTATATCGAATACCTTGAAAAAATAAACAACTATGATTGGTCTGGAGCAATAAAGCATAAGCTCCTTGGCTAAATTAGAGATTTTGTTGTTGCCGGAAAAACCGATAAAGTTATCAATTATGTTTTATTTTTATTCATAAGAATACTGTTGTGTAATTAAATATAAGTTTAAATAAGATGTCCTGATACTAATAAATATTATGATGCAGCTCTTCATAATAGAGCACACAGCCATTGCACAAGCACAAGCCAAACCCGAACATGATCTCACTATGCTACAAATAGTGGGGATAAGAGTCCAAACCATCAACCATGGAGATGCTTAAAAACATTTACCTTCTAGAAAATGATGACGTATCAAATATATATTCTTGAATGTTATTATATTTTGTCTGGAAACACATGGTTATAATCACTAATGTCAAGCATGTATTTTATTGTGAACTAATCGCATGGTATGTATAGAAATTGTTGGATAGGTTTCATATACTAGAGCTCGCATGATTAGAAAACTAAATGACATAAATGGTCTATAAGAATCCTATAATATTCTTAGTGACAAATGTTTTACTAGCTTATTCTTTATTTGATAGGTTTTGGAGGGTGAGTTGACGTTGACCGAGGCTAAAAAAACAACTTTTGGTTGCGGCGAAGCAAGTGGAACCCATATGTGGTACCGAATGAAAGGGCTAGGAAGAGGACTAAAACTCTAACAAAAAATAAGCAAAAGACCGCCACATCAAAGACAACCACCAACCATCCAAACCCGAACAAACCAACCCATAACCAGAAATGAAACACCAAGCTCAACATTCTTAATTAAAACCAGGGGGTTAGGAGACGACTTTAGTTGCACCCTAACCGATTACCTCATCCAACAAAACATAAATTCACCAAACTCGATAAAGACTCCAAGAACCTTAAAGAGCGCTGCAACGACATCCAAAGCTCGGCCCAACATATGAACAAAGAATACGACTAACTTTAAAAGTAGTTCTCTTTTATTTCAGAGACTAGAACTTAAAGAAAAGAGCGCTGCTTACAAGTGGTCTGTGGAAAATAAATGTATGTAGCGGTACAAGTTCATGAAGATGTAAGTGGATCTTAAGAACATTAAGATTCAACTTTGAATATATATATATACCCATAAATTGTCGGTTTCTAAAGTCATATAGTGTAGGGTTGTAAAATCAATTTTTGATTTCATGCTATTTAAACTAGTATATGTTGTTTTAATATACTTAGATATGATGGTCTAATACCCAAGAATTCGCATTTTTAACATTTCAAAAGTCATATGGTTTAAATATCAAAGCAATCACATGGTTTAATTATCAATCAACTCGACTTTTAACTACTTAACAAATTGTATGTTGAATATACAACAACTCGCATGGTCTAATACCCATGTAAATTGCATATTTTAATATATCTAGAATTACATATTTAATACACCTAGAATGTCATGATAACAATAACTAAAGTCACATGATCATCATATAACTGTAATTGTATATATATATATATATATATATATATATATATATATATATATATAATATTGTATAATTATAGTTGCATGTTCATTGTACAAGGAATCACAAGGTAAATAGGGTAGCCTCAATTTGCTGCAATCTAATGAACCAGATCAACTGAACCAACAAGAAACCACTAGTAACTATTATGTAAATATCGCATTGTTTTTCTCTAAATATATTAACAAGTCTTGCATTATACTTGTACTACCATAGTCAAATGCTTCATCATTCAAACTTGCAGAATAACTCACTTACCAACAACAATAGGAAGCCCAATACCATTAACACCAACACCATCAACACCATCAACCCCAAAAAGAAAAAGTCCAACAATACCACCAACAATAAGAGGAAACCCAACATAATAAATCCCAACACCAAAAACTTCATCATTCCTAACAACAAGAACCAACCTCCAGAAATGGAGAACAACTCACCCAAACTGAAGCAGCAGTAGCAGTCCTACAACCAGTTGAAGAGAAAACCCAATACCAATAACACTATCAACCACAAGAACCAACTTCCACAAAGGGAACCAAACAGAAGAGACAATAGTAGTTCCACAACCAGTTAAAGAGGAGACCCAACACTAAAAAACTTATTCAATTACAACAACAAGAACCAACATGGACAAAGGGATAACAAGTCACCCACCCAGAACCAGCAGCAACAATCCCATAGCCAGCTGAAGAGGAAGCCCAACACCAACAACACCATCAACACCACCAACAATAACCAGCCTACACAAAAGCAGAAGAATTCACACAAGAAGAACAAGTAGCAGCAGTCTCACAACCAACAAAAAAGCGTGAAAGAGAAGCATCACCATCAGCTGATACACACAACAAAAGAGTATATATAGAACTATAATTTTTTGATAATATACACAGTTATTTTTTGATGAAGTTGATATGCTTGAGGCTAATGCTGTCATGCAACAGAGTTTGGATTCTATTGCGGAGCGGTAGCGCATAATTTAGGATATGTTACTATTGAAAAGCCTGTAGAGAAGACAACATCATGGGTAGCCGCTCGTGATTCTGTAAGTGGATCTTTAGTAAATTAAAATTATTTAACATCGAATATATATTGTCATGTTGTGTAATGTCACGTATGGTATAATATACTTAGAATTTCATAGTTGTAATATATTTGGAATCTAATGGTTGTTATACCTGGAATTACATCTTGTTTGGAACCTTGTTTCCATGTTCCAAACCATCAAAGAATCAGTGCAAGAGAACAATAAGTTGCCTAATTGGGATTTAGTTGATGAAATACAAGAGAAACGTTAATTTCCCTGAACGGGAAAACAGTAAAATAAAACCGCAGAAAATTGAGGTCAACGAATACCACAAAGTACTTCAAATACAAATGGCAGATTAACAAAAAGATCGAGTCGTATGGTAGTTACAATTATCGTAGTTCTCCTATAGATTGAACGTGAGTGTAAGTGAACTGATGATGCTTCCTTACGAACGCGACCTGGACCTCAAGTTAAAATATACACGTGTTGCATTATAACAGTGGATTTAAAAAGAGACTTTCATGTTAGTTGGGTTGGACTAGACTAGTATATGGTTACTTATACTAGAAATTCGTGTTTAGTAATATCACGTAGTATTTATTTCCAGTAAGATCGCACAACTGAGTTGTACTAATATCACATATTTTGTTATACACCTTCCACTTATCATTTGTTAGGTTATTGACACTTGGATTCATAAGATGCTTAAAGAAGCCAATTCGGAAGTACAATTCAAAGATCTCGAATGTGCTTACAGTTGTAAATTCAACGCGATACAAATTTATGCCCATATAACGGTAAATGTAACTAAAATTAGCTATTGATTATTATAAATAACTGTATGTGATCCTTTTTCTTAATGTAGAAAGCAGTGGCCGAAAAAGAAGATCTCTCAAAAATTGTTGACGCTGTATTCAAAACTATGAGGCCAAACACGTATTATGCATTCCTTTCATTGTATAATATAAAAAAGAAACAATTACAGTTTGGTGACCTTATTTCAAAATACAAAACGTGTGACTTAGACATATCATACATGTAGTAAACAATTAAAAAACAGTTAAAAACATATATAAGAATCGTATAATAAATATAACCAATCTCGAATAATCGAGATTCACAATTCTTGCATATACGAGACGTCTAACTGTTTTAAACATCTCGCATGAAATCACATTGTTAATCACAATACTCAATGCTAGACTCGCATGTTCATGTACACACGAATATCATGTCCATATACACGGATCTCGTATCTTTTTCACATGCCTCGCATTGGCATCAAACACATGTATGGAAACTTTAAAATCGATTCTAGGTGTATTTTACACCTTAAACATATATAATAATTAAAAAATACACAATACAAAAGTTTATAAATTATTACAAAAGAAAAAACATGGAAACATATTATTATACATTTTGTTTCTAAAAAAGAACAAAACAAAATTTGCTATACTCTAAAGTGAAATGAAACACTAGTTGGTTTTTTTGTATGCTTAAGTTAAACAACCTAAAATATAAAAACTTTAAAAAGCTAGTAAGATGCTATAAAAATGGTTCACGCCCGATTTTTTCGTCAATGGACTGAAAAACTCAAAATATAGGAACTTTAAAAAGTTAGTAAAATGCTATAAAAAAAACGGTTCACGTTCGATTTTTTTGTCAATGAACTGAAAAAACCCAATTAAAAGTCGCAGATGGATCGACTCCGATAATACTTGTTGCTCCGATTATATCCTAAATCGATGGTTTGAATGAAAAAAATGAGGTTTTTCACTTGGGTAAACTACGATATTAAAATACAATAACTACAAAGCAATTCAAATATTTGAAAGGTAAAAAAAATATAAGGAAGGGAACCACTTCTAATAAATTTTACAAATTAAGTTTGGATATTAGGTGTTTTAGAATATTATAAAAATTGAATATTGAATAAACATAAACAATGTTTGGATAATAGTATAGTTTGATTTTAAATATATTTGATAACATTTCTCAAAAATAAATTCAACCTCATAAATTTAACTTAATCTTATATTTTTGGATTACTCAGGTATAATTTGATAATTACTAAATTTATAGATTAAAAATCAAATCCAATTATCTATATATATATATATATATATATATATATATATATATATATATATACTCAAAATTATTTACGTATGTGAAGTATAGATGAATTAATAATAAATTATATATATACTAAGAAAAAAACAAATGTCATTTTCACGTCTTATCAAATAGTGTGTGATAGATTAAAAGGTAAAATAAATTATGCACACACTGAGTCACTGACACACATAATGCAACACAAAGTATAAAGTGCCAACTGCCACGCATATTCATTCATGAATCATGACATTGACAGCCATGATAAAATTATTCATGAAGAGGAGAAATGTTAAAACAACAAGTTTTGCTCTTTGGTGAATTTGTCAAGCACCTGCGGAAAGAGAGTCGGAGTATAAATTTAAACGGGTGCTTGACAAGTTCACCAAAGAGCAAAACTTGTCAAGCAAATTTAACACAATAAGTAATATATTGAATGAGTACAATCAAAATGTAAGACAAGATAAAATGTGTATAGACTATAAATTTAACACATTAAATATTGAAAGCCTACGATTAAAATCTAAGACAAAATAGAATGTATATCGACACCAATTGAGTTTGTTTCCACAAATAATTATATATTTATTTCTTTTTTTAATAAAATTAAATAAAACTTGTTTGTTATAAACGGGATATATATAAACTATGTTATGGATGTTTGTACATTCCTTTATAAATTTAGAGTCAATTAATTTATTTAGCGAATTGTTGGAGCATGAAATAATTGCAACTAAATTTAGCGAATTCATAATCGTGTAATTAATCGTGTTATTAGTATGTTTTTTATTATTTTTCTTATGTAATATGATGTAGTTAAATGAGATTTATTATTTAGCAACATATGATAATTGAATTGCACCAATTACATTTTTATCAATAGTCTCATATTCATTGCGAGCGAGTCGAGAAATGATTAATATTTTGTAAAATGCTCAAGACGCTTATCTTCTTCACTTTGTCAAGGTAGTCAAATCTATTCATATACGTTTTCAATTGAACCCAAATATTCTTGATGTTGAATTGTGCTACATCTTATCTCCGGTCGTACTTGTAAGATTCTTAGGATCTTTAAAATGAGATATTTCACCAAATTTGACCTGACATCCAATGGTAACTACTAATTGTTTAGTATATTCCTTAGCAACATGTTTGAGTTAGAACTTACGTAGCAAAACAAATTGAATTTCGATGATTCACAGAAACCTATACTAAACCATTAATAAAGACTTCTAACGTAACAGTATCAATATTATAATTCTCCAAATAAAAAATGTATGTAAGTTAGTAGGTATGGATATAGTCATGCACTATCTTTTACTGAGAGGGACCACTACTACCTAAACGACTCACTAGATTTATCTTGGAGCTTGATGAACTATATTGATAATTATCTTCTCTATATACTGTTGAAAATACCAATATTTTTTTACCTACAAATTTTATTATTAAACATAGATGTAGTAACTATATTCCAGAAAATAGTACGGTTATACATGGCACATGTAAGAAGATAGAAATCTTCATTGAGAAGAATCATTCATTTTGTTGGAAAAAAATTGGCAAAAAATTGGCAAGAATCATTATATGTTTTTTGTGCTCTTCCAACTTTTTTGCAATCAAATTTAGATATTGGGGAACATACAGCATCCCTTTTTAATACCTATGTTTCTATGCCAATAAAAGTATTTGAATATAGTCACCTCTATTGAATATATTGCATCAATGTAGACAGGAAGATGCAACCGTCCATTAACTTCAACTTAATCTTTTTGGGCATTGGAAAATTCCTTAGAACTGATTTAGTTCTCCAACCAAAACCTTTACTTTCATCAAATAGGCTTCTAGAATATAGTGTCCAGTTTAATTACTGAACCATACAATATGAAACTTAACAAACATAATTATTTTATATTTGCTCCATAAAGTATATAGTTTAAAACGTAATATTTATGTATAAGTAAAGTGAAACATGTTCACCATGAAATAGAAGTAAACAAAATAGAACGCATTACATATGAATCTTTCATAATATGTTAATAACAGTTTGAATGTATTAAACAAATCAATAATTATCTAAGTGATGTATGATGTATTTTATCATATTGTTTAATCAATTTAAATGAATTGAGTAGTGATTAATAATGAATCAAGGTCTTACTGTTTTTTTAAATCATGAACTCTTTACACATATTAAAGTGAATTTTAGAAAATTACATCACATATCTTCAAGTTATACTTACTGCACCTTTTATTGTCTCAGCCATTATACTAACAACATCAATAGATATAATTTATATTATTCTCAAGAAAACCTCAAAAATGAACAGTAACCAATTATTATCAAGAAACTTAACTACTCGCACATCACATACAACTCTACTCATTTAAACACCACCTTACTAGAGCATAAAATGTTACATCAGAAAACTACGCATATTTGGAAAGTTACAACACCATTCGACACACATACTATTGTTGTATAAATGTAATCACAATAAAAGTATATATGACAACCCAAAGAACATAAAGATATATATTACTCGTAATCATCAAATTAAATGCGTTATATTATTAACAAATTCTACAGTACCAAATGATAAAAAAGATTTTCACTTCTCAATAATTTGGTCATCGGTTTAACATATGTTTTATGTTAGGATAAGTGATAAATAATAATATATTTGTGGTAACAGATATCCATAATATAATTTGTTATCTTATTTTTAAAACACTTAGAAGCATGATTACAATTTGTAGATTTGCCGACACTTTTAACGTCATTATGTTTTTCATTTCATCAGACACTGGTCACTTATCGACGGATAGATATTTTATTGAAGGATAGGTATTTCAATTACTAGAACTTTAGCAACATCATCACACCCTCTTTGTTTATTAGATCCATATTTAAAGACACAGATGAAAATGGATGTATTCGTATTAAAAGCCAAGGAAATATAATTTTTTTTGAAATAAATAGAATAATTTTTCTTTGACAGACACACAATGGAATATAACAATACAAAACGATTTTAGTTTTTTGTCAACCATGTATTATGTACTTTTCTATGAGCTTTCAAATTACAAATAAATGTTCAATTTAAACTTACAATAATTTACTTAACACTAAGTTGGATTTGACGGAATATGTCATACTACAACATAAGCTTAATATTATGAGTGTATTACCATGTTGTGATTGAGAATATTATTCAGAGATTGTCAGTGCAAGTATGAATATCATTTGTTTCTTGTCTTAATTGACATTTATAAAAACCTATTTCAAAATTGAACATAAAACCTTTTGATACTACATAAACTCCTTCCATCACACAACACACACATGTTACAGGTGATAAATCTAAAGGCCATAATTTTGTTACTATTACAAGTCATTTAGTTTTTTCATATTAGTTGACGTTGAATTCGCTTCACCACACTACATCATCTACAAATTATTGTACACACGCATATCAAAATTATAAACTACACACAACACACATTATTTATTACATCATATATATTCAATTCATGAACATTCAAATTACTTACACATACAATGCATATAATATTCACACTATATAATCAAATCATCCCTGATTGCATATCAATAAGGAAATTAAAACATCATTAAAGATACAACAATTATATATGATTCACATACATTTCAAAACACTTACGCAACAATTACAATTTAATTCTCAATTAGCTAAATTAATTAAGAACTCAATTAGGATCATCATAATAAAATAAAAAAATATCAAACAAAATCTAATAACTAAGTCAATAACCTAAATTAATTAAGAACTCATAATAATCAACTAAAAGAATTAAGAATCAATGTACTCCAACCTCACATCTGAATAACTCGAAACAAAATTTGTATTCATCAATTAATTTTATGATATTTACTTCAGAATTACTTTGATTTATCGTATTTCTTCCTTTTTATTAGTCAAAAATTTATTTTTCTTCATTAATCCTTGATTCACGATGGAGACCTAGGAAACAAAATGAGAAACTAATTCAATTTTTGCCCTAAATATTTCATGTTTTCTTGAATTAACAAACAAAAAAATAAAAGCTTTCGACAATGACACAACTCGTTTTGAAAACACATAACTTGGGTTACGAATTAGAGAAGAATTATAAAAAAAAACTATGCAAAACCTCTGATAAAAATGACGCCCCAAAATCTTTTACTAGGAAATGATACAATATATTTTCATCTATAACAACGACGCTTAAAGAACACAAATTAGGTTATTAGAGATGAAAACTTGGATTCTTGGTTAGAATTACGACTGTAAAAGCGAATCATTTTCGTCTGTGATAACGACATTCGAAGAACACAATTTAGGTTATATATACGAAATTATACAAGTATAAAAGACCAATATACCTTCATTTGAGGATATCTATAGTGACTCATAATAAAAAATAAAATTTCTTTATACATTAATTAAGAAAATACTAATAATTCTACCACTATCTGAATATTTTATCCTCATCAGTTTGGTATCGTTACAACCATAATTTCCACGCTATATCGATGGTTAATGTCATCTAGCTTCTGCATTTCTAGATATATACTTTACTTAGATTGTATTTCAATATATTCATTACAACTAGGTTTTTCCATAAACGTATATTGTTCTTAGGTATTTCGTTGATCATTTGTAGTTTCTGGTTCTGGTAGACATAGTATTTTAGAGTACTTTCTAGGGTTCTTAGGTGCACAGAATGGGTTATATTTGATAACTAGGTTGTCATGTATTGTCTCGTTTATGGGTTTAATAGTTTCATACTCTATTAATCCTATCAACATGCATGTGAAAGTAACCTTAATCTCGCATCTTCTTCATCTGAAATACACAAATCTCGCATATTCTTTACTTGTTTTACGAAGAAAATACATGGTTGTATTTGTGGTTGTACATTTTGTGTTAGTATGCCTAAAATCACATGGTTAGTATACCCATAAATAGCATAGTTTTATTTGTGATACAAAGGAAATGCATGGTTAATATACCCATGAAGAGCATGGTTAGTATATCAAAAAATCTAGCATTTTTTTATATGTGGTACAAATGAAACACATGGTTGTATTTATGGTTGTGCATTTTGTGTTAGTATCACTAAACTCGCATGGTTAGTATTTGTGGTACAAAAGAAATGCATTGTTAATATGCCCATGAATAACATGGTTAGTATACCCAGAAATCTAGCATATTCTCTATCTACGGTACACAAAAAACGCAAGATTGTATTTGTTGTTGTGCATTCTGTGTTAGTATCCATAAAATCTCATGGTTAATATAACTTGTAATAGCATGGGTAGTGTACTAGAATCGCATGATTGTAAGAAAACATATTGTTATGTCTAGTTTGATCACATTTTCTCGAATATTCTTTTTACATTAAATATGTATCTTAAAGAAGACTTATACATATTAGGATTAGTTAGGATCCTCAATCTGATGATAGATAAGAAACATATTATCACTACGGAACACATCAAGGTTTCTGAAGAAACCTCATTTTATACAATCTTGAAAGCTTCTTTCGACTTCCGCAATGAAAATATTTTGTTCAAAAAGCATTATGTGCTTATTGAAGAGATTATAAATACTTACTCGATCGACGATGATGCTTTCGAAATTGGTTTGAGGCTGGTCAAGCTAACGACCAATGATGTAAAAACTATTTTCGGACTTAAATACGATGACGAGGAAATATTTTTAAACAAATTCAGAGGATTTTTACTCCGCTACGAAGATGATGTAGAAATGAAGTCGAGAATCATGAAAACATACTTTATGGATTGAATTTCAATAAAAGTGGGAACAAACAAAACTAAATGTATATCAAATTCTTTGATAAAGGTACGTCTATATCTATGGTTTGTTATAAGTTGGATGTTAAGTTGCACTAATCTAGCATGGTAGGTATACTAAAGTCGCATGTTTGGTATAAGTATGGTGTTCATTAGCACTAATATCGAACGATCTTTTTAACTATTATGGTAAGTGCACTAAAATCATTTCATTTCATATTTAGCATGGTAATTAGCACTCAATTTGCATGGTGTGTGGTATTTTACATGAAGAGATATATAAAGCCATCTATGCAAACGAGGTGCATGCTGGGAAGACGTTGTTGTTTTATTGATCTTGTTTTTTTACTCAACCATGTTGTATTCAGTATCGGGAGATATACTGGGTTGGAGAGCGCTATATTATGTCGCATAACTTGAAAAAAATAAACAACTACAATTAGTTTGAAGCAATAAAGCATAAGTTTATTGGCTCAATTAGTCCTTGTTTTGTTGCCAGAAAACCCGATAGATGTATCGTTTGTGCAAGCACAAGCCAAACCGAACATGATCCTAGTATGCTACACAAGGTGGGGATTGACGTCCAAACCATCAACTATAGAGATGATTAAAAACCTTCAACTACTAGAAGATGATGAGGTATTATATATATATATATATATATATATATATATATATATATATATATATATATTCTTGGTCGCTGTTATATTTTATATAGAAATACATGGTTATAATCACTAATGTCTATCATGTTGTTTATTGTGAAAGTCGCATAGTATGTACAAAACTCACAGGATAGGTTTTTGTATACTAGAACTCACATGATTGGAAAACTAAAAGAAACACATGGTTTATAAGAATCCCATAAGATTCTTAGTGATGAATATTTTACTGGGTTGTTCTTCATTGGATATGGTTTTGGAGGGTGAGTTGACGTTGACAGAGGCTAAAAATAATATTTTATGATGGTGAAGCAAGTTAGAACCCAAATGTTACACCATATGAAATGCTAGGAAATGACTAAAATTGAAGCAAAAAAACAAGCAAAAGGCCACCACATTCAAGGCAAACACTAACCATCCAAAACCGAACAAACCAACCCACAACCAGCAGCGAAACACCAAGCCGGACATCCCCAATTGAAACCATGAGGTTAGTGACTGTGGTTGCACCCTAACTGATTATCTCGTCCAACAAAACCTGACTCTACCAAAGTTAAATAAGACTCCAAAAGTTGAAATAGCACTGCAAAAACATCCAAAGCTCAGACCAACATCCGAACAAATAATATGACAAGAGCAGTTCTATTTTATGTCAAATATTAGAACTTAAATGAAAGAGTGTTGCCTACAGGTGGTGTGTTTCAAACAAACGTATGTAAGTTTCGCTTGAAAAAAAGACAAAATATTAATTATATGTCTCTCATCTGGTATCGTGTGTTATTTAAATTTTATTTTGTCATCCTCACACGTCTCACACCAATATGTCTAGCATTGTAGTGAAATATTGAAGAGCTACATGAACAGTTAGCTCAGTTACGTCAGAAATTTGAACAACGAGAATTTGGAAAAACAACTGCATAACATAATGAAACACTAAGGGTGTTTATGACTTTAATGAGCCATATGATCGTCTACCATTATGGCATAATTTAATGCAAATTACGAGCTCAAGAAATGACTGTCCTTGGATTGCTATTAGAAACTGTAATGTTATTAGGCATCCCTCAGAACGTGCGGAGAGAGCTAACATTTGGACTAGCTCCATTAGGGACTTTAACGACTATTGTTACCATAATGGTCTAAGTGAACTTTATTCCTCAGATTTCTAATATACCTAGACTAACTAGAGAGTTGACAATCCGACCTCTTCAAAATTTAATTGTGCTCTTGTCAACAAACTTGGTTTGATGCAATCCCAAACTTTTTTTCCTATTTTGACCTCCCCGTATTTCAGACCACACCCCAATACCTTCCATCTTCCCAATTCTCTTGGGAGAAAAGCCAATTAAATACTTCAACATGTGGTAAAACCATCCTAAGTTCACCAACATTGTCTCTTATGATTGGTTTCTCCCTTGTTATGGTAGTGTCATTGTTATCATTAGCTTTAAACTCCAAAGACTTCAATCCCCCATTTCAGAGTTGAATACAAAGATTTTAGCAACATTAGCAATAAATTTGACAAGGCTAAAAAAGATCTCTTCCAGGCCCAATTGCGTCGTGCTAATGACCCTTTTGACCCTAGCCCGATCGAGGCAGAAATTGAAGCCTAAAAAAACCTACGTCTTCCTCAGTAGAGCCAAGGAATCCTTCATCAAATAAAAGTTGAGTGAAAATTGGTTGAAGTTTGCTGATCGTAACTAAAAAAAAACTCATAACAAAATTAAGGTTAGGCGTGCTAGAAATAAAATAGTTGCTATGAATGATACCAATGAGGCCATCACCGTGAGTTATAAAAGTATCTTTTATGTATTCGCTAACTAATTTACCAACTGTTGGGCTCCCCGAGCCCAGTCAACTATCCTATTCTTGATAGAGTTTGATAACTTATTACCAGTAGGCTTGATCTTGCAGACAATGCCAATATGATCAAACCTATCACCGATGAGGAGATAAAAAAGGGTTATTTTCTATAGATAGTACTAAGGCCCATGGGCCTGGTGATTTTAACGCAAACTGCTTTAAAACCTATTAGGCTACGGTTTTCCTTGAATTTTGTGAAGCTGTGAAATTCTTCTTTCGACATGGTCCTTTGGATATTGTTTGGAATAATACACTAATTGCGCTTATCCCAACAACTGAGACCCCATATTATCTCTCTAACTTGTGTCATATCGTTTGTTGCAACGTTATTCATAACATTATATCTAAACTTGTTGCCACCCAGATTGAAGTAATTATCGATAAGGATAAGGGAACCGACCAATCTTTGAATAAAGAGACTGAAGTTGTGTGTTCACTAGAGAGCCTTGTTTTGGATTAATGCAACTGGTGATGAGGAAACACCAAGGTGTGTGTGAAGTAGAAACAGTATGTAACCAAGACAAATATTCTCCAGGTGTTGTTTTACTAATTTTCCTGGTTATCTTGTTGCAGTCACTTCATTAGTTTATATAGAGCCAATCACAGCCATAACGACATCCACGATTCTTAATGGTGAAAATTTATTTCTTCGCCATTAAGAATCTAATAGTAATATGCACGTATGTCTAAGTTGTAATTTTACCAAATTCAACAATTCAACATAAACCTTTTTGGTTTAGTTTTTTAATTAAAACTTTTTTACTTTGTTCCTTCAGGTAGAAAAAAAAAATCAGAGCTAGTGATATTTCATTAACATAAAATTAATTATCGATAAGGGTAAACGAACATACCAAACTTTGAATAGAGAGGCTGAAGTTGTGTGTTTGCTAGGGAGCCTTGTTTTGGAGTAATGCAGCTAGTAATGAGGAAATCACCCAGGTGTTTTGAAGTAGAAACAATGCGTAAACGAGAGAGAGATTCTCCAAATATTGTTTTACTCTTTTGCTTAATATATCTTGTTGTAGTTACTTCATTAGTTTATATAGAGCCAACCAAAAGTGCAGCCACAACAACGATTTTTAATACAAAGATTTATTTTGTGGCCATTAAGAATCTAATAGTATTAGGTACGTAAGTCTAAGTTGTAACATTACCAAATTCAAAAATTTAACATAACCCTTTTGTGGTTTAGTTTTTTAATTAAACTTTTTGATTTCGTTTCTTTAGGTTAGAAAAAAATATAGCTAGTTATATTTCATTAACACAAAAGTAATTATCGATAAGTATAAGGAAACATACCAAGCTTTGAATAGAGAGACTTAAGTTGTGTGTTCGCTAGGGAGCCTTGTTTTGTTGTAGTGTAGCTGGGGATGAGGAAATCACCAAGATGTTTGTGAAGTGGAAACAATGCATAAACAAGACAAACATTCTCTGGTTGTTGTTTTAGGTATTTTCCTGGTATATCTTACTGAAGTCACTTCATTAGTTTATATAGAGCCAGCCATAGCCACAACCACGTCCACGATTCTTAATGGTGAAGATTTATTTCTTCGCCATTAATAATTTAATAGTAATAGGTGCGTATGTTTAAGTTGTAACATTACCAAATTCAATAATTTAACATAACCCTTTTGGTTTAGTTTTTTAATTAAAACTTTTTTATTCTATTCATTCAAGGATAAAAGAAAAAAGTCAGAGCTAGTGATATTTCATTAACATAAAAGTAATTATCGATAAGGATAAGGGAACAGACCAAACTTTGAATAGAGAAAATGAAGTTGTGTGTTAGCTAAGGAGCCTTGTTTTGGAGTAATGCAGCTAGTGATCAGAAAATCACCAAGGTGTTTGTGAAGTAGAAACAGGGAGTAAACAAGATAGAGATTATCCAGTTGTTGTTTAACTCTTTTGCCAGATATATCTTACTGCAGTCACTTCATTAGTTTATATAGAATCAACCACAACCACAACCACAACCACAACCACAACCACAACCACAACCACACACACGATTCTTAATGGTGAAGATTTGTTTCTTTGCCATTAAGAATCTAATAGTAGTTAGGTACGTACATCTAAGGTGTAACATTAGCAATTTCAACAATTTAACATAACCCTTTTTGGTTTAGTTTTTTAATTAAAAATTTTGGATTATGTTCCTTCAATTAGAAAAGAAAAAAAGTCAGAGCTAGTGATATTTCATTAACACAAAAGTAATTATCGATAAGGATAAATAAACATACCAATCTTTGAATAGAGAGGCTGTAGTTGTGTGTTTGCTAGGAAACCTTGTTTTGGAATAATACAACTGGTGATGAGGAAATCACCAAGGTGTTTGTGAAGTAAAAGTAGTGCGTAAACAAGACAAAAATTCTCCAATTTTTATTTTACGCCTTTGTCTGGTGCAGTCACTTCATTAGTTTATATAGAGCCAGCAACAGCCACAGCCACAACAACACCCACGATTCTTAATGGCGAATATTTATTTCTTTCCATTAAGAATCTAATAGTAATAAGTACGTACGTCTAAGTTGTAACATTACCAAATTCAACAATTTAACATAACATTCTTTGGTTTATTTTTTAATTAAAACTTTTTGATTTTGTTCTTTCATGTTAAAAAGAAAAAAATGAAGAGTTAGTGATATTTCATTAATACAAAATTAATTATCGATAACGATAAATGAACATACCAAGTTTTGATTAGAGAGACTGAAATTGTGTGTTCGCTGGAGAGCCTTGCTTTGGAGTAATGCAGCTGGTGATGAAGAAATCCCCAAAGTGTTTGAGAGGTAGAAACGGTGCGTAAACGAGACATGATTCTTCAATTGTTGTTTTACTATTTTGCTTGGTATATCTTGGCTGCAGTCACTTCATTAGTTTATATGAATTCAGCCACGGCCTCACCCATATAATAGTAATAGGTGCGTACTTCTAAGTTGCAACATTACCAAATTCAATAATTTAACATAACCTTTTTGGGTTATTAAATTTATATATGAATAAATATAAAATTTTTATTTATATTTTATTTGATATATTAAAATTAAAAATTAAAAATATATAAATATAACATTGAACTAGACAATGATAAAACCTATGCATTAAAATACTACGAAATACATTGGAGAAATTAGAAAAATACAACCATAAATAATATAATTACAAATACCTAAAAATTAAAATGAGATACATTTATCCACCGATAATAATTCTCCATTCGGTCGTCCGCTCATAGTGAAAGTGTATTTCTTACTGAATTTTTGGCTAGAGTTCCAAAAGAGGTTGATTCTCCATCTAATTTTCCCTCATATTTTCATTTCAAATTGTGAATTGACGCCGGGTGGGAAAATAGTAGCGTATGTTGGTAACGGTTCTATACTTCCACAATCATATAAGAGTGAGAATTTCACATTTTGCGTGGCACCAAAATACAGTGCTGGTGGACGTGAATATGAAAGTGTGGTACTAAAAGTATCGCTTAATTTTAAGCTAGAGTTGTAATAAACTACTCGGGCATGATTATTTTTTTGTTTGGGTTGGCCAAGTCCAATACAAGTTTGCATATTTATGTTTAAAATGATATTTTTGGGCTAGTTATTATGGTAACCGCAAACAAGAGATACTACACGAATTACATTTAAAATTAAAATTACAGAGGCTTTGAAAAAGTTGAACCACAAACTCCACACCAACAATTTGACTTGAACATCTTCAAGGTAATCCATATGCAAGGTAATCCATATACTGCATTTCAAAAATAATTAAACTGATTAGTACAAAATACAATGGATACTAAAGTATTGGATACTGATCACAGTGATATTTTATCACTCTGTCAACCATCTCCTAAATTGTTCATGAATACATGTTTCTTTCATTTTTCTTCAATATGACATGTCTCGGACGTGGTTGAGAAAGATGAGTCTTTTTCTTCAGAATATGCTTAACGTGGTTAAGAAAGGGTTTCATAGGAAGAAAATAAGATTTTAGCAGAAGAGTTAAAACTAACGGTTTCTCTGAAGTTTAAAAATGATTGACTCACATATTAAAATCCAACGGTGGTATGTCAAAATAAACTAAGGTTTTGAAATAAAACATAGCTTGAAAAAGAGAACAAGAGAGTCTCAGAACAAACAATAATCTTAAAACTTTGTGTACTTAATAGGTTTGATCGTTAAAACTTTAAATCAAAATTATTGGTAAGATATTAAAACTTAAAACTTTTTAGGAGAAAAACAACAAATTCTTTTGTAGTATACGATATTCTTGTAAATTAATAATAAAAAAACACAAATTAATTGTTAGTCAATGTAAATGAAAGATAGGAAAATGGAGATAGGAAAATGGAGCGTACGTGTTAAAGAAGTATTACTAGCTGGTATCACTACTCTTTTCGATGATTTGCAGGGGATGCAATACATAATATTCTACGAAATTACACAGTTAGATTACGTTCCTTTAAGTAAAAAAGAAAAGAAGTCAACGCTACTGATATTTCATTAACAAAAAAGTAATTATCGATAAGGATAAGAAAACAAACCAAGATTTAAATAGAGAAACTGAAGTTGTATGTTCGCTAAGGAGCCTTGTTTTGTTGTAATGTAGCTGGGACGGAGGAAATCAACAAGATGTTTGTGAAGTGGAAACAGCGCATAAACAAGACAGAGATTCTCCGGTTGTTGTTTTACATATTTGCATGGTATATCTTACTGAAGTCACTTCATTAGTTTATATAAAGCCAGCCATAGCCACAACCACGTCCACAATTCGTAATGGCGAAGATTTCTTTCTTCGACATTAAGAATTTAATAGTAATAGGTGCGTATGTTTAAGTTGTAACATTACCAAATTCAATAATTTAACATAACCCTTTTGGTTTAGTTTTTTCATTAAAACTTTTATATTCTATTAATTCAAAGAAAAAAGAAAAAAGTTAGAGCTAGTGATATTTCATTAACATAAAAGTAATTATCGATAAGGATAAGTGAACATACCAAACTTTGAATAGAGAAAATAAAGTTGTGTGTTGGGTAGGGAGCCTTGTTTTGGAGTAATGCAGGTGGTTATGAGGAAATCACCAAGGTGTTTGTGAAATAGAAAAAGTGCGTAAACAAAATAGAGGCTAAGAACCTTGGCTAGTTACCGGACTTTGCCATGTGTATAAAAAATGTCACTGATGTTTTTTTTGTATGAAACAGTCATTTTTGTTGGTTTCATTTTGCATATGTGGTCACTTTTGTTTGTCTTGATTTGCATATGTGGTCATCCGTGAGTGACCACAGATGTAACGAAAAGCCAACAAAAGTGATCGCTTTGATACAAAAAAATATCAATGACATATTTGATACACATGACAAAATCTGGTGACTAACCAAGATTCTTAGCACAAAATAGAGATTCTCATTGTTTTACTCTTTTGTCACGTATATATTGCTAGAGTCTCTTTATTAGTTTATATAGAGCCAGTTACAGCCACACCCACTATTCTTAATGACGAAAATTTCTTTCTTTGCTATAAAAAATCTAATAGTATCAGGTTGTTTTGATAAAAAAAATATTAGTGACTTTGTTGATACACATGATCAATGCTGATGACTAACCATGAATCTTAGTTGATGAAATATAATATAGAAAAAGTCAGGTTAAAAGAATTATTTATATTGTTTTAACTATATCATAAATGAAAAATAATTTTTTTATTTAAATTAATAATATAAGAATTAAAAGTAAAAAATTAAGTTTTGATTTTTTAAACTAATAATTTTGATAATATAATAAATAAATAAAATTATTAACCTTCATCCTTTTATCGGATCAATTTTGTATTGATTTTATCGGTTTATCGATTTGGTTTCGTTTCGATCTTACTTATATTTTTTTATTTTAAATCAATTCTAATAATTTATTGTTTTTATCCAAATCGATTATCGGTTTAATTATTTATTAGTTTAATTTTAAAAATGAAACCACAAACAAAAAATGAAACCGCAAACAAATAATACGGACTTAATAGTAGGTCTACTTCCAAGATAAAAATGCTGCATCGTTATATTCGATCCTTAGTAATGGTTGATTCAAACAATCACCTTTCTGTTTTGTTTTGTTTTTCATAAAGAACTACTTTCTAGCCATCGTTTTACGATGGCCTAGCTCCTAGACACGCTTTTAATACACTTCTGACTTATAGTTTGAAAATGACACGTACTGTAGTAGTTTGAAAACGGCACGAAAATACGAATCTTCGTCTCTCTCTTTTCTGATTTGACAGTAATACAAAATGCGACCATTTGTTAAAATTTACTTAACGAACAAGTATTTCTAAAAAATTCATTTACTGCAATTAAAACAATCAAATTTGAGAATAAAAATAAGATAAATTCAATTGTGTTTTAGATAACTTTGAATACTCGATGTGAAGATGCGTTTGATTGATAAAATGAAAATGTAATTTTAATATTTTATTCGCTGCAAGTAAAATAATAAAATTTTAGTATAAAATAAATTTGAGTAGATTCTATTGTATTTTGGAAGAACTCATGGTGGTGATTGAGTGCGTTTTAGATCCTTGTTAATAATAAACGCATATTAAAACATAATAAAAATTAATTGGAAAAATTTAATTTTAAAACCTTGAGAAATTATATTTTAGTGATAGTTTGGTTATTTTTATATTTATGGTTCATAAATAATAAAAAGAAATTAATATAAGTATTAGATTACATAGCTGATAAATACGATCAAATTCGTTTCAAAATCGAATAATGATTCGTTCGATAATTTTTTTATCAATAGTTTTTATATATTTTTGGAAGCTTGCCAAAAAAGGAATACTTATGCATTGGAAATTAGAAAAGAATAAATGATAAATAAATCTTAGAGTCCGAAGAATTTATGGTTTTTAGTTTGAATTTTTATTCTCTAAAAACACTAATTGTTCATTTAGGGTTTCTAAGCCTTAAATAGGAATCGTTTGAAACCTGGATACAAATTAAGAAAAAAAATGAACCAAAATTAAATCCTATCAAAACTAAACATATTTAGATTTGATTCACTAATTAAAGGGAGTTGAAACCTCTTTGGCTTTGGACATGTCAAAGTTCTGAAGGACCTTATAAAGGTCTATTCCACTATATCAACAGTTGTTTTAGACCATATAAAAGTCTATTCAACAAATATGTATCTCATTCCTTTCATTTTTCTAATCCTTTTGGCTGACACATGTAAAGCATCTTTTCCAATTCACCATGCAGAAAGGTAGCAGTAACATCTATTTGATCTAAATCCAGATCAAATCTAGCAACAATTGATAACATAACCTTATCGAGTTTGTTTCACAACTAACGAAAACATCTCACTAAAACCAACACCTTCTTTTGCGTAAAGCCCTTAGCCACCAGTGTCGTCTTGTATCTGAATAACTTAACTACATGATTGTATTTCTTCTTTTTGAATATCCATTAATTACTATCAAATTTATGCCCCTTCGGTTGCTTCACAAAAATTTGGGTACCGATCTTCTTGAGATATCTTAGTATTTTCTCACAATCGTAAGCCACTTCTATTTATCATTACTCTTCATAGCATTTTGATAGCTTTCGGTTCAAGAACATATCGACTGATTTCAACAGATAAAGCATAACCAAATAACATCACCAAAATCGTACTATTATGGAAGGTTACTTGGTATTTGTGCTCTATTTCTTCAAAATTGTTAACTGTCAAGACCAAGTTGCTTTTCAATATGATAATCTTAAGTCCCTAGAACCTCATGCCCACAGCCATCTTCAGACTCATACATTGGTTGAACTTTCTATACATGAGCATAAGTCGGACCATGTCTTAAATCATCTTCAACAGAACCATCCCTAGCTTCTAATGCGGTGGTTCATTAAGATTAGTAAATCAGAAGCTCATTAGTATATTTTCTATTAATATTTTATTGTATTGTATGAAGTTACCGGAGGTTGCCTCCTGATTCCGTTTGCTTCTATTTAATATCAATGAAAATACTAAACTATGTAGTTTCTAACTATCAACAAAACAAAACCTATGTTCCTTCTAATACCATTGAGGTATCAATTGGTATCAGATCCCTATCTGAATCTATTTTTTCTTCACTAGCATGACGAATAAAGAAAGGCTTGATATTTTATAACGGAGTATGAGAGACCTTCATGATAAGTTTCAGGAAATCAACACTGGTATGTCTGACAAGCTTAACTATCTTGAAAGCATGATTCAACAATTGATAGATTATGTCAAGAGCCAGCGTGCGAGTGTTTATGTGTCGCAAGACAACAAACGCCAAAGCCATGAACCATCCAATATCACCAACATACGCACTGACCATACACCACCATCACCACCAGTTAACCAACCACATCATCACAACTTCAAATTGGGGTGATCCAACATAGTGGATCAACAAGGCTAAATAATACTTTGGCTACCAAGTGATTCCACCAGAGCGAAGAGTGGACTTTGCCTCATACCACTTGGAGGACGAAACCAACAAATGGTGGCAAGCCACTGTCAAACACTTGTGAGATACCATTCCTGAGGTTTCTTGGGGAGTTTACAAAGAAGAAATATGGGCTAGATTTGGTCTTATGGAGGTTGATAACTTTGATGAGGCACAATTTTAAAATTCACTAGACTGGTACATTACGTGACTATCACCGTGAGTTCGAGAGACTCCAATATAAGGTTGATGGCTCGACTAGGAAAGTGTTGTTGGGGTCATACATGGGTGGATTGAAGGAGACGATTCCAGAAGGGATCCAACTGTTTCAACCGAAAACCCTGAAAAATGCTATCAACTTGGCTAGGATGCGTACAGATTCCAGCCGCAGGTTTAGGAGTATCCATCCATCAACGATTAATTATCAACCTCCAATGACTACCCCAAGCGTTGCGGGACAACATCGAGTTAGAGGAAACCAAAAAGACTGACTTGGGATGAGATGAAGCATAAACGAAGCTTGGGTCTTTGTTTTAGTTGTGATGAAAAATTCACAGCGAGTCATCGCTGTAGAAAATCTTAGTTGTTGCCCATGGAAGGAATAAAAGACGAAGATCTAGAGCCGGAGGTGTTGGAGACTGAGGTAGGTGACGAGATTAGCTTACAAGCCTTATCGGGTTGTTCAATTCCTCACACAATTCGCGTTCAAACCGTCATTAACCAGCGTGAGGTGATTGCTCTCGTTGATAGTGATTTCACCCACAGATTCGTGAATGAGATGGTGGCAAGTCAACTAAATTTGAGGCTGACCACAGCGAGTCTGACAAGGGTCCAAGTAGCATACAACACTGAGTTGCAGAGTGAAGGCGTATATAAGGTTGTACCTATTGTGATTGTTGGTATAATGTTTACGATTGATTTATATGATGTTCTTTTACAAGGGTTTGATTTGGTGCTAAGTATTTAATGGCTTTCTACTTTGGGCCCCACGGTTTATGATTGGGGAGCTCAATCTATTGAGTTTCAATGGTCTAGGAATAATATAAAGTTGACGGGTCTGGTTAATAACTCAATTACTCAAGTCCATTCTGTTGAGATTGAGAGGGATGTAAAACAAGGGCATACTATTTTTACAATACATCTTCACGCGGATGTAGACAAGGTTGTTCTTGCCTCTACAAAATTTTAGAAAATGTTAGACGAGTTCCCATGGATTTTTGAGAAGCAATCAAGCCTTCATCCTCCTATAGTTATCGACAATCATATTACTCTTAAGAAAATGACTAATCTAGTTAACGTAAGGCCATACTATTACGCTTATTTCCAGAAGGATCAAATTGAAAAACACGTTCAAGAGATGTTGGATACAAGTATTATACATCCTAGTTGCAGTTCATTCTCCTCTACAATGCTCTTAGTGAAGAAGAATGATGAAACATGGAGGTTTTGCACTGACTACATGGCTCTTAATGCAGTGATAGTCAAAGATTGTTTTCCCATACCGACGGTGGATAACATGAATGACAAATTGTATGGAGTGGTAACCTTCACTAAGCCGGATTTGACTGCTAGTTATCACCAAGTCAGACTTCAAGATCATGATGTCTATAAAATCGGTTTTCGCACACACAACGGGAATTATGAATACTTCGTTATGCCTTTTGGCTCTTTAATACTCCATCGACATTTCATGCATTGATGAATACGATCTTTCAAAGGTATTTGCAGAAATTTATCATCATTTCTTCAACAACATCTTGACCGATAGTCAAACTGAAGAAGATCACTTTGAGCATATACAATTGGTGCTACAGGTTTTGTAAGAGCATCAACTCTTCGTCAAGTACAAAAAATGTGAGTTTGGGAAAAATGAACTAGATTATCTTGGGCATCTTATATGACACGAAGGTGTTAAAGTGGATCAAGCCAAAATTACAACTATAATCAATTGTCTTTCTCTTATTTCGGTGATATAATTAAGATGATTCTTAGGCCTTACGGGGTATTATATAAAATTTGTCAAATATTATGAGAATATTGCAAGGCCTTTGACTAATTCTCTAAAAAATGGAGATTTGAATGTGGTTCAGAGACTGAGCAAGCATTTGAACAACTTAAGACAACCTTGACTATCACTCTAATGCTTGCACTACCTAATTTTTTTACTAGTTTTATAATTTAGACAAACACATCAGGGGATGGTACCCGTGCCGTTTTGACTGTGAATTAGCAGCCGATAGCGTACAGGAGCCGTTCGATGGGGTGTCAAAGAGGTCATGGTCTACTTACGCTCGTGAGATGTTGGCGATTGTGATTGCCAGCATAACTTTGAGGCTTTATCTACTTGGTAGGAACTTTGTCATTCAAATTGATCAAAAGAGCCTCCGCTTTCTTCTTGAGCAACAAATTTTAACACCCGAACAACAAAAGTGGATGAGAAAGTTAGCAGGATACGATTACGAGATTACATATAAGCCTGATCTTCCATATCTTCAAACTTAAGCTACGGGTTGGTGTTGATGTTCCAGTTTCGGGGGTGTTATTCCTATTGTGCGCTAATAGTGAGCTCCGTTTGCATCCAGAGTCGATTCTAGACAGTCGCAGTACAATTTTAGCGAAACAGTCTTCAGTATAGTGGATTGGCTTGGGTCCAGAAGAAACAACTTATAAAAGTAACGATCAGTCAAAACAGAGAATCCTTGTTTAACCTTGAGGATAAGGTTCGTCTTAAGGAGGTGGGTATTGATAAAGTGGTTCATCAACCTTAGTAAAATAGAATCCCATTAGTCTATTTTCTATTCCTATTTATTTATATTGTAAGAAGTTACCTGAGGTTACCTCGAGATTCTGTTTGATTCTATTTAATATCAATTAAAATACTAAACTATGTAGTTTCTAACTACCAATAAAACAAAACTTGTGTTACTTTAAAAACCATTGAGGTATCAGCTTCACTCTTTTAATCAAATCTATTAAATTTACATTTCGTCTCAGCAGTATTAGGTTGGATCTTCACTGCCTTTTTCAATACATATACTCTTCATTGAAAACCAAATCCCTTGTTATCATATACGTAAGCAACACATCCAAACACTATCAAATTCTCCATCTTAGATTTCTCTCTAGTTTATGACTTTTGAGGATAAATAACCTTTAGTGTCATAGATGGAATCATGTTGATGATATACGGAGCTGTAATAACGCCTTCTTTATGGAACCTTTGGTTGATGCCAAGTGTTTAAAACATACATTTAACATTTTCCAACATGGTTTCATTTATTATTTTACAAGCCCATTCTACAAGGCAGTCCTGCTCACGGTTCGGTGTCTAGAAATGCCAAGCTTTGAATAATACTTAGTGAAATTTTTGTTCACATATTCCAAGCCATTATTCGTCTAAAGTTTATTCAATATTTTCCTGATTTGATTCTTTATCAAAGTCTATTAGTTCTTAAAAACATCAAATTTTCCATCTTTGGTCTTTAAAAAAATAATCCATACTTTACTGGAATATTCATCAATCAAATACATGAAGTAGTTAACACCATATATAGTAGTTTACTGTGTCAGATCCTAAATATCTGAATGACCATACTCAAGAACAAAATTCGTTTTATGGTTTTATGGAATAACTTGGTTGAGTCATTCTCCAAACTAGACACCTCATACAGTTACATGGCTCTTAATAACTAACACACTATTAGTCATATAAGCCTTTATAACAATAAGTCATCTTAACAAGAACCTAAGTCTGTCTTATCCACTGATATAAGTAAATATTTCATATTCTAACATTCTAATATAAGAAAGGTTATGTTTAACTTTGATCACGTGACTCATGTTGTTAATCACTCTATCAAGTGTGCCAACCATTTCTTAAGATCAAATTTACATCTTTAAACAATCTTAGATCTTCAAACCAATATTTGTTGGAAGTCATATGAAATTATACGTCTGAATCCAACACCCATTTGGATCATGTACGATTGGTGCCACAGGTTTTGCAAGATTAACAATTCTTCGTCAAGTATAAAAAATGTAAGTTATGAAAAAATAACTGGATTATCTTAGGCATCTTATATTAGGCGAAGGTGTTAAAGTGGATCAAGCCAAAATTACACCAATAATTAGTTGGCTATCTAATACTTCAGTGACAAAATTAAGAGGATTCTTAGGCCTTCCAGGATATTATATAAAAATTGTCAAAGATTATGGGAATATTGCAAGGCCTTTGACTAATTTGCTAAAGAAACGGAGATTTGAATGGGGTTCAAAGGCTGAACAAGCATTTTAACAACTTAAGACAACCATGACTACCAACACTTGCATTACCTGTTTTTTTACTAGTTTTGTGATTCATACATACACATTAGGGGATGGTATCAGTGCGGTTTTGACTCAGAATCAGCGGTCGATAGCGTACAAGAGCTGTTCGATGGGGTGTCAATGAGGTCATAGTCTACTTACACCTGTGAGATGCTGGTGATTGTGATTGCCAGCAGAACTTAGAGGCTTTATCTAATTGGTAGGCTTTTTTTCATTCAGACTGATCAAAAGAGCCTCCGCTTTATCCTTGAGCAACAAATTTTAACACCCGAACAACAACAGTGGATGGCAAAGTTAGCAGGATACGATTACGAGATTACATATAAGCATGGCTCCTCTAATGCGGCTACATATGAATTGTCTTGATGGCCTGCCAGTCTAGAGCTTCATACGTTATCGTGCCCTCAAGCCTTTGTATGAGATGATTTGCGTAAGCTGGTGAGTATCGATTCATGTACTACAACAATAAAGACTGCAACTGACATCAAGACGTGTTCACCATTTACCTTTCGTGATGGACTCATGTACTACAACAATAAAGTAGTTGTGCCTCCCAACTCTTTGATTCTCACTTCCTTGCTTCACGAGTTTCATGACTCGCCCCTTGGAGGCCATTCAGGTACTCTACGCACTTATAAGAGACACTCTCAACATTTTTATTGGCCTTCAATAAATAAACTATTCACAAGTATATAACTTCTTGTGATGTTTGTCAGTAGGATAAGGCCAACACTATGTTACATGGTCTTCAACATCTACAATATTAAGATGCGGGTTGGTGCTGAGGTTCTATTGTTGGGGGTGCTACCCCCATTGCGAGCTAATGGTGAGCTCACTTTGCAGCCGTAGTAGTTTCCCACGTCGGATCCTAAATATTCTGAATGACCATACTCAAGAACAATATTAGTATATGGTTTTATGAAACAACTTGTTTGAGTCATTCTCCAAACTAGACACCCCGTACCGTTACAGAGCTCTTAATAACTAACACATTATTAGTCATATAAGCCTTTATAACAACAAACAGCTTAGCAAGAACCTAAGTCTGTCGTATCCACCCATATAAGTAAATATTTCATATTTTAACATTCCAATATAAGAAATATTATGTTTAACTTCAATCACGTGACTTATGTTGTTAATCACTCTATCAAGCTATGTAGACCACTTGTGCCGAACATTTCTTAAGATAAAATTTACATCTTTAAACAATCTTAAATTTTCAAACCAATATTTGTTGAAAGTCATATGAAATGATATTTATGAATTCAACACTTATTTGTTATTGTACCTACAAGAAGAATAATTCATTAAACCATAAATGTACTCATAGTTGTCCGAAACTATTACAATATATCCGGCTACGACCTTCAGATAACTATTGTCATTTCTTCTCTCTGTGAATTTCCTATTTATATGGTATTCGTTCTTGTACATTCAATATATCATTTTATAACTCGTCGCAAAACTTTTTGAATTTGACTGAGAGTTTTATCTCTTTTTTCTTTAATGTGTCCTTCATGACATGTCCCTCACACTCAGTCCGAGACCTTCAGAGTCACCTGTCAGAATTGTCTTCAATTGAAGATCCTTCAATTTTAATGCACTCTTTACTTTTCCATCATAAGAGACTATTTATCATAGATCATGATATCCACAAATTATTCATAACATTTGATCGAGAACTTAAGATGATTTTTCCTTGGTCGTCGTCCTTCACCTTGTCGTTAACTACATTCATGTCAAGAATAATTATATGGAAATCATCTAAGTATCTTCAAAAATTTTTGCTCTCATCCACTAATAACATATAAAGTTTCTTCTTGAGATACAATCCATTCACCAAGGATTTCTTCATGTAAACCATCTCCGAAAAAGTCTATATCCTCAGCATCATAGGCTCTTCTGACACCTTACGAAGAACTTAATCCCCTAATATCAATGAGAGGACACTATGAGCTTTGACAATACTTTGACATCAATTGTATACTTATATTTCCTATCAGTAGCAACCACCAATCATTTTTGTACTATAAAAGGTCTAACTCTAATTTTCCAGATGTTGAAATAATTATCTTTGTTGAAATTTTATGGGTTACACTTCGTGGAACTCATCTTGGTATTTACTCTTGCTTTTCCCAATGGGAACCTTTTCTCTAACCTCGAGATTTAAGACGATATTCATCATTTCTTTTTTTCTTTAATACCAAAACGACGTTGCTTATGTAAGGTAAACTCCTCATAGGATAGTAATCCTGCTTCAGAATAGTCAACAATACCCAAATCTAGCAATAACATAAACTTTAGATAATGTTAGTTGAAACTTAGCCGCTCTAGCCCCTATCAAATATTCATGTTAGATTTTTATTTGGGGACTTTTATATGTGTATGGTCACTTTTTTACTCTATCTAATTCAAAATATCTGATATTTTAGAATAAATTAATTATTTCATATTAAATTATGTTATAAAATTCTATAGCAACATTAAATGCATATATTTATTTTCTACCAATAACATATTTAACTAAAGAGAAACGTAATAAAAGGTACCCAACAATAATACTTACTGCCATCTAGCACCCTAAGTATCACTATTGAGCACCTACTACCCAAATATTGTATTCAATGCTCAAATAAACCGTCGCCTCTATAATACCTCAAGTACTCGTGCTTCATCCCCATCTATGGAACCATCTTCTTCTTCTTTGAACCAAATTTCTCTTTCTTAATTTGTTTTTAAAATTCTATATATTTTAAATCATATCACGGAAAAAAAATCCAAAAGTACCATTGTGTTTGTTTTTTAAGGCGAACAAAACTAGATCCATTGATGATATTTTTTAAACTTTTTTTTCCAGACCCAGTAACCTTTGTCTCACATCTTTATCACCAAGTGGTACATGTCTTAGATCTCGTACTTTATTTTATCATAAGCTCACATGATGTAATAGAGATATGTGAGACCAAGCATGATATAATGGAGAGATGCGAGACCATGCATGATGAATTAGATAGATGCGAGACCATGTATGATGAAATGGGTAGATGAGAAACTATGTAGGATGAAATGGAGAGATGTGTCATATTTTGAAGTGGAGAGATGCGAGACCGTGCATGATGAAGTGGAGAGATGTGAGACCAGACATAATGAAATAAAGAGACCATACATGATAGAAGTGGAGAGACTAAGCATGATGAAAGTATATATACTAAACATGATGGAAGTGGATAGACCAAACACAATAGAAGTGGAGAGATCATGCATTATGAAATAGAGAGACCATGCATGATGGAAATGGAGACACCATGCACGATGTAGGTGGAGAGACCATGCATGATGAACTATAGAGACCATGCATAATGGAAATTTATAGACCCGACATGATGAAGTTGAGAGACGCGAGACCAGGGTTATTGGATCTGACAAAAAAAAAATATCATCCATGGATCTAGTTTTGTTCGTCTTAAAAAAGCAAAACTTATGATATTTTAAGATATTTTTTCGAGCTACAATTTAAAAGATACGAACTCCAAAAAAATAAAAGATAAAAGGTTTAGTTCAAAGAACGAGAAAATTGTTACTTGTGGTTTTTCTCGTTGGTTGAAATATCTATTAGTAGTTTGCAAATTTTGGATATTATGTGGTAATGAGATAGTTGGTTGGGGATAAAGCTTTTATCGGTCCGGTTCAGTCCAGATTTTGACAGATCGAACCAGATCGCTAAGCTTATCAGCTCGGACCAGACTGGACCTATAAAAAAGTTGGTTCTGGTTTTCGAGACCAAACCGAATCTGGTAAGGATCGATTTGGTTTGGTCTGTCTGGTTCGATTCGGTTCTGATTATAATTCAATACAAATTTGCTTCGATCCGGTTAACACCATAATTTTTTTAAAAAAAATCCAATTAAAAGTTTTTAGATTGAAAAGTTAATCTATATAAATAAATGTATTTTAAATAAAATTTAAGTTAGGATACGTAAATATATAAAAAAAACTCCAAAAATATATAAATAAAACTCATTTACAATAATAAATACTTCATGAATAAATTAAAAATAAATTTATTTATATATTTGTAGATGAAATATGATATAAAAATGAGTTAATTTTTTTATTTATATTATTTTAACTGTCGTATGTCAATATATGAGAATAACTTTTTATCTAAATAAAAATTCAAATTTAAATGTTTGTTTTTTTGTTAAATTAACTATTTCTTTTATAATATAATGAATAAAGAATATATTTTAGAAAAAATTATAGATGAAATGTTTTATCGGTTTTATTAGTTCGTTTTCGTATTTGTGTTACCAATCTACTAATTTTATCGGTTCAGTTTTAAATCAATTTTATCTTTTTATCGATTTTATTGGTTCGTCAGTTTAATTTTTATCAATTTTACTTTTTAAAAATAAAATTGTAAAATATACTTAGATTCTATCTTAACCAATTCTAATTCTAACCATTGCAATTTTACTTTTAATTTATTTTTCATAAAGTTCCAAATTACAGCAAAAAAGAAAGAAAGAAAACTTAGCTTTTAAGGTAGACACCCGCTTTTAAAGTACTTTTGATTTAGCTAACCTACCTTAAATTAAAACACCAGCTTTTAAGACACCGTGGACTTGGCACGTAGACTGGTCCGTTTAAATAAAATGCCAAATTACTATTTTGGAGCTTTTCAAAAAGTGCACGAAATTATATATGCCTTATCGGCTACAAATGATTCTTAAAATAATTATTTTATTTTAATGGGATCATTCTAATCGAGGTTACTCAAAACCTAAAAAAATATCTTGCATACAAAATTTTAATTGATTTTATAATCATTATGATTAAAAAATCGTGATAATAAATTTAAATACTCATACGTTAATATAAAAGAATGATTGTCGATACATAAAAAAATAAATATTTTTATTTTGTATAATGTATTAGTTTTATTTTATATAATGATCATTCGGTCTAAATGATGCATTTAACTGTTTAAATTCAGTTATTTAAATGTTTTTTTATATATTTAATTTATTTAATTTAAGAGTATATTTTAATTAGTGAATTAGAGATTGATAGGATTTGATTTTAGGATATTTATTTCGATTTATTATTATTATATTATTATTTCGGAGGGAACCCGCAGTCGCTACTTAGAGTGTAATGAGTGCGCACAGGATAAATCCTCAGTCTGACGCAATAGCCTGCAAACCAACGTCAGAAGGTAAATCACACAATGTGACAGACTCAGCCGAGAAATCGTATGTATATGGACTCGAACTCTGGTCACAAGCATGCCTTACTCAACCAACTCGGCTACCCCCTTGGGGGTTTCGATTTCTTATTTTGTATTAGGGTTTAGACGATTTCTTATTTTGTATTAGGTTTAGACGATTTCTTATTTAAAGCTTCCAAACCCTAGATGAACAATTAGTTGTTTTTTGAGAAAATAAAATTGAGGCTTTGAGTCCAAGAGAACATTATGTTCTTGAAACTCTAAGGTTTCTTTATCTTTTGTTCTTCTTCTAATTTTTACTGTATCAGTTTGGTAGGAGAAATCCAAAAATTCTTGCTACGTACATCCGGGAATCATGTTTCCGGAACCTGTTTTTCTGGATTTAAGGACTAGAATAGAGAACAACATCTTCCAGTCTACATGCACAATTGAGAATATGATATGCAGCTCCGTAATCGATTTGAAACGTTATGACTTATGAGAATCTTTTTCCAAAGGAGCATGTTCAGAAACTGGCATTGAAGAATGAAGCTCTTCCAAACTCGTACATACATGTCTGGACTAATAGGGTACACTGAGGTAACAATTTCTAAACGCTGCCTAATTGCATTATCTGTTGGTGGTTATAAAGATACAACATGGTGTGACATAGTTACTATAAACGTTTGTCATCTAGTTTTAGGACGTCCATGACGGTTTAAGAGAAATTATCCTTATGATGGTAAAACGAACCAATACATTTTAGTGATGGATGGCCGTAAGATTACATTAGTGTCATCTTGAAGAGTGTTTCAAAACCACTAGTACCTATTTTAGAGCTTAGTGTTCATATGACACCAGTTACCAATTTTAGTTTTGATGTTAAAGTTGTATGTGAGCCTGTGTTTGAAAAGCTGTTCTACGAAGAGTATGTTGATGAAGTCGAAAAGAAGAGCATTAATGCTAAATAATTGAAAACCTCATAAAATGAAAAAAAATTGAAACCAAATATTATCATCGTAAAAAAAAATCGAAAAAATCATCAATAGTGGGTAGAAATAATTATTCTACAATTAAATTGGTGAATATAAGTCTTATTATTCAACATACTGGAGTACAATTTAAAACGAGGAACGAAAAATATTATGGAGGATGTATTTTTTGAAAATTGTTATATCATTGGAGAATCTTTACCACCATGTTTACCACCATTGAGACCTCATGAACCTCCAAAAAGGCGTAGTATTAAAATAAATAAATTTATTGGTAATAAAAAAAGTGCAACTGACGAAAGTATTTGATTCAATTCTGAACGAGAAATCATAAATAATCATAGTCTATTTGGCCCGTCTGTGTGGTATCAAACTATTGGAAATGAAATTCTTTAGAGTATAAATTTGGCGACAAATGAAATTCATGCATTACTAATAGTTCTTTCATTGAGGTTCACAGAAGCTGTAGAATTTTTAGTTTATTACTTGCTAGATTTCTTTAGAAGAAAATTAATTAAATACGTAATGTTCAAAGTCGTTAATGGGGACGATTCAGATAAAGAAGATGATTATGACATTGTTAAAACTTTTAATGATTATCCTTTGGAGTTGTATTTACAAGACAATTGCCCAACATTTGGAGCATCAAATGGCTCTTCGGCCAAAAAGTTAGAACACTTTACCAGACCTCAGATGGAACCAACTCAATAGCTTAAATCATCATATTTATCTTTGAAAACTAAGGTTGTAACACTTTACAAGATTCTCATATAGAACAAACCTAAAAACGTACAACATTAGATTTCTCTTCGACCAACTAAGGTCAGAACACTTTACAAAGGCCTCAGATAGAATCAAACCAAAAACTTAAGACCATCATATTTCTCTTTAACCAGTTACTGTTAAAGAATTTTACCATGTGTTAGAAAACTTAGAATAGGTGCAAAATATGAATATAAACATTTTTTTAATACACCAGCTATGTAGGCACCTCGTTATAACCTTCTTGCAACACCATGGTAGGAAATAATATGACATCATACCCTTCAACAAAATTACTGCCTTAGGTTCTCAGTGTTCTACAAATGTTGAAGCTTCCTCCCTTCTTCTGTCATGATCTTGTAAGTACTAGTCTTAACTATTTCAGACCCCGTGTAAGGGCCTTCCCAATTTGCATCGAGATTACCGAGCCTACGATACTCAATATGCATAAATACTTTCCTTTCTTATCATCTACCATAAAAACACGTATTCTAGCCCTTGATGCATACATACTTCTCATAAGCACTTGATAATATCGAACTTTTAAGTGAGTTTCTATTCTTTTAACCTTATTTAACTCCAATTCAATGTGTTTTCCTCTATTGTTCCCTTCTTCGGTGTAGTTAGTCACCCTCAAATACGATACGTTAGTTTTTATTAGGACGGCAACATACATCAGGGAGAAAAGAGTTTCATTTATGGCAGACCCATACTTTATTCTATATGCCCATAATACTTTTTATGGTTGGAAATATATTAAGAAATGTTTTTATATGCCTCAAGTTTTAAAAATAAAAGTCGATATCAAATTTGAAATGTAAGATTGTACCCAATGGTGATTAACTCAGGAATTTCATGTGACAAATATAAATTAGGATAAAATTGATCACATTCTTAGCCCTTATTCTTAAAAAAAATTTGGTCTTCACCCACTTTGAAAAATAGTCAACAACAACAATATTTTGACATCCTCTTAAAACATTAGGTAAGGGTCCGACTAGGTCGATGTCCCATCTTTCAAAGGGTAAAGCTTCAGATATTGAATCGAGTAGTACAACTAGGTAATAAATCATATTGGCGAACCGTTGGCAGATATCACATATTTTCACAAACTCTTTTGCGTCACCCATAATGGTTAGGAAATAAAATCATTTTAACAAAACTATTTGAAATAATGTTTTGACTTCATAGTGGGTTGAGTCGGTCCCACAATAAGTTATTTTAAGACCATGATAGAAATTTATGTGCCTAGACATCATAAAAGAAATCAGATCAAACTTTCATTGTACAACGTCCCTCTCGATAAAACGAAATGGTATGCTTTCAACTTCAACCTTCTAGCCATTTTTTATCACTAGGGAGGGTAACATTTATATAAAAATCCATGATTTCTAATCTACAATCTCCTGAATCAATTACATACACCCAAGTGTCTTTACAGGTCTCGAATCATATTCATTATCAATTGAAATGTAATTTTACAAAGTAACCCTAGTTTTAGGTTCAGAGCAAGCTATCAATGATAATGAACCTGCCAATAAGTTTTTTGCTCTTGTGATTTGCTCATACGAAATACTTCTAAAACGTTGGGATTTATTTTTTAATGCTTTGGGTACTATACCAAATGTTATTTATGAGCATCTGCTTGTCTGAGGAAGTGATTTATCAGGAGCTAAGAGTCGCTCATTAATCATACTTTTTTAGCACCGCATATATAGGTCAACTGAATCCCTGCAATAACGATGTTGTATTTAGCCTCACCGTTAGATTTCTGAAAACCAAAAGAGATTACCTGATGTATTGCCTCCCTAGAAGGATCCACTAATAGCAAAACTTTCTTGTAGCCTGACATGTTAGACTCTCCGCTAGTTCGAACCAACCATTATGGGTCCAAGCTTTCAGTTGATGGTTTGAGTCTTTTAGTGTGCAATCTAATTAAGAAATTGATTAAGGCTTGCGCTTTGATGATTGTCATTCGTTCAAATTTTCTATCAATATCTCTCAACGTCTATCAACCATCGAGTTAATATCCCTGAGATACCTTATCCCAATATTATTGGTAGCATTATATATGTTATGATTTGCACGAGACCTGACCTTGCTTACGCTGTAAGTGCTTTGATCAGACTCATTCTCGAATCATACACAATAATATGAGAAACATGGAATACCTTGCTCCTCATTTGAATCAATAAGAGAGAAAAGTTTATAAATAAAGAAGAAGGAAAAAGCTAAGAGCTTTTGTGAGAAAATAGAAATCTTAAAGTTAGTGAAAATGTTTATACTTAAGCACTATGTAAATGAAGATCAAAGAGAAAACCTACAAATATATAAGAAATAGTGAGTGATATTTAACCCTAAATTTTATTTAATCTAACAAATATGTCTTTTATGATTCAATGGCCAAAATAAATATACATCAATGACTATATTTAAGGGAGATCATGTGATATAAATTTGTATATAGGAACACGTTACATAATTGTTATGCCACATATCTTCCCGACCTTATAACTTCATGTGTGCATTCAAAAATTGCACTATGGTCCTTTGAAGTTTTCCAACACATCATAAATACCATTCAACGTTATTTCATTTTCAATTTAACCCATCTACTCAATGATAACGTTCACCCCGCAACAAACTAAGTTAGAAAATATGCGAGTTCATCATCAAAATCCCATGATTTATATTTTAAATCCTTAATTCTTCCGTCATAAACATATTCTCTCTAATTATTTTCCTCATTATTCAACAAGGACTAGAGTGTTACTCAAGTACTAATTTACAAGCACGCAAATTTCTCCAAAATAAAATAATATCATAAAACTCTACCAAACAAATATAGGTTTTTGGTCGGCATGAGGTTTTTCATATAAATCAGAACATGATAAAAAAATGAAACTTAAATATGTCTCTATGGATAATTTGGCTAGAGGGAAACCAATCTACCAATGTATTTAGAAAATATTTGGAGTTCAGTCGTAAAAGCTACAATACCATCTTATACATTTTAGGAACGGTCATCCACCATTAGTCTTTGCACATACTATGAACAACATCAACAAAACACAAAAGATGAATAAAGGCATTCGGCGTTTGGCAATATAGTTATCCCTCAATTCTTTCGCAAAGACTAGATGATTATAGATCATGGTGGATTTCAAAACTTTAGCCAAATCCTAACATCAACAATAATATTAGGCAACCGACAGCATGAGCCGACGGTCTGAGTCGATGCCTCGTAGTTGATGGTGCTTAGGCTGATGGATCTCTAGCCAAACCCTTATGGTCAATGGCCCTACAACTAATGTTATCCTTTGACAAAAGTTGCAAGTCTGTAATAAAACCATCAATGATGTCGACAGTTACACTTTGAGTGTATTAAACATATATAAATAAATGTACTAGATTCTTATGGTCTTTTATAAATATGATAATAATAAATATCTTGTAATAACTATAAATCGTTACGTTTTCCATGTATAAGGAATACAAATTCATTAATAAAAACATCTTACAATCATTCTACAAATTTTTGTTTATCAGAGTTAAATGAGAATTTGAGAGTATTTTTTTAAATGACTAAGATTGTTGTTAAGTTTCGGCTTCCTAAGTTTGTACACCATAACACTTAGATTGAACGGTGCATTTGTCAATTGATGGTTATAAATCTATTTATACCTTACATTACACAACACTGAGTTTCTAATTTGTGTGTAAGTGCTAGTGGAGAAAGGTGGATCTAGGTTTTTGATAGATTTTCTAAGGGAGGAGTTTCGATTGTTTTTCCTAAAACATATATCGCTCTGAATGAGGGCATTAAAGTTGTAATCTATAATGATTATGAGATGATTAAGGTTCATGTTTTTTTTGAATCGTACAAAGGAATTACAGGTTGTTTATTCTTGCACATTTGAGAGGCAACACATCTAATGTTATAAGATATTTCCCTAATCAGACTTGAACATCATATTTAAAGATTACTTCAAGATACTATTTAACTTTAAGAAATACATAATGGGTATTTTAAATGGTTTGTTGGGACCTTAGCTTCTGATAATGTTACTGATGTTTCATCACTTTTATATGTGTACTCTCGAAATTATGCTATGAAACCCGTGACTAATGATGCCAATGGAGCTAAAAAGATAGTGAAAGACAATTTAATGGTTTGATTAATGTTTACGTGAAAACTATCAAATTTGATGGTGTAGTTGGGTTGTATCATGGTTTCAATATCTTGTGTATCGAGATTATAGTATTCTGCAATATTTACTTTGGTATGTATTATTCGCTGAAGCCTATGCTTTTTATTGGTGATATAATGAACAACTTATATTTAAGGTTCTTACTAGGCTGAGGGTATAACAATAAGTGTCGGGTTGGCTTCCTCCTCGATCAATATAGTATGTAATATAATGATAATGACTCTCGGAAAAATTCTCAAATACAAAGGCAAACTAGAAGTTTTTCACATATTTTTAAAAAATTAGGTGTTAAGTCTCTCTTTAAATGTTATGATACCAATATCTTGTGCGATGTTGATGGTGTAGGTGTTCTAGTTAGCTATAAAAAAATCCAGTTTGTTATTTTTGAAAAAAAAACACAAATCGAGTAATGGTTAGATTAATATGTCGATATATTTTATGATGAAAAAAAACGCAACAATGAGTATGAAGACTACAAAGTCTAGGTTCAAGAAAAATAAACTATGAGTATGAAGAATGCAAAGTATAGGTTCAAGAAATACCAACAAAACCAACTATTATAAGAATAAAAGTACATAATTTTTCCATGCCAAAAAATAAAAATAGTGGCATTGTTAACAATGGAACAACATCAACGATAAAATTGTCGTGGGTTGGAGAGACTTAACACAGGCTTCACGCAATTTTATAAATAGTTCAGTATAATTATCATATTTATCATATCCGATGAAGGAAATATCTTCAAATTATACATTATTATTCTCATTTTGGCTATCAGACCATTCTCAATTATTATCACAAACAAAAACGTTTATTGTTCTCGACATTTTTTAATAATAAAAAAGTGTAAAACTATATTTTTTTTCAAAACAAATGAATAGAATAAAGATAAAGTGACAAAGTTTGATATAAAATATAAAGAAATCAAAAGGAAAAAAAATCAAGAACAGAAAAATAGAAAATAATGAAAATAAAAAAGAATAAATATATCTAAAATGAAGTGAATAAATCACAACTCTTGAAGAGTTTCTATGTATAAACAGTTAAGATGATATTATAGATCAATGACTAATATTCAATATAATCTAACGAATACAAGAGGAGAAGCTCGTGAGACAATATAACAATGAAACCTCTCCACGAATGCGATACTTGTAAAATGACTCTCCAATTTTTCACAAACGTTATAATCAATCCCTTCGTCATTAAATCAATCTAATACATAGTATTGATGTCTTTTCAAAATACAAAGTTCTAGCCAACGAGGAACATGAACGTAAGAAATCTCAACAATAATGTTTTATCACAAAATAAATTTTTGGCTACACTAAAATACAAAATCTTGGATTACTTGCTCAACAATTTAGCTTCTTTGAATAGTTATTCGTTTATAACTTAGGTTAAGGGGGAGAGGGGTATACTCTTACACCTACACAAACAATCTAAAACAATTTTATACTTATATTGTTTCCTTCGATAAAATAGAGTTTTTTGTCCGCAACTAACGTTTGAGTCTACACATAATTTATTATGAGGCAAGTATAAGACTAATAAGCGTCAAAACTCTTGTGATTCTAACTATAATTGCCTCATTAGAGACTTAGTTGGACAAGAATTTTCAGCTTCAATACTGCAAGTCGAGCAAGGCGCAATAAAATTAAAACGTATGAATATAGCAAATGTTTTACACAAAGAAAAACAATTCAAAATTTGAGTCCTTCATCAATTATCTCGTAAAACTAATTGAAAATGGAGATTGAAAATGGAGAACTAAAGAAAGTGTAAATTCTAAGTGTAAAACTCATTTAAGTTCATATATGTAACACAAAGTATTTGGCTGGAAGCTAGAGCTGTAAGACTGATACCATATGATTCAGGCCGTAAATAAAAGACTTAACTTAGAATTCAATTAAAGTTTCGGGTCCAAGTTCATACCTATAAATACAATAAGATTTGCATAAGGGATCATTCGATTATCAAGCAAAAATATTATCTTCTCAAATGTTTTTACCTTGTCTACTATTCAAACACACAAATATGCTCTCATATGATAAAACTTTCTCTTCAACTATCCTATTTTCATTAACATTTAATCTCAACCAACTATCAATATTTTTTTCCAAAACATAAAACTTTCAACCAATTTTTACTATTTTTTCTCTTCGCACTATTGTTTAAAACTATATTCATTCACCAACTTACATTTATATATATTTGAATTTGGTGAATATATATAATTAACCAATTTGAACTATATATAATATATTTCTATCTTGATAAGATATTTTTATTTTTACTTAAATTTTCTATTATTTTGAAATCACAATTTCATATTTTAACATTTTTTAATAATTAATTTTTAACGTATGTGGTTTGTGTTTGTATTTGTTCATTAACTTTTATCAAAATAAATAAACAAATTTTAGTTTTGTAAATGATTTGATTTAAAATTTACTATTATTTTAAAAATACCTTTTTAATTATTTGGAATAATTTATTTAATTTATTTTGAGATTTTATGTATTTTATTATGAACTTTTTTTTAACTTATAAAATTTTAAAACTATGCAAATTAAATTTTTAAAAACTTGTAAATTTTAACTAATTGGTTAAGCTTAAATCAGAAAAAAAAACTATATGCATCATGACTTATAATGGATTAACTCCTTTTTTTTATTTTTTACACGTGAGATTAATATTTGATAACTTATATTATTAAAATTTCATTTTATAAAACATATTAAAATTAAGAGATTAGTTAGTTATTTGGAAGAACATTTCTAAATAATAAGTCACGGAAATCTTATATTGGATAAAAGCGGAACGTTTTATCTTATAATTGATAAAGTGTGATAACAGAAAAAAAAATGTAAACAAACACAGCGGACCTCCCATTATAAAATAATATACAAACATTTATACATAGTTTATATATGAATATATCCCCATTAATTTACAAAATATGTTCTATTAATTATATTTATAAACTTTAATAAAAATATATTATTTATGCGAACAAATTTCATGTCAATATACATATTATTGCGTAAAATTTAGAGTACAAAGGTCAGTGTAGACTTCAACTCTCCACAAAGGTGTTGACAAATTGAAAACTTTAACAAATTACAAAAATCAAAAGTTGTGTGTGTCGTAATCGTTTAGAATTTTTTGTCTTCGTAATTAATTAAACCCAGTCATGATGCATGCCATGACAGTTAGTTTCGTTTTTGGCTTAACTTCTTTTTCCTTTTTGCACGTAAATTGAATTGTCTATGTCTATATGGATGTGGGTATGGATATGGATGTGAAGTACCTTTTCTTGTCTCTCTATTTTATTGCGTGAGAATATTTTATAACTTATTATTATTAACATTTTATTTTGTAAAACAAAATAAAATTAAGGAATTAATTATTTATTTGAAAGAACATTTCTAAATAATAAGATACGAAAATCTAATAATGAATAAAAGCGGGAGGTTTTATTTTATAATTGATAAAGTATGATAACATAATAAGTAAGCAAACAAATCAATGGACTTTCCACTATAAAAAAAATACAAACATTTATACATAGTTTATTGTCGATTATTTTTTTAATCAAAATTGAATATATCCCCATTCATTTACAAAACATCTTTTATTAATTATATTTCATAAAATTTAATAAAAATATTTTATTTATGCGGAAAAAAATTGTGTCAGTATACATATTATTGTGTAAAATTTAGAGTACAAAGGTCAGTGTAGACTCCAACTCTCTATGAAGGTGCTAACAAATTACAAAAAAACAAAGGTTCTGTGTGTCGTAATCGTTTATCATTTTTTTTCTTTGTGATTAATTAAACCTAGTCATGATGTATTCCAAGGAATTTTTGTTTCTCGCATAACTTATTTTTTAATTTTTTCACGTGAATTGAATTGTCTATGTCTATGTCTATGTCTATGTCGATGTGGATGTGGAGTAACTTAACTTGTCTCTCAATTTTGTTGCGGAAGATTAATATATGATAACTTATTAATATAAACATTTCATTTTCCAAAACAAAATAAAATTAAGGGATTAATTAGTTATTTGAAAGAACAAATCTAAATAATAAGTTACGAAAATCTTATAATGAATCAAAGCGAAAGGTTTTATCTTATAATCTTATAAATTTTCACAAGCGTGCTAATCAATCCTTTCATTATTAAATCAATCCACTATATAGTATTGATGTCTTTCCAAAATAAAAAATTTCAGCCAATGAGGAACATGGACATAAGAAATCTCAGCAATAATGTTTTATCACAAAATAAATTTCTGACCACACCAAAATATAAAGTCTTGGATTACTTGTTCAACAATTCAGTTTCTTTGAATAGTTCTTCGTTTAAAATTTAGGTTAGGGGGGCTACTCTTACACCTACACAAACAATCTAATGCAATTTTGTACTTATACTTTTTCCTTCGATAAAATAATTTTTTATCCTCAAATAGCGTTTGAGTCTACAAAGAGTTTATTTCGAGGCAAGTCTAAGACTAACGAAACTCAAGACTCTTGTGAGTCTAACTATAATTACCTAATTAAAGACTCATTTGGGCAAGAATTTTCAGCTTCACTATTTCAAGTCGCGCAAGACTCGGTAAAATTAAAACATATGAATATAGCAAATGTCTCAGAAAAAGAAAAACATCTCAAAATTTGAATCCTTCATCAATTCTCTCGTAAAAACTAATTGAAAATGGGGCACTAATGAAGGTGAAAATTGTAATGGTAAAACTCATTTAAGTTCATGTTTGTAACAAAAAGTATTTGGCTGGAAGCTCGAGCCGTATGATTGAGACCATATAATTCAGGTTGTAAATAAAAACTTAAGTTAGAATCCAATTAAAGTTTCGGATCCAAGTTCATACTTATAAATACAACAAGATTTTCATTAGGGATCATTCGATTATCAAGCAAAAATATTATCTTCTCAAATATCTTCACTTTGTCTAGTATTCAAACATACAAATATACCCTCATATCATAAAAATTTATCTCCAATTATCCTATGTTCATTAAACGTTTAATCTCAACCAACTCTAAATATTGTTTTTTACTACATAAAACTTTCAACCAAGTTTTACTATTTTCTTTCTCTTCGCACTTTCTTTTTAAACTATATTCATTTGCCGATTTAAATTTATAAATATTTGAGTTTGCTGAATAAATATAATTAGCCGATTTAAACTATATATAATATATTTCTTTCTCTATCAGATATTTTTATTTTTACTTAAATTTCTTTTATTTTGAAATCACGATTTAATATTTTTTAATAATTAATTTTTAACCTATTTGGTTTGCGTTTGTATTTGTTCATTATTTTAAATAAAAATAAATAAATTTTAGTTTTGTAATTAATTTGATTTAAAATTTTATTACTATTTTAAAAAATAGTTTTTTAATTATTTGGAATGAATTATTTAATTTTGAAATATAATTGTTTTTTTTGAGATTTTATGTTTTCTATTTTGAAATTCTTTTAACATCTAAAATTTTAAAAGCTGTGTAAATTAAATTATAAAAAACTATAAATTTTAACAAATTGGTTAAACGTATATTGGAAAAAAAATACATCCATCATCACTTATAAAATATTTTTATATTTAAATTAAACTATAAAATGAAAAAGTAGACAAATAAATCAACGGACTTCCCATTATAAAAGAATATACAAACCTTTATACATAGTCTATATCCGTGTTTTTAAAATTAAAATTAAATATATCCCCAATAATTTACTAAACATGTTTTATTAAGTATTTTTCACAAAATTTAATAAAATATTATTTATACTAACAAAATTCGTGCCGGTACACATGTTATTGCGTAAATTTTAGAGTACACAGTTCAGTGTAGACTATGACATTCTATAAGGTGCTGACAAATTGCAACCTTTAACAAATCCACAAATCAAAAGTTGTGTCTGTCGTAATCATTTAGAATTTTTTTCTTTGTGACTTATAAAACCGAGTAATGATGTATTCCATGGCAGTTTCGTTCATGTCGATGTGGATGTACCTTTTATTCTCTCTATTTTATTGCGTGAGATTAATATTTGATAATTTATTATTATTAACATTTCATTTAAAAAAATTACAAGATCAATTAGTTATTTGAACTTTTCTAAGTAGTAAATTACGAAAATTTTATAATGAATAAAATCCGGAGATTTTGTCTTATAATTGATAAAGTATGATAGCTTTAAAAGATTAAAATATATTAAAAATATATATAATACTCTAACCTTTTCGATTTTTTTTATATTTCTTCAATTTTTTATTTAATATTATAGCTTTCAAACTAATCATAATCTTAAAAAATAAACTTGAAAAAACCTTACCCATAAAATTATATTGTACTAATTATAAGATCCTTAATCAGTTATTACATTTTCCTTTGCTTGAGTATCTAATTATATAGTAATAATTACCCATTTATAAGTTTGATTTTTTTTTTTGTGAAAAAATATTAAATTTAATAAAAATTGTTCATACAAATAAAAAGGGTATACCTCGATGAGATACAATCGTCAAAACAAGGTCGAAAAATAAGACTTCTAATCCAAACTAAGTAGAATGCTTAAGCAACTGAGATGAACAAGAGTACTAAAGAAACACCACAGAAGCCAATGGGTCGACATTAAAAGTCCACAGCAACTGAAAACAACGGACATGAACTAGGAGAGTGGAACCTGCAAACGAAGGTAAAAGTAAGTAAATAATAAGCAGTTATATAGGCTAGCAAATCTTGGTGCCATAGAATTTGAACGAAATATCTGAGAAGATTCGGTGGGAAGCCAAAAAGGCAATGGTCGGAAGGGAACCAATAATTCTTGAGTTCCACTCCTTCCAGACGTGGTATATAACCGTGCCAAAGTTAGTACGCCAAATATGGAAGTTTACGAAAGTGAGACCAATTTGATACCTCGCACACCCAAGATTGTCAGGACAAGGTGGTAAAAGGGAACCCTAGATTAGAGCTATCATTAGTCCAAAGAATCTGGGTGAAACTATATGAGGAATAGTTTCAGAGTCAGAGTCGCATAAGACACAATCAGGTGAGGTGTTGCTGTCGAACTGAGAAGTTTATCTCTAGTAGAAAGTTTTCTCCAGATAGCGAGCCAATAAAATAAAAGAGTGACGAAGAATTTTAAATTTATTCCATACTAACCCACCACACCCCACGACATGGGTAAGCATACAATCATGTTATACGTATCCTTGATTGAGAAGTTGTTGTTGGTGAGTTTGAATACTTAAATTACCTAAGTTGATTGAAGAAATTAAGAATGTAGAGAGAGAAATAGGTTTTAGAGAGAGAAAATCAAATTGAGAAAATGATCTATCTCTAAAAGCAACCCTTTATTAGATCAGCATTGACCTTTATATAGAGGTGCAATGACTTAGCTAATAACTGAAACAGTTACATAAAAAGGATAATTACACGATAGTGCCTGACTAAAATACAAGATACTAATTTCCTCCTCTAATTTTACAATATGTCATAAGTAGTTTTATTCTTCACATTTCAGTTCTCGAAGTTCTATTTCCTTATCAGTAGCTCTCTTAGTTCTCATGTAAGTAAATGAATAAGAACCAACTAGCCTCGAACATAATCAAAAGTGAAGATAGTCTCTTTATCTATAATTCGAACTGCTTTGAATATGCTATTATACCATTATTTTTATCAAGTGCATCAAAATATTTTAATAAGAAATCAATTCATTACATCATAATTTGAAGCGGTAGTTAATACTCTAGATGCCAAGTCTACTTCTTAGAAAATAATGACACCCTAAGGCTAGGTCTGGCACTAAGCTCATAGCGTGACAGGCGTTGAATCCTTATCTACGTAACCGTTTCAAATTTTGTCCAGTCAATGTCCACATTTTCCACTTCTCAACACTACGTTTCTCTTCTTATAAATACCAATATGACCCATTTTTTTTATTCACAAACAGAATTATTTGAGAGAGAAATTGCAAAAGTTCTAAACTTCTTTGTTACCTTCACCGGCTTCTTCAATCTACTGGCTAATTTTACCGGAAAACTCATTTTTCCGTTCAATCTTCAACCTGTTTATGAGAAAGCGTCCAAAAACTAGGAGATCCAAAAAACAGAATTCCCAAAAAACCAAAATCCCCAAAATCAGACAACAACGCCTTCAGAGCTTACGACTACTTTTGTATTAGTGAAAGAGCATAAGAATATAGAGCGACTGAATTAATAAGAATTTCTCACCTTGGTTTATTTACGAAGACTAAATATTATGGTAACTTCGATCCTTCTAAGGCTCCTGTTTTTTCACCTTATTCTCTTTTACATAAGAGAGTCAATCCTCAAAAACTCGAACATGTAAATCTCCTCGAATCTCACCCTCTCTTACTAGATCATCATCTCAAACCAGTCGTAAAGTGAGAAAATCTTCTCCAAAGAGATCTGAAGCGACTCCTTCCTCAACAAATCCTCCAACCTCTCACCCTTCTCGAATTTCAAAAAGGAAAACTTTTATAGCAATGGGTGATGATGCTAATGTCACATCGAACATTAATGTTGCTTCAAATCCATCAACCACTTCTCCTCTCCTGAGGGAAATTATTGAGACAGTGACATTATCTCAACAAAATCCCTCAAGTAACCCTCTTCGAATTTATAAATGAGGCATCTAAAAGAGAATTAGATTCCGAAACTACTCAGTCAAATAACAAAGCTTCAAAGGAATCAGAGAATGTTGCACAAGAAAAAGCTCGTAGACCAAGAAAAAATAAAGTGTCTGTGATAATTTCTGACGAGCTGCGTGCGTCAATAAGTGAGAACTTAGGGCCTATCGAAGCACATTACATATTGGCTCTGAAAAATGTTCCTTATACATATTACAATGAGAGTCAAGCAGCTAATCTAAAGAAGTAATAGGGAATGAGAGACAACATTACACTTCGTCTTCTTGAAGAAGGAGAAACTCCTTTAGATGGTAAGAAATATGAACTAGTAGTCTGCCTAGAGATCATCAACTAGGGTCTTTGATTTCCACTAAACCCCATGATAGTTGACTACTTTGAACTCTTAGATTTGTGTCCAACCCAAGTGACACAAAATCAATGGTTTACGCTACTCTCGATCATTATGGCTTCCCGCTTATCTAAAATTCCAATATGCATTGAAGACTTCATTTCTTTAACCAAAATATCAAAAGGATTGATGCTTCCATTTTATTATATTACCTTGGATGATGAGTTAAAGATAATCAATGATCTACTGGAAGCAGAAATTTTTTGGAACCATAAATTTATCTTAACCTAAAGTGCTTGAGAAAATGACAAGGAAATATCCAAAGCCAACCCATCTAGATGGAACCTCGTGTGGAAGAGTAATCTTAAGTTTCTCTTTTTGTTTATTTTCAATCCTATGATATCTTTATTTCTCATCAAATTCAATTTTTTAAGAAGAAATTTTGAGGCGATATGCACTTGATCAGGAAAAAGCAAAAGAAACATTTATCAAGCTCGCTACTTAGGCTGAAAAAGAATAAAAATAACGCTTTCCACACTGTTTTTTACCCTATCAACTTTCTTAACAACCACATGTTTCCGATAAAATTTGGAGCTCTCCCACCTGATAAATTGATGGAGCCACCTAATCCTTTACATACTGCATAAGGTTAGTACATGTTGACTGAAAAAGTATTTTTACCCATTCGCAATAGATCTAGATAACCATCTTCCTCAAAAGAAGAAGGAAAAATAGAATAAAAATGCAGCTACCACATCTGGTGTTAGCCCTTTAGTAGATCTGAAGCCAAAAAGTTCGAAGAGAAAAGCAATAGAAAGTAACCTCCCCGTTATCGAGGAAGGAGTAGAGGCAAGCCTTTTCCAAAAAAGAAGAAAATCACTGCTCCTTCGAAAAAGAAAGGCAGCGCTAAAACAACTCCCTAAAAGAAAGGAAAAAAGAAAGCTGTGGAAATTGTCGAAGAGATATTGTCTGATGGTGATGAATTGGAAATGACAGAGAATCAACAAAGTTAGCAGAGAGAAAATGAAACAAAAGAATACGGTGTCAATCAGCATAAAGAAAATTTGGCTATTGAAGATGATCAAGACGATGATCATTTTGATCCTCACAGCTTTATCAACTTCAACGAATCACTAGAACTTGCTGGAGACAAGGATCCCATTGTTCAAGAGATTCAACATCATTTGCATAATCTTAGGAGAAGATCTTATCATGCTACCTCTGAAGCCACGTCTCCTGAGGTTATTGTTCCTACGACCTCATTAGATCTTATTCCTCAACCCATGCCAGTGGTCTTTCCTCCTGCAGAACCATTCGAAGACGTTATAGCCGCTCTTCAACCTATTGTTGATCTCGATGTTGCAGCACAAAAACTAATTCAAGAGATCGAATCTTCTCGAAGTTAATTAAAACATATGGCTAAAGAAATGGTTCACTATAAAAATATTGTTGGAGCTGAGAAAACGATAAGGGAGATCCTTATAAATCTTGTAAGAGACCAATTTCATGACTTTCAAATAGGCAGGTCTGATTTTCTCAGATGGCTCCTCCATGTCAAGCAGCATCTTCGAGAATTACATTAAAAAGAAAAAGAAGATCTCAGCACTTCGCATCTGAATCAAATAGATCAACTCAAGACTAAACATTCTTAAGAGTTAGTTGCAGAGAAGATAAAACATAATTCTCTTCAAGTTTGTCTTAGCAAAAGTGAGGCAGAGAAGAAAAACTGACAGATGGCATTCGTGACCTCAAAGTCTAATTTAATAAAGAAAATCAACTCATTGTCACTGCTGCTGAGGATGATTGTGCAAAAGATATGTTGGATGCTATCAAAAATGGCGAGGAACAAAAACTCAACACACTCCTTCATGAAATCCATGCTTCATATCCTAGGATCGATCTTTCTAACTTTTAGAGCAAAATTCCCATCAAAAAACATCCTAGCAAGGCGTTTGATCTTATTCTTAGCTCGTCATCCAAAGAGGAAGATTCGAAAGAAGCTTCCGAGGAGAGTTCAGAGGATGAGTAATTTAATCATCTCTTTTTTGTACTTGTCATGCAGTCACTTGTAATATTTTTCGTGTTTAATATATGTTTTTTCACTTGGTATCTAGGAAATTACATTGTTCTCCTCGAATTAAATTGAATGACAGCAAGATTTGTTTACCCTTTATTTTCTTCAATTTATATTTGCATTTGACGATTTTTGTTATTAATAATTCAAAGTAAAAATATAATATTATAAAACGCAACACTTCGAATATTATAGTGCGTTTAATGGACTTAGCACTTCGAATAATATAGTATGTTATTGGTCGTAGCATTCCAAATATAATGTGTTTGATGAACGTAATGCTTCGAATATGGTTGTTTCTTCAAAAAATGTACTCACCACTTCAGAATATTCTACTCTTGGTCAACTTAAAAGATGATCAATCTTTGATTAGCTACCAAAATAGTTTAAACAAGCACTCGTAAACAACCATTGGCCAAAAAAAGTATTTTATTGATAGATGTGAATATGTACATAGCACATCGTTAAACCATTCTTGGGCCAACAGGGTAGGAAAAAGTGTGCTAATTAAGTAAAGAAAACAATTTTATAATACAACACAGTCACTCCCAGTACAATTTTAGATGTTACATATTACATGGATGTTGAAGCATCCTCCCTTGATTATCACAAAGGCGATAAGAACCTTGATTTATCCTTTCAACAACCATATAAAGTCCGTCCTAATTTGCAGCCATCTTACCGAGGCTCTTTTCCTTGGTATAGAGGAATACTTTTCTTAACACGTTGTCACCCACCTTGAACTTCATCCTTTTCACCCTCGAATTATATCTACTCATCATAAGATTTTGATAATGAATTATTCAAATGAGCTTGAATTCTTTTCTCTTCAATCAGATCCAAACTTACTTTTTTAGCTTCACCCATTCAAGTCCTCAGAATATTGGGTTATCCTAAAAGAAGGAAATGTAGATTCCACAGGACTAACAACATCCATTCCATATGCCAAAGCAAAAGGTGTCTCTTTAGTAGCCTCCATATGGGTAGTTTGATAAGCCTATAGTACCTTATGCAGATAATTATGCCATTTTCCTGCTACTTCTGTCAAATTATTCTTCAATTCTTCTAAATTACTTTTGTTCGTCACCTCTACTTGTCTATTTGCTTGAGGATGAAAAGGTGTGAAAAATATATTTTGATCCCTTTCGAAGTACATAACTAACCCATATCTTTATTATCAAATTGAGGATCCTTGTATGTGGTACTTCTTCATAGCACCCCCAAAACGACAAAAAAATATTGTTCACAATTGATTTGATCACATCTTTAACTTTTTTTCAGACAATGGTTCTGCTTCTGCCCACTTTATGAAATAATCCACTACAACAATTATCATTTTTCGTCCTTCAGAGGCCATCGACAAAGGTCCTACCAAATCTATTCCCCATCTATTGAATGGTACGGCTTCAGTAATAGGCATAAGTGGAACTGCTGGTTTATGAATTGAGTTAGCAAAACTTTGACAAGTATCACAACCTCAAACCAAATTCTTTGCGTCGTTAATAATCGAAGGCTAATAGAACTTGACGATTCAATGCCTTGAACCCACAATGCGTTGACCCTTCTTCATAATGTAGTTCTGATAAAACCTAATGTGAGTTTTGTTTGCTCAAACAGCGCAATAATGGCCTACTCAAAGCTTTCTTATACCAAATCCCATATAATACTGTATAGCCAAAACCTTTGCATCGTAATTTTTTTGTCCAACTTCACATCTTTACGCAACTTTCATCTAACCAAAAATTCAAAATGTCAGTTCTCCAGTCTCCTCGGATTGTGTCTGGGGTGGCAAAAAATTCCTCAATATGCTCACACTATTCAGAATGGGTTGAAGTCGATGAACTCTCATGTAATAAAATCAAAAGATATTTTTATTTGTATGCAAAAGTTGATAAAGAATCAGCAACTGTATTATTTCCTTGATTTATAGGTTCCACAATAACATGATCAAATAAAAGAATCTGATTTCGAAGCTCTTAGAGATATAAAATTAAATGGTCATTTTTTGCCTCGGAAACTCTAGATACTTGATTTGTTACTAGTTAAGAATCCATCTCTAATTGTACGGAAGTTGTACGTCATATCTTCGCAAGTCTCAATCCATTTAATGCAGCTTCATATTCAGCTTCATTATTCGACGCGTGAAAACCAAATTTAATAGACTGAAACATTGTTTCTCCAGATGGGGTAACCAATTGAACTCTAGCACTGCATCGCAAAATATTAGAACCTCCATCGGTTCGAACAATCCACCTCGAATTAACAGGCGACGCGTCCTTGCTAACTTCTTCATCCGATCTGTTTGAATGAAATTCAACAAGGAAATCTGCCGAATCATGTGTTTTAATTGCCGTTCGAGGCAAAAAAAATGATGTCAAAATCCTCCAATTCCACTAACCACTTAGTCATCCTCCCTGAAATATCAGGTCACTACAAAACATTTTTTAGTGGAAATGAGGTTCGAACTCAAATGGTATGAGCTTGAAAATATTAACGCATGTTTCTAGTAGCTACCACCAATGTCAATGCCAATTTTTCGAACTTCAAATACTTATTTTCTGTTTCCACCAAAAAAATTCTTACGTAGTACACTGGCTTCGGAATTCCTGAATCTTCACTTATCAATACTCCACTTACTACAAAGTCTAATACCGCAATGTACAAAAAAGGTTGTTCTCCGCTTCGGGCTTGGAAAATATATCTGGTGATGATAACAATTCCTTGATGCTTGAAAATGTTGCTTCACAATTCGAAGACCATTTAAAATTCTTTGGTCTTTGTATCACTTGAAAGAAAGGGAAACATTTATCAGAAAATCTGGAAATAAATCTATTAAATGTTGCTAACGTTCTTATCAAAATTTGTACTTCCTTGATCGTTCGAGGCGAGTTCATAGATATTACAACTTTTAATTTCTCTAGGTCAGCTTATATCCCTTTTTTACTAATAACATAACCCAGAAATTAAATTGACCGAATTTTAAAAGTACATTTTTCTAGATTCAACTTTTGTCTTATTGCCCTTAAATTCAGAAATATCTATTCTAAATCTTCCAAGTGTGCACCGTCTGCTAAGATTTTCACCATCATATCGTCAATGTATAGCTCCATGTTTTTCCGATCTGAGTAACAAATGCCTTGTTTATTAACCCGTGGCATGTAGCCCCATTTTAATCCAAAAGACATAACTCTATAACAGTGCAAGCTTCTATCTGTGATGAATGTGGTACATTTTTTATCCTTCGGATCCATCTGAATTTGATTATATCCTGCAAATACATAAATAAAATTCAAAATTTTATTTCTCAAAATAGAATCAATCAGCTGGTCTATTCGAGGAACGGAAAATGGATCTTTAGGACAAGATTGATTTAAATCCGTAAAATCAACACATATTCTCCACTTTCCATTCTTCTTCTTGACAACTACTGGGTTTTCCATCCATAAAAGATACCGTGACTCCCTTATATGTCCAACCTTGGATAATCGATCCAATTTTGGAAACGATAGTTTCTGCCTTCTCTAAATAAAATTCCCGTCTTTTTTTAATAAAAAATTTCACCTTCGAATCATTTGCTAGGCTATGGAAAATTACTTCGATTGGAAATCCTGTTATGTCCTCTGTTTTCCAAGCGAAAACATCCAGATTTTGTAGGACAAAAAATTATAAAAGTTGTTGACGTAACACTGGGGTCAGTAAGGTTATTATTCAAAGTACTCTTCCCCATGAAAAACACATTCTTCTATTTATTCACTTATTGTTAATGACCCTGGGGTTTCCCTCGGATTGTCAACCCTTTGTTCAGAATCTGAGGTCAACCCCTTTGACTGTTATTCATTCATCATATCACCACTGCTAAATCCTCGGATTTGAAGAGAAGCGGCGTAACATTCTCTGGATACTTCCTGGTCACTTCGAACGACCCCAATACAGTCTTCAATGACATACTTTAAACATTGATTGACTATAGATTACACCGTACATCCTTGGCAACAAGGATCTCCCAAAAATGGTATTGTAGCTTATTGGGCAATCTACTACCATAAAAAGCACTTGAACCTTCTTTTTAAAAGGTCTCATTCCTAGACATACTTCCCCCTTGAATTCTCCAATTACCCTCGCAGTCACTCTATTAAATCCGATGATAGTGCGCTATGATTGGGAAATTTGAGAAGGATTGCGCATTTTGTCATACGTGGATTTGAAAAGAACATTTTCCGAACTCCCCGTATCCATCAACACGCCTCGTATTTCAATGCCAGCAATATCTGCCCCCAATGACCATTGCATCCTCATGTGTCATAGAAAATGATAAAGGGAATGTCTTTCTTACCGTACATGTGGGTAGACATTTTTCCCTCTCTCTAAGTGGGCAGACTTAGTATGTGCATTTTCCTTAAACTATCAGTTCTATCAGTCATACAGTCACCCCCAAAAAATGGTTAGAGACTCAAAATACTTGCACATGCTTCGAACATGACCTTTCTTTACTGGTTCCTCCACTGCCATCAAAACTCGATCTCGATCCATATCTAAGTATTCCAATGCAGCATCAAAATCATCAATTTTTTAATCCAAAATCATCAAATTCTCGGCCTATGCACTTAGATTGGTTGGTTGTGAAGTTGATGTTATCCCCGATTTTTTGATGCGTTTCTCTGTGCTTTTACACAAGTCAGTTATTTCCCATTTTTAAATAAAGTATGAATTTCCTTTTTCAAAGTAATACAATCATCGGTATCATAACCGATGTCGTTGTGATACTTGCAAAACTTATTATTTCGCTCCTCCCTATGCCTATTGATCGGAGCGGGCTTCCTGAAATTTACATACCCTTTGGTTTTATCAAAGATTGCAGCCACGCTCTCAGTCAGATCTGCATAGTACTCTGGCTTTATCAATTGATTGGGTATTGGCCTATTAAATTGATATGTTAGAGCTTGGTTTGAATGCCCTCCAGTTTAAGATGGTAGGTTATTGTTCTTCAGATATGCTTGTTGAGCAGAGTTCGAAGACTGTTCCTAGTTATTTAGCACATGCCCTGAATTATTTTGACCAGTAGCTGCTACCACTCGAATCGTGGTTGATTCTTCTACTTTGATTTGGTCCTCAACTTGAGCAATCAAAGCTCCAAAAGTTAAGGCTCTTCTCTTTGTAGTTTTATTATCAAGATCTTCGGGCAGCAAAATCTGGTGAAAAACTGTCATTGCCACAAGTTCTTCACAATTATCTAGACTCGCTTTAGTTAAGATAAATCGCGTCATATAATCTTTTAATTTTTCTCCAACGGTTTGCCTGTATTGGATGATTGTATCTTTTTTCGCCCTCATCTCTTTAATCCACACAAACTGTCTTCGAAAGGCAGTGTATAAGTCTTTGAAATTTGAAATGGTCCCTCTCGGAATTCGGTTATACCATTTCAAAGCTCTCCCCTTGAAAGTTTGAGAAAATATCTGATATACCAACTTGTCGTCATCCTCAAAATTCATCACATAGTTCTTGAATTGTTTGATGTGATCGTCTGGATCTTGCATCCCATCATTTTTTCAACTTTTGAAATATCAAAATGCTTCGGAAGCGTGATAGATATTATCTCATTTATCAATGGAGAATTCCTCTAACCAAGACCTTGTATATACTGGTCCTCAGTTCCCATTACCGCATACAAGTTCTGATAATTCCCAACGTACTTGTTTGATGTATTTCCGTCATACCAGTTTGACTCCCTCAAACATCAAGGTACCACTTTTTCTTCTAGATTTATGTTCTTTATTAAATTTGCAAGGTTGACCCTTCTCTTATTTCGAAGAGCCTTGATATCTTTTAAATCAGATAAAAAAAATTCAACTTCTTCGTCACTAGAAGTGACATACCTCTGTTTATATTTTTTTTCTTTTCGAGAAGAATGACGCTTCTTTTGGCGCTTCGAATCGCACTTTTTTCTATTCACTTCTGATTTGACCATCAATACAAGATCAATCAGGCTGACCACCAACATCGTTTTGGTCATTCACTTGTCTTACCTCGGATTTCAACCTAGCTGATTGAATCTCTTGCTATCTCTGGTTGTATTTCTCGTTCAGAGCAGTTATTTTGTCTAGAAGCTGATTCATTCACAACTCTATCTCAAATTGAGTTTGATGAATCAGAGTAGATCTTTCTTGTCCATCATTTTTCTTTTACAAATATTTCTTCATTGTTTTAACAGTCGGTCGAACTAACAGATCGTTTTCTGGATTCATTGTCAAGCTTATTTTATTTTTAAGATTTAAAATGGAGAAAAATTCGAACTACAAAACTAGGCACCGGCCTGATGATCAGATCCCTAGCGAAGTCTCTAATTTGGTGACCTTGAATACTTAAATTACCTAATTTGATTGAGGGAATTAAGAATTTAGAGAGTGAAATTGGTTTTAGAGAGAGAAAAGCAAATTGGGAAAATGATCTATCTCAAAAAGCCAACCCTTTATTAGATCAAACTTGGCCTTTATATTGAGGTACAAAGACTTAGCTAATAACTGAAACAGTTACATGAAAGGGATAATTACACGATAGTCTCTGACTAAAATACAAGATACAATTTTCCTCCTCTAATTTTACAATTTGTCAGAAGCAGTTTTATTCATCACATTTCAGTCCTCGAAGTTCTATTTCCTTATCAGCTGCAGCCAGCCTTCACAATCCAAAAATGAACATCATTGTAATTGATGTTATGAGGGGGCATAGTAAGGATGAGGTTATTAATCTCCATGAGATTGGTACGATTTCTAGCCTTTGTCGATCTTATGTTAGAAGGTCAGTTCCAATAACCATCGAGAATTCTATTCAAAACCTTGAGGTTTTATCCAAGCCTAGAATCTTTGATAATATTGGAACCATAATGTGAAGCAAGAGATGTAGGGAGGAGCCATGGGTCGTACCAGAAATAAGTACTCAAGACATTTCCAATCGACATCTTGTACGGATTACAAGCCAATGGGTGAAGACGAAGAATTTTCCTCCAAATCCAAGATGGGGGGGACCAATAGAAATATCCCATAAATTATTATTTTTTATTTCTTCAAGTTTTATCCAATCACACTGGATTGAGTGATTGTTAATACTGATAATAGACCAAAGATGCTTAAGGACAGTCGCATGATTCCATATTTTTAGATCTAAGATCCCTAGGACACCCTTCTTAGTAGGAGAGGTGATAATGGTTCATGCCACTTTAGCCTCATAAATTTTCATAGCGGAACCCGACCATAGGAAACGACGAAGATATTATGTCAGTTCTTTAATGATCATAGAGAGGAGAATAAAGATGAAGGACCAATAAACTTGACAAAAAAATAGGACAGACTTAATGAGCTGAAGTCTGCCAGCATAAGAGAGATGCTTGGAGGTCCAAAAATCAATCCATGAGGTTATCTTATGAAGGAGAGGACGATAGTCCGAGTGAGAAAGGCGTCCAGTGAGAAGGAGAACTCCTAGATATTTGACAAGGAGAGAAACTTCCAAATAACCCATAATAGATAGGAACTTAGAGCGAAGAGGGTTATTAATACCCGAAAGAAATACTTAACACTTATAGGGGTTGAATCTAAGGCCAGATAGAGAGTAGAAATCATCAAGACACTCTTTGATGAGGAGGAGGGAGCTGACGTCACCATGACAGAAAATCATGCAATCGTCTACAAAGCGGAGATTAGCAATTTTGAGTTTGTGACACTTCTAGTGAAAACATAAGTTTTTTTCATTACTCTTCTGATTTAGAATAATAGATAGGACTTGCATGACAAAGACAAAAAATAAAAGGGAAAGCATGTTTCCTTGCTTGAGACTTTTTTTACCTTTGAAGTTATCGAAATGATCTCCATTGATAATGATGGAGTAAAAGGGAGAGGAAATGCAATTGATGATCCAAGTAATCATATTTTCTGAGAAATTCATCGCAACAAGAATTTCAAGGATGAGATGTGAATAGACATTATCAAAGTCTTTCATAAGATCGATTTTAAGGGCAATCCTTTTACCTCTACAACTAGTGTGATAACCACACAAACGCTCTTGGGGAGAAGGATATTGTCAGAGATATCTTGACCCGAAATAAAAGTCGATTGGGAATTTTCAATTAGATAGGGGAAAGAATCCTTAATTCTATTAGCTAAGATCTTAGAGATGATCTTGTAAACAACGTAACAAAGAGCAATTGGTCTAAAATCAACTACCGCAGAAGGGGAATCCTTTTTAGGAATGAGGGCGATGGAAGTGGATTCTGAGAGGTATTGAGAGTGCCCGAGTGGAAAACTCAAGTACTCTTTACATATATCATGTCCAACTATATTCCAAGTGGACTTGAAGAAATTAGAATTTAAACCATCGGGACCAGACGATTTATTGCTATCAATACTAAAAAGGACAGATTTGATCCCATCGCAAGTGATCTCGCAAATCATAGAGACTTTATCAGTATTATTAAATTTAGTGTAAATAAGAGAGGAAACTTTCTCTAATCCCAGGTAACCAGCAAGATTCCTAGTACCAAGAGAGTCCTCAAAGTACCTCACAGCAACGTTAGAAATACTAGCGGGAGTAAAAATAGTGACACCCTGGTCATTGTTAATAGAGAGAATCTTATTACGGAAAAGATAATTCTTTATACTGTTATGGAAAAATTTGGTGTTTTTATCAACAAGCTTGATCGAGTTTTCTCTAGATTTTTGCTTGAAGAAGGATTCTTTGGCACGACTAAGAAAGATGAAATGCGTGGAAGCCTCGATTTCTTTGGTGACAAGAATAGGGTTGAGAGGGTCTTGAGCAAGGTTAGATTGGGCTTGAAAGAGATTGTTTTGAGCAATTGAAACCCTAAAACTAACGTCATTAAACTCCTTATGGTTGAGACAAGCAAGCTTGTGATAAAGGCGATTGAGTTTTTTGGTGACAATACTCATCCCACAAGAAAAGATGGGGAGATTTCAACTTTAGAAACAATATTTTTGAATTGAGGCTGAGTTTGCCACATATTAAAGAATTTGAACGGTTTTTTACGTTTTTGACGAGGGATTCCAAGATTGAGAGTGGCACTGGTATGGTCTGAGGAGCAGAGAAATCCAAAGTGAGCAAAAAACATAGGGAAATGTCATCCCAATTAGGGTTGACAAGGAGGCGATCAACTTTAGAAATGATAGGGTGAGAAGGTTGCTTATTAATCCAAGTAAATTAAAACCCCATGGAACAAAAGCCACTAAGATCACTAAGGTAGAAGTATTGATTAAAATGATCAATAGAAGAAGTCCAATTATCAGATGAATCTAATTGCTCGTCGGCTAATAAACGGCATTGAAATCCCCAAGGGCAACCCAAGGGATTCCCTTATCCAAGATGGAAATAAATATTAAGTATAGATGTATGCGATTAGAGAAGACTTTCGTCATTTCTAACCCAGGGGATGCCCTTATACTTTAGTAATTTCTAACCTACCTACTAAAATTTTATCATTGCATGCGATCACATAAATTCCAATATTTTGGCCAAGAAGGTAGTCTGGATAGGTCTTAAAAATGTATCATCAAACATGTACTAAGCCGACATATAGCAAAATATTGACCACACAGAAATCAATGAGATGATATCATTATACATATGTAAACCATTCTATGCATCACTAAATCAAATGTAACAAACTCATCACGTACAAAAAAAAAGATGTACCTGAGCAGCAAACACGTCGATAGTCTCCAAATATTACGAACAAATTTAACAAAAAAATTAACGAGAAACATTTACCCTACATTAAAATCAACCGAAATCTAATAAAATATACCATTAATATGAAAACGTTAAACACAAAATTAAGCAGAACACTTAACATAACATAAACAAGAACCAAAATCTAATAAAACCTACCAATAGCATGAAAATATTTAAAAAATATTGACGAAGAACACTTGCAAATAACAACGAGATCTAATAAGATATACCAATAATATGAAAACATTTAACAAAAATTTGACGAAGAACTCTTGCAAATAACAACCGAGATCTAATAAAAATCTAGTGATAACATGAACAAATTTAACAAAATAATTCATAAATAATACTTACCATAGCATGAATAACAAATGAAAATGAAATAATTGATAAATATATAATACTTATTTTTAATATTATAAAATTTATTTTTGATGCATTAAGGACTCTCGAGAGACTCCAATGTCTGGTCAACCTCTCCAAACTTTCTGGATTAAACTCAAAAGATTAAAGGAAAAATTTAAAATTTGGAATCCTGACAGTTTTGGCAATATATTTTCTGATATTGCCAAAGCTGAGGATGATATTGGATTCCTTGAGAGCACTTATCAAACCTCTCATAATGATGATGACAAGGAAAAGCTTTCTAAGGTCAATACCAATCTGATTCTTCTGTTGGCAAGAGAATAATCCTATTGAGAGCAAAAATGTTACATCGACTGGATTAACAATGCGGACAAAAACACAGCCATGTTTCATAATTATGTCAAAAAAGGAAAAAAAGAATAAAATTGATGGTATCTTTGAAAATGACATCTGGATTGATGATAAGGATAAAATCTCTAAATATGTTTTAAACATTTTCAAATATCTTCTTTCTAATCCTCAACATGTTGACCAATTTAACAATTTAAACATCATCCTCAACCTTCTCTCTAACTCTGATGATCATCTTCTTATAGATGTTCCATCTGAAAATGAAATTGAGAAGGTTGTAAAGAGCCTCAAGCCCAATATTATTGCTGGCCCAGATGAGTTCAACACTATCATTTACCAAAAGTGTTGGCATACCATTAAAATTGACCTATACCTTGCCATTAAAGATTATTTTACTGGTACAAAAGCCCCAAAACGTATCTACTCCATTCCTATTTTCCTCTTCCCTAAAATGGATAATCCTAGGTAGTGAAAAGACGATTGACCAATTAGTCTTTCATTGTCTTTAATAGGCTGATATCCAAAGTTATAAATGACAAACTAATGATCATCCTTCCTAAAATTATTTTTGATGAGCAATGAGGTTAGTTCATGGAATAAATATCCATGAACATATTCTTCTTGCTTAAGAGCTCATCTGTGATATCAATAAGAAATCTCAAGGCAGTAAAGTATTATTAAAAGTTGACATGACTAAAGCCGTTTGCAACATTTCTCATTCTTTTATTTTCAATATCCTTAAATCTTTTGGCTTCAACAATAGCTTTATTAATCGTATTAATAATGGTATTTCTTCTATTTATTTCACCATTATCATTAATGGTAAAACTAAACGCTATTTCAAAGGAACCAATGGTATTAGGCAGAGAGATCTAATCTCTCATAGCCTCTCCATCATTGTAGAAGAATATCTCCTGAGAGGTATTAATCAGCTCTTTAACGACTACCATCAAATGAAATACAACATAAGAAGTAATATCGATATTAATTGTCTGGCATTTGCTGCTGACTTAGTCATCTATAAAAATGGCTCCAAAAATAACATTGAAAGATTAAACTATTTCTTGAACATGTATCAAAACGTTTATGGTCAATCCATCAATAAATATAAGTCTAGCTTGATTATCCCCACCAATATTACCACTAACAGAATTAAATATATTGAGGAAGCCATTGGCTTTAAGAAAAAACCATTACGTTTAAGAAAGTTTTGAAAGGTTGGATCTCTATAGATTCCAACCTTCAGATTAGAAATTTTAGTTTGGTATCAAAATGTTAATTCTATCATAACACTGAAACAACTACTCATTTATTTGTATATGCCATACTATTTGGCCAATATGGACCATTTTGGCACTATTTTTCATGTCCATGTAGCTAAATTTGTGACCATTCATCACTTAAGTAGAATTTGTCTTTGGTCCACCAAAAAAACTAAGCATGCTAGAAATTTAATTCATACTATCATCTGCTGGACCATCTGGTTTTTCAGGAATAGATTTAAAACTATGGTCTTTCTATGACTCACAAAAATGTTATAGATACGATTTACCTCACTTTATATAATGTATTAACGATTATTTTGAACCATATAAAGGTCTATTCAACTCTCTTCAACAAACATGCATCTCGTTCATTCCATTTTTCAAATCCTTTCGACTGACACATGTAAACCGTCTCATCCAATTCACCATGAAGAAAGGAAGTAGTAATATCCATTTGATCTAAATCTATATAAAATATAGCAATGGTCGATAACATAACTTTATCGAGTTTGTTTCACAACTGATGAAAACATCTCATTAAAACCAACACTCCTTTTTGCGTAAAGCCCTTAGCCACCAGCGTCGCCTTATATGTGAATAACTTAACTATATGAATGTATTTCTTCCTTTGAATATCCATTTATTACTAACAAGTTTATGCCTTTTGGATGCTTCAATAAAATATCGATTCCCATCTTCTTGAGATATCCTAGTTACTTCATCATAGTCGTGAGCCACTTTTATTTATCATTACTCTTCATATCATTTTGATAGCTTCTGGTTCAAGAACAAATCAATTTATTTCAACAGATAAAGAATAACCGATAACATCACCATAACCATACTGTAATGGAAGTTTACTTTGTCTTCATACTCTATCTCTCCTAAATTATTAACCGTTAAGACCAAGTTGCTTTCAATATGATAATTTTAAGGCCCTAGAACCACATGCCCATGACCATCTTTAGACTCATACATTGGTTGAACTTTCTATACATGAACATAAGCTGGACATGTCTTCAATCATCTTTAACATAACCATCCCCAGCTTCACTCTCTAGATCAGACCTATCATCAACTTCACATCTCTTCTCAATAGTACTAGGTTGGGTCTTCATTGTTTCAACGCATATACTCCATCAAATGTTTGATAAACATTTTAGTGCTCTCGGCTAAAACTTAACTTGCTTCACATATACGTAGACAACACATCCGAACACTATCAAATTCTCCATCTTAGTTTTCTCTCCAGTTTAAGACTCTCGAGGATAAAAAAAACCTTTAGCGTCATAGATGGAATCATGTTTATGATATACAGAGCTGTAATAACGACTTATTTCTACAGCCTTTGGTTGATCCCAAATATTTGAAATATACATTTAAATTTTTCGAACATGGTTTCATTTATTATTTCACAAGAACATTCTATTGGGGAGTCTCACTCACGGTTTGGTGTCTATAAATGTCAAGCTTTGAATAATAGTTAGTGAAATTCTTGTTCACATATGCCGAGACATTATTAGTTTAAATTTTCTTCAGTATTTAAAAACATCAAAACTTTCATCCTCGGTCTTCGAAAGAATAATCCATACTTTACAGGAATATTCATCAATCAAATACATGAATTACCTAGCACCATATATACTAGGTTCCCGTGTCGGGCCCCAAATATATGAATGGACATACTAAAGCACAACATTGGTTTTATGGCACAACTTGGTTAAGTCATTCTCCATACTAGACACCCTCTACCATTACAGAATTCTTAATAACTAATACACCATTAGTCATATAGGCTTTTATAACAACAATTCAGCTTAACGAGAATCTAAGTCTGTCATATCCACCCATATAAGTAAATATTTCATATTTAAATATTCCAATATAAGAAAGGTTATGTTTAACTTCGATCATGTGCATCACGTTGCTAATTATTCTATTAAGTCATGTAGACCACTTGAGCCGAACATTTCTTAAGATAAAATTTCCACCTTTAAACAATCTTAGATCTTCAAACCAATATTTGTTGGAATTCATATAAAATGATACGTCTAAATCTAACATCCATTTGTTATGGTACCTACAAGAAAAATAAGTCATTAAACCATAAACGCACTTATAGTCGTCTGAATCAATTATAATATCTCTAACTATGGCCATGAAATAACTATTTCTCTTTCTTCTCTTCGGGAAGTTCCTAATGATATAGTATCCCTTATGTACAACCAATATCTTATTTTATAACCCGTCGCAAGCCCTTTTGACATGTCCCTCACACATTGTCTGAGACCTTCAGATTTACCTGTCATAACTGTCTTTTTTTTAAGATCTTTCAAGTTTAATGAACTCTTTACTTTGCCATTAAAAGAGATTATTTATCATAAATATTGATATCCACAAAGTGCTCATAACCTTTGATCGAGAACTTAAGATGATTTTTCCTTGATCATCGTCCTTCACCTTATCGTCAACTGTATTTATGTCAAGATTAATTATATGGAAATCATTTAAGTATCTTCATAACATTTTTTCTCTCATCCACTAACAACGTGTAAAGTTTCTTCTTGATATACAATCTAATCACCATTGACTTCTTTATGTAAACCATCTTCGAAAAAATCTATATCATTACCATCGTAGGCTCTTCTAACACCTTATGAAGAACTTCATCCCTTAATATCAATATGAGGACACTATGAGATTTTAAAAATACTTCGACATTAATTTTATCCTTATATTTCTCATCACTAGTAGCAACGAATCATTTTGATACTATGAAAGGTCTAACCTTAATTTTGCAGAGATTGAAATAAAACTCCACTAATGTAATACACGTTCTGACATTGTTCTATTAGACGATTGAACAATAAAATTAAAATATGTATCAAAATATTAGGTGATTGAACAAGATAATTAAACAATTAAAAGTGGAAAATTGAGATATAGATACATATGTTATCTCTATTTAGTTATAACACGTTAAAGTATAAAATTGAGAAAACTTAATATGTTAATTGATATAAAAGAAATAATCACTGATGATCTCCCAAATCAACAATTTGACACATATATAAATATAATCACTATTATAAATAACCTTTCTTTTTAAAAGGATAACATTATTTGTAAGCCACTAGTATGAAGTAGAGAACTTCATAATATTAAATTGAAGATCATGTAGCCTTTAACTTGGAATCAATACAATAGTGGATTTGTCAAATTTATTTTAAATATAATCAATAAATGAATCAAAGTAATTAAATGTGTGAATGTTACTGCCAATAATCATTGGAATAAAATAGTCATTTGCGACCATTCAACCCAACATTCGCCTTTCTTATCTTTTTAGATAAAAAATACATAGATGAAAAATGGTGGAATCGAGAGATTTCATATAGAATGTGTTTCTCAGTACGACTCGATAAGAAATCTAATTATAAGATATAATAGATTCTTTTTATATCAAGATTATTATAATATTAAAATAGTTAATTAAGAGGTCTACATAAATACAATATGTTTTAACACTCTGTTTAGTTAAATTTTAAAACCAAAATTTTAAATATATACGAGATTTTACTGGAATTTATAAGTATACATCTTAACTAAAAGAAGTTTAAAAATAAAAATGGTCAACTTCTTTTAAAATTATCAAAATCATAAACCATAAAATGTTTGCAACTCGCAACAATTATTAGTCGATTTATGGCTCCGTCATTTTGTAATCTTCTAATATAACTAGCAACACATTTACGGATAACAACAACATTTTCACCGGCAGTTACCTGACTTTATCCCATCACAGATCGCGAAGAATATTAATATTAAAATTTTAATATGTTAAATTCGATTGTCTGACATTCTACATTACCGTAACTTATTCAGAAACCACCTAAATAAGCGTAAAAATAAATAATTAATTTGGTTTTAGACAAGTAAAATAATTAGTCATTACAAACTACATTAAATTGAATAAGGGGGGATGAAATCCCTAATAATGTATTTTATCTAAAAAATATTTATAGAAAACGATAAAGCTAGTAAACCAATAAAAGCGATACGGAACCAAACATATAAAACCAATAAACCGATAAGACCCGATACAGAACTGAACCGATAATATCGTTACAAATGATTTTTTTGTTATTTAATTTATTATATATATTATCAATTTTTTCAAAAACTAACTAAAAACTTTAAATCCATAAATATTGTGTTTAAGTTACAAACTAGATTTAGTCAATCATACAATTTTATTTGATTTATTATATGAGGTTATGGTATTTATATTATCTATACTTATACAATTTATTTTGCTATAAAAGTATTCTCAAATTTAATAAATGTGTCAAATTTATCCAAAAACTTACATAAAATAAAATAGATTTAAATTTTTTCTATTTAATGTTAAGAACCTTTTAATATTTGATTGACTACAAAAATATTGATAAGTTAAAATATAATGTTTTGTTGTCAACAAATATAGTTTTAGATGGTAGTTTAATTAGGTATATTTTAATTATTTTAAATTGTATATGTCCTTAGATTCTAAATTCCAATACTGTAAAACATTGAGTCTTTACATCACTTGTTTCTTTAACATTTCTTAGCAAGCCCCGCAGTATTTTGGTTGTCTTTCTAACTTAAAAATTGGAAGACACATGAATCTGAACCATATCAGCAGGAGTTGGTACTGGTCATCCCCCAAAGAAGTTCATATTCGTACCATTCTTCCTCCTATAATATACTAGGTCCTTTTTTATTTAGTAATAACGTCAAGTATCAGCAGAAAAGTATATATACCAATACTATCATTTAACATATCAAGAACATAATCCTAAAGTTAGACCATCCAAATCTTTTCTAGAGAGATTGTTGGTACAAAGACATAGACATTGTCTATAACCTAAGATGTTTCAATTATCTAAATCAGCCTAAAAAGATCATTGTTATCAATTTGGAAACCTCCCAACGTCACAAGACTCAAGCTAAACACTGATGTAATGGAGACACTATTAATGTGAACTCAAAGGGGATATCATTGTAGCTATTGGTATGATTTATGGTAAAAAGACTCGTATCATAGCTGAATGCAAGACTCTCTTTGATGGTCTTATACTAAACTCTAAAATGAAAATTACTAACCTTGATATAGAGACTGACTCTGTTATCCTCTTAGCTTTGTTACCGAATCCCAAAAGCTTCATGGTTTTTAATATACTTTCTAGACTATTGCATGAGATTACTATCTTCAAGCATGTTTATAAATCATATCTAAAAGGAAATAAATATCGTTGTAGATTGGCTAGAAAAGTGGACACGCAAATACAAAATAAAGCAAGATCTAAATGTTTCCCAAATTCCTAATCAACTCAGAGTTATTGCCCTACTAGGAAAACCTTTTAAAGCAGACTCAGCATGCTCTAGATAGCTTAGAAGTTGGCTTCATTAGAGATCTCTCCTAATACTAGTATGACAACTCTCTCTCTCTCTCTCTGTCTCTCTATTATCAGCTCTGCTAATATCTTTTATACTGCTAATTACTTCAAGGATTATCCAAGACACAAAACTTTATGAAATTAATTTTCTTATATGCAGGGAGTATTACCTGACACAAATGTTTTGCAGATCTTCAACTAAAATCTCATCTCACTGACAATGAAGTAGTCTGAATCTAATCAAGATCCCTTGAAAACCATGATGCTAAAAAATAAGTAGGAAATCAAGGAAAATCACAATCAACATAGCCAAAAGTTTGCTGAAGAAACAATCTACTACTACAAAAATTGAAGAAAAATGAAAAACCTACCTCTTGCCGATTCATATCATTGTCCGAAGCAAAAATTACCCTTCATCTGGTCACGCTTAAGAACATTTGATCATTACTTATTAGTAAGAAAAGATTCAATGAACACGAGATACATAAAATTAAAAAGCCTATCTTTTGCCGATTCATATCGTACGGTTGATTTGTCTAGAAGATGAAATGTCACTTCACCGGAACTGCTCTTAAGATTTGGGAAAAAATAGATTAGTATGAGTGCTAAAAAATCAAATTTGACACCTCGTAAACTGGAAAATAAACTATTATTTACCATTTTAGATCTTGGAAAACCCAATAGACAATAGACTATCATATACTTTTTTTTAATGCAATACAAATATTTTTATTTTAGAAAAACTCTATTTTTATTCATATGTAAAATATACCTTAATGTCGTATAGATTGTTATTATATACAAATATATAGATTGATATATTATTTTATTATTTCAAAGATAATCACATTTTCTAAAGTTAAAATTAAATCTACGTATAACGAATGAGCCTTGCATCTACATTATTATATATAAATATATAAAGTAGAAAATGTTAAAATTAAATCTACGTATAATATAATGATGAGTCTTGCATCTACGTTATTATATATAAATATAAAGTACTTTAAACCTTTAAAAACAAAATCCTACTAATATTGACACGTTTATTTAATGGTTATTATATATAAGAAAAGCTTTCTTAATCCTTAAGAAACGCTGGGTCTTATTTATACAGAAGGCAAAGACCCAAAATACTACAAGATACAATTATTTTCGAAGACTAAAAAACAAAACTCTAGTTCAGATACCTCTGTTCTCCTCTTCCCTCTTTAGCTGCCTCACCGTGAAAGCCGAAAATTTCATCGAAATCACCTCCACGCAAAGAAACCTCGACCCAAAATCCATCTAACTCTCATGCAACCAACTCCAACAAGTAAAATCTCAGAAAATAAGGTTTATATAGTGGGTTAAGGGTAGTTAGGGTATTAAAATAAAATTAGGTTGTTAGTGACAATAAAGTAGTTGAGATGGGTATTAAGTAACAATTGATCAAACCTTAGGTGGTAAGTGACAATTGAATAGTTGAGTGGGTACTTTAAGTACAATTTTCCTAAATTTATAAAATGAATCTTTATTTTATTGGTATGTCCCTCTAAAATAAATTTTAAAAAATAACCCTACACATTATTCTTTTGTACCTTGATCACTTAAAATTCAAAACAACGTCTGATAATGAATAGCGGTTTTGAAAAATTGAAAAAAAGGACAAAACAATAAATAGACAGAACCCATAAACACATTCAAATAAGATTCATAATTAAGAAGAGATAAACAAAAGTCGGTTAAATGATAAGCAATGGCAAAATGGTAAATTAAAGAGGTCAATCATGGACAAATACGGATGACAGATTTAACACGCTCAACAACTGGGAAACAAACACGTCACCACCCTCTAAAAATCTAATCAGTAAAATGGAAGAGCGAAACAAAACGCATTTCCCCAATTTATTTTATTTATAATCAACTTAGAGAGGGAGAGAGAGATCTATCCATCGATCGCAACGCAAGACTCCCTCTCTCTTCTCTCTCTTCTCTCTCTCTCTCCTCCGGCATCTCTCCCGACGATCTGGGTCTTCAAAATCTAGGGTAAGGGTTTTTTTTTTTCTGAATTTCTCTAATTTTTGAACTTTCTTATTTTGAATATGAATTTTAAAACTTGGTTTGGGTTAGTAGATCGAACGTGATTCGTAGTTTTGGTTAATCGTGTAGGTGATTCGTTAGGGTTTATCATGTTACATGCAATCTTCTTGACCACTTAAATTGATTTAGCTTATGAAGATATTTTTGTGCTTTGTTTTAAATTCATGGGATTTGTTTTTGATTCATGGGCTCCTTTATCTGCTCGACCGCTGGTGCACTACTTGTGCTTGGCCATCCGTTGATAGAAAGTCTTGTGAGGTCTAGTTCTAGTAAACTTTCCGATGAATTGCTCGGAACTAGCATTTGCATGTTAGTGATACATGGTTCGTCGATCTCTGGTTCTGCTTGACTTGTGGGTCATGTCCTTCGCATGGTGTAACTCACAATTTTTTCCGGTGAACTTTTGGTTGAATGGCTTGAGCTACCAGTTGAACAAGTATCGGTTGTAACCGGTGAAATTCTTATCGGGGGCTCCATTTCTAAATTAGTTGATGACACCTAAAACTTTCAGGCGGCACTATCTATCTTTCCCTCCATCAAATTTATGCATATAATCTGAGGCTTAGTTAAATTGAGATCTTTTTTTCTTTTATATTCTTTGATGCGCTTTATATATATATATATATATATATATATATATATATATATATATATATATATATATATATATATATGTGGTGACTACTAATACGCTTTTCTTATTTTTCAGAAGCAGACTATGGATTACGTGGTTAATTTTCACGCCAAGCTAGAAGTGTGGAAGTTGCGGGTCGACATCTTCGAGGCCCAAAACCCACAAAAATTTAGATTATATATTGTAATGAGTGTAATTTTAAGTATATTTGTAATGCTCGGTATAGGTATTGGTTCCGGCTATTATATGAATAAGCCGAAGCCCATGAATCTAAACCTAGAAAATGCTCGCTTGTATTGGGCATATAAGGATGAAGTAGGAATTAGTTTGAAATGTAGGGTTGTATATGTATGGACTAACACAAACAAACGTCACCACGGTCATATTATCGATTACGGCTCAAGCATAAGCTTGAATGACGTCCTAATCGTCAAAATTTCGGATCCGCCTACTTCATCTCTATTTGTAGGTGCGGCCGATAATATAGAATTCCCCCTCTTATACGAACGTGGAAATACAGCACCCCTATCTCCGAACGCCGTTATCTTTCCACCAAACGTGACTATGCAATTTGAAGTTAAAATGTGGGGAAGAATAAAATGGCGGATCAATGCGTTTTGGAAGTACACAAGAATATTTAATCAGAAGTGCACTTTCACCGTCAGTGGACCGCCGGAGGGAAAAATGTTGACAGCAGATTTATGTATGTCCGTCTAAATATATTTATAATTATTTTGGTTGTATTTTTTTAATTATTCGAATGTATTAGGTAATATTTTAATTATTTCGACTTCTCTACCTCATATAATTTAATGTTATATTTATAAAATTATAAATTATAAATTTCAATATATCAAATAGAATATAAATAAAAAAATTCAATATTTATTAACACATTGATAGAATTGGTATCAATTGGGATAGGAGGACTTGAACCTTCACATCCACGGATGTTCGTAGTCTTCTGAAGGAAATTAAATAAGGATAGTAATGATATATATATATATATATATATATTAATTCAAAGAAATTTTATACTATTTCTCACTTGAGTTTGGACCAATAATTAAAAACTCATATATATATATATATATTACCATTTAGAATATAAAAAGTCAACTAAAAAAAATTCTTCGTTGGCAATTACTTGGCTTTACAGAATTCGTGTCATTTTGTTATGTAGGAAAAAGCTACACACAGAAAAAATATGAAAAAGGCTATATCATTCCACTTGATAAATTAAATCATATGGTTTTTTAATAGGACGGAATACTATCACAATCCTCACAGGACATACCAAAGGTAATCAATAACGAGTTATCTCATGTTCAAGATGTAGAAGGTTGTAATACTAGTTGAGAAAAGATTGTAATATTCAGATTCCAACTATCAACGCTATCATATGGAGTCACAAGAAAGAAAATGATTGTTGAGCATTGATTATGAAATTACACCATCATATCAACTATATTACAAATTTACAACAACCTGAAGGTTCTTAAAAATGATAAAATGACATGAGTATAGTTATTAAACATACATGTCTTGCAATAGAATTAAGCTGATAACATTTTTACACTCAAGTCGCAACTCCAACTATCTTTTACATTCGATGAAAATGAGAGGTTATCTCCATCTAACATTGTATGTACACAAACATATGACCAACGACAACCAAATGTTGTTCTTGGCTTTCTTGCATTATTGAAATGATTAATTAAAAGAAGTAATCTAGAAAATCGAACACAATCCATGTCACTCAACATTGTGGTACTCATTTTATATTGAAATTTTCGGCAAGTATTTGAATTAAAAGCTTAAACCATGTATGTACCACTTGATATTAGCAGCAGCCAAACAACACTTGGCAGCCAAATTATTTTATAAGAACAACACCATCTAATATTGTGTAGAATACCTCTGTAGAATGATAAAGACCTGGATAATCTTAATGTCATCAAAGCAACCATGGGTCATGATTGAAGAGTTTTGGAAACGCTCAGGGGTGATTTTGTGTGACGAAGATCTCTTAGTGCCAAAATAGTCTTAAGTGCTTAGTTTAGGAATCTTTTTAGAGAGAGAAGGTGAGAATTAGGTTAATTAGAGAGAGAAAGTAGTATCATATTATTCTTGGGATCTGTGAAGCGTGTGTGGTCCTTTTATAGTACAATTGCGGGCCCCATACGCTTTAATTTATGTTTATTACATTTTTGGTCATTATACCTTTTCATATTCTCACAATGGTTACTTCTTTAGTAATCTATACAATTTCTTCTTTACAATTCTCTCATAAACAAACGTCTTCTTTGCAATTCTCTCCTTAGCAAACTTCTTCTTTGCAATTCTCTCCTTAGCAAACTTCTTCTTTGTAATTCTCTCCTAAACAAACTTCTTCTTTGCAATTTCACCATGTCTTTTATTCTCCCTCATCAGTAGCCCCCCAGTCCTAGTAAAAATAGTTTTACTGGAACTGTAAGGAAGGCTCCATTGCCCCCTCGAACATCTTTCTTCGGATAACTCCTCCTCAACTGCAAAATTTCCTCCTCAAAAATGCTTTTGAATAACACTTCAGATGCTACATGTCTCTTCGAAAAAACATCTCCTCGAAAAGGCGTCTCTTTAACAAGTCTGCCCTTCGAATAAAAACTACTTTTTAGGGCACACTAACCAGTAGCCCCCAATCCTTGTAATGTTTTGGCAAGGCTTGACTTAGGCCTTGGTAACATCGTGCATCGGAATTCATTGTATCAGCATATCAAAGCGAGTAATACTAATCTAAGAGATTGCAAGGATTGGATCAAGAAAACATGATGTCAGCATTCGTACTTCCTTGCCAGCACATTTATTAGAAACCTTTTCGTATTCCCCAGATGAGATTATGCCTCTGCACCTTCTCCCGCATTTTTTCTATCAACCATTGTGTACCCATGCTTCCCGTAATGCCCCTAGGCAAACAAGAGAAAAAGTCTGCAGGCCTGACTTTACCCTAAAAGCCCATTGGCTTCTATAAATACTAATCTCCTTTATTAATAGTTCAAACTTTCCACCCAGAATTTTTAGAGAGAGAAAGCTGGCTTACAAACCTCGCCGGATTCCAGAGTGGCTCCTTATTAGCAAAAATTTCGAAGAAAGAGTTGCTGCTGGTGAATACACTGAGCCTCAACCCCCACCTGCTGTCACTACCCTCTACGGTTCGTGGCCCTCGCCCGAAAATTCGACAGCCATCATTCCCCTCGAAATATCACAACAAAACCAAATCTCTAATCACACCACCCTTGGGCTAATGGGGAAATAAAAACATCACAAGCATTCATCGGGAAAAAAAGAGACATCATAAAGATAAGCATTCATACAAGTGCAAACGTACTAATTAAGCGCCACCAACTACCCCTGAACCTCCTCAAACTGTGGTGGTGGATACTTCTCTTCTGAAGACCGGGAATCCTGTATCAAGCCTTCCAGCCACTCCGTCGATAACGACAACTAGAAATCCTCGATTTTCCCCAGGGAAAACTGTTATTACCAAAGACGAGATTTGGAAGCTGCGTAACGAAGCCTTAGCTGCTAAAGGGAAGGCCATTGCCTCGGACAATCCTGAGCCATCTACTCGAGATATCCAGGTTGTTGATCAGAGCAAAGGCATTGAGATTCCTGCAGAGTCATCTAACAAAAAGCCCATCTCCCCGGACAATCCTGAGCCATCTACTCAAGCATTGCAGGTCACTGAGCAGAACAAAGTCATCGAGACTCCGGATGAGTCATCAAGCAAAATGAATTGCCCCCAAATCAAAAGGAGATATAACTCTGCCCTTGGAACTTGATGCTATTGTAGGAAACAATATCCGAGGGTTCTCTTCCCAACATATCATACAAATACTTTTCACCTTCGAAAGAAATGTTACTAAGGACCCGCTGGTGCAATGAACTTGTCGTTTATACCGAAATTATGAATTAGGGACTACGATTTCCTTTAGACCCATTTTTTATTGAATATTTTGCTAAAATTAGTCTTTGACCTTCACAAGCTGGCCCGAACATGTGGTTCACACTTATGGCAATCATCACGGCTTCAAGGATTTCAGGCATCGAATTCTCCTTCGAAGAGCTGATTGGACTTTCTGGCTTAGCAAGGAATCCATTCTTTCCCTTTTACTCATTAACCTTTAGCCGACGACAAAAGGTGTTAAAAGACTTGTTGGAGGCAGATAAAAAGTGGAGGCAACAATTTATCTTCTTCTCTGGTCACTGGGAGACAGGATCATAATCAACGCCCTCGAATCCTCACAGATTGTCCCTCACGTGGACTAATAAATGTAAGTTAACTAACTTCTGTAATCTTTTCTCCTCGGATAATAACATGCTAAATTTAAAATTCTTGTAGTTATGACAGGTATTACAAAACCCTACTCAAATTATGTAGAGAGTGCTACTACTGTCTTCACCAGGCTCAGTGAATGGGCTAAAGAGAAATGGGAAAATAGATTTCGCATGTGCTTTAGGGACAACAATATGGCTCTGAGCAGACTCTGGAGGTTGAATCCCCTTGACCGGTTATCGTTAAAAGAGCTGATGACCATCCCTTCTCAAGATGAGGTGTTAGAGAGAGTGGCGAAGAAGGATATGGTGATTTACTTCCCAAAACGTTCTCGCGCAAAAAGTCACTTGGGTGAATCCGATGAGGAAATTCCCACCAAAAATCAGCAGCCAACAATGGAAGTAGCCACCATCCAAGAGCCGGCCTCCTCGGCCAACAGAGTGACTCCCAATTCCGAATCTCCCCCCAAAAAATCCGTCCATCCTCGGAAGAAGAAAGAATCTAAAGCCAAAGAAAAAGAGAACAAAGTTTCCCTGGAGCCTATCCAAGAGTTACCCGAGGACGGCAAAATACAAGATGACACCCCCGAACCTGCCCAAGAGATTGAGCCCCAAAGGGCCTTTGGTGAACCTGAAAATGAGATTGGAAATAATTTTCCCAAGTAGAACTCAAACTTAACTCCCAGCACTCCTCTCACCCAAGCTTCACATCCATCTTGCATCGAAGAGCCCCCAATGTTAGCTCCACTGCCGATTCCTCGAAGTAAACCTCCTCAACATGTTTACCTTAAAATTCTAGAAGGGGAGTCATCAGATTTTAATGCTGCAGCCTTAGGCTCTCCCACCAGTTCCTCCGAAGTCCCTCTTGATGATGAATTTTCACTAAGTCTGCGGAGCTTGCTGCACACCTCTGTTAACAGGGGAAAGAAAATGCAGTAAATCGAAAAAATTACTATAAGTTCAAAGCCTCCCTATTGGCTTAGCAACTTGAAGAAGCCAAGATGCAATATGCCATTATGGAGAGCCAAGCAGATGCGCTGTATGAGAGACTATCTGCATCTGAAAATTACGTCATCATGCTCGAAAGGTGCTGCCAAGAAGAAATGGTCCTCTACCAAAAGAAGACGGAGGGCCAAGAGAAACTCATTATTGAATATCAAAAGGCTCATGAAGTGGCATTCAAAGGTTTTAACGATTGCTGTAATGACTATGAAAAAAAATTATAAAGACAGAGAAACGTTGTTGAAGCGTATCGAAGATTTTCCTCGGCGGGTGGAAGAGGAGAAGGGAAATACCGTGAATGCATATCCGACCAAGTGTACAAACAATCTTGTCGTTCGAGATGCAACAGTACGAGCATGCCTAATAACTCAACTTCATTCGGAGCACCCCGAATACAACCTAGGCAGCTTTTGCAAAACTCGTGTCCCCGGATCTTCGTCCTCCTCAAATTGTTGTCAGTGAGAGTGAATCATCGGACTCTGAGGAAAGCCATTCCCTTGATAAATCTCAGTTGTAGGTAAAAAATGGTGGTACAGTTGGTAGTTTTTGTGTATAAGACCTTATAAGGTGGTTTTTGTTTTCCCTCTTACTTTATGCGAGGAGATGTACTCCTCAGATTTTTGCGTATGCCACAACTGGGAATGTGTAATCGTGTAACTTATGATTTATAGTTTTATCCTAATTGTCTGCCAACTCGTATCATAGCATCGATTCAATAGTGAACCTATATTAATTCTCGCTATGGTATGCGTTAAGAACTATGATAAGATAAGCTAAAAATAAATAGACTAAGGCACCAGATAAACGATGGCACCGCGAATGATCCAAATAATAGTGTAAGGGATTAAACAATTCGAGGCACGAAATATTGTGACCCAACTAATATTTCGAAGTGTTAACCAATTCAAGGCACAAATTATTGTGACCCAAATAATATTACAAGGAAAAGAACAATTCGAGGCACAAATTATTGTGACCCAAATAATAGTTTAAGGCAAAAAGAAATTCGAGGCACAAATTATTGTGTCCCAAATAATCGTTAGAGGCAAAAAGAAATTCGAGGCACAAATTATTGTGACCCAAATAATAGTTCGAGGCAAAAAGCAATTTGAGCCACAAATTATTGTGACCCAAATAATAGTTTGAGGAAAGAAGCAATTTGAGGCACAAATTTCTGTGACCCAAATAATTGTTCGAGGCAAAAAGCAATTCGAGGCACAAAATTATTGTGACCCAATTAATAGTTCGAGGCAAAAAGTACGTTGTATTAAGCAGCTCATAGGTACACCTCGTTAAAACCTTTATGTGCCTATCAGGGTAGGAAAGAGTATGCCCTCGCTATGTTTGGTAATCGAGAGATACAAAAAAGGACAAATATTATGTTCTAACTAGCTCCTCATTCAAGATACAATTTTTAAGTGTTCAATGTTCCATGAAAGCCGCAGATATCGCCCTTCTTTGTCTTTTAATCGATACGTGTCCTGTTTCACTTTTTCTGTGACTTCATAAGGGCCCTCCCAGTTGGGTCCCAATTTTCCAAGACTTGTTTGCTTAGTGTGTAGAAAGACTTTGCGTAATACCTTGTCACCCACCGTAAAATCTATGTGCTTTACCTTGGAAGCATATCTACTCCTCATAAGTGTTTGATAGTGGAAAGATTTCAATTGTGCGTGTTGTCTTTTCTCTTCAACTAAATCCAACTCCAAGGTTCAGCTTTGGTCATTCGAATCCTCTGCATAAGTTGCTACGCGATATGATGGGAAGACGATTTCCGAAGGGACAACTGCGTTCATACCATATAATAAGGATAATGGAGATGCAGCAGTGGCAGTTCGTGGCGTTGTCATATAAGCCCATAGTACTTCTTGTAAATAATCAGGCCATCTTCCGGCCCTTCCTTCCAAATTCTTTTTCAACCCATCTAGAATTGTTCGATTGGTCACTTCTACCTGACCATTAGCCTGGGGATGAAATGGAGCAGAGAAACATTTTCGTATGCCCCTAGAAATGCAAAAACTTTTAAACTCCTTGTTGTCGAACTGAGGTCCATTATCCGTTGTAATCTGCAGTGGTACCCCAAAGCGGCAGCAAATATTTGAGACGATAAATTTGATAACATCTTTGGCTTTTGTCCCTGCTAAAGGTTCCGCTTCCACCTACTTAGAGAAATAATCAACCGCTATGATTATAGTCTGTCTGCTCCCAGACGCCATTGGTAGGGGCCCAACTAGATCAATGCCCCATCTGTCAAATGGGACTGCCTCTAAAATACATTCCAATAGCACCCCAGATTTGTGGATTATGTTTGCATAGCACTGTCACGTATCACATCGTTTCATCAAGTCTTGCGCATCCGACGAAATGGTCGGCCAATAATAGCCAGCCAGAAACATCCGTCGAATTAGCGCCTTATAACCGCAATAGGCTGAACCTTCCCCGTCGTGCAATTCACACAGGACAAATTGCGACTCATCCTTGTTCAGGAATCTTAACAATGGCCGGCTCAAATATTTCTTATACAGAACGCCTCCCAACAGGATATACCCGTGAGACTTGAACCTGATCTTCCTAGACTCGTACTTTCCAGCAGTTAAAATATCGTTTTCCAAGAAGTCAATAATTTCCAACCTTCAATCATTTGTGACCACATTGCTTACCTCTTTAATGTTCATTGAATGCTCCGCATCGGTTATGATCGAAGGGTGCTCCTGAATCAAGACTCATGGATATCCCTCTGTTCGCGAGGCTGTAGCTAAAGAATCCGGGATGGTATTTTCCTCTCTTCGAACATGTTCATATTGGACCCCATCGAACTCAGAAACCAAATCTTTTACTGCTTTCAGATATTGTATCAGCTTATCTTTTCTGGCCTCAGACTCCCCCAACCCTTGATTTATCACCAACTGTGAGTCACTGATTAGTTTAATCTTTTTGGCCCCGCATATCCGAGCTAAACGCAAACCCGCCAAGGCTGCCTCATACTCCGCTTCATTGTTAGTTGCCTTGAACCCAAATCAAATAGCTTGAAACATAGCTATCCTTTCTGGAGAAATCAACTGGACACCCGCACCAGTTCCAGAGTTGTTCGACCCTCCATCCGTTCGTACCAACCATTCCATTTCATCAAAATGGTCAATGATCTCCATGTCCTCTCTGTCTGAGTGGAACTCAACCAAAAATTTGGCCAAAACCTGGGCTTTAATCGCCGTTTGAGGCTCAAATGCTATGTCAAAATCTCCCAATTCCACTGACCACTTAGTCATCCTCCTAGAGATATCGGGCCTTTGTAACAAATCTTTTAGGGGGAATATCATTCGAACAACTATAGGATGTGCCTGAAAATAAGGTCTCATCTTCCGGGCCGCTGTGACCAAAGCCAAAGCGACCTTATCCAATTTGAGGTATCGTTTCTCTGCATCCAACAAACTTTTACTGACATAGTAGATTGGTTTTTAAAAAATGTCCTCTTCTCGGATTAAAACAGCACTGACCGCACAATCAGATACCGCTACATAGACAATTAATATCTCCCCCACCAACAGCTTAGACAATACATCAGGGGACATCAAATATTCCTGAATTTAGCGAAAAGCTGCTGAACATTTATCAGTCCAATTAAGCCGTCTCGCATTTCGCAATACCTTGAAGAAGGGCGCACATTTATCCGATGATCGAGAAATGAATCTATTCGGAGCGGCCAATCGCCCTGTCAGAATTTGGACTTCTTTGATATTCCAAGGTGGATTCATGGTGACTAAAGCTTTTATCTCTTCTGGGTCAGCCTCAATGCATTTTTCACTTATCATGTAGCCGAGGAACTTGCCCGATCTCACCCCAAAAATGCACTTGTCCGGATTTAGTTTCAAATTGACCTTGCTTAAATTATTAAAAGTCTCCTCCAGGTCAGCAAAATGATCTTCGTCCCGCAAACTTTTTACTAATATATCATCGATATATGCTTCGACATTCCGACCAATCTGTCCCTCAAATGTTTTATTGACCAGACGCTGATAAGTTGCCCCTGCATTTTTTAAGCCAAATGGCATAACCTTGTAGCAATATAACCCTCTCCCAGTAATAAAAGAAGTGCTTTCTTCATCTTGAGCATCTAACCGGATTTGATTATACCCTGAATATGCATCCATGAAAGACCACAATCGATTGCCCGAGGTCGAATCCACTAACTGATCAATGCGGTGCACCAGAAATGGATCCTTGGGACTGTTTAAATCTGTGAAGTCAACGCATATTCTCCACTTGTCATTATTTTTCCTGACCAAGACTGGATTCAAGGCCCATATGGGATAATGCAACTCGCGAATGTGGCCTATGCTTAACAGCCTTTCTACTTCTAAAAGAATAGTTGTAGCCTATTCCTGAGAAACTGGTCTCCTCTTCTGGACAATGGGCCTAATGTCAAGTCGTACCGCAAGTTTATGACATATTATCTCCGATGATACTCCCGTAACATCTTGTGCACACCAAGCAAACATATCGAGTTTGTTAGACAAAAACGCAATTAATCTTTCTCTTAACTCAAAAGAAAGTTTTACTCCAATCTTCAGAGATCTGCCATCTCCAAAATCATGTTCCTCGAAATCCTCTTCTGGGACCAGAAATCTGGGGGTCTCCCTCGGATCATCACATGGAATGATTTCCAAGGAAGGCCCCTTTAATTGCTATGCGTTATCCAATATTCCTCCCCGAACTCCCTTCGAGGATAAAGCAATCTGGTAACATTCGCGGACCATTTTTTGGCTGCTCCGGACCGTCCCAATCTTGTTTCGTATCACATACTTCATAAACTGATGCACCGTCGAAATTTCACTGTGCATTTGGGACAGCCAAGAGCGTCCCAGAATAGCGTTATATGAAGTTGGTGCGTTGAAAACAATAAACAATACTTCCACCTCCTTTTTGAACGGCCCACGGCCTAGCTCGACCACACACTGAAATTCTCTAACCACCACTGTTGTGGTGCCTGTAAAGCCCATTATGGTTCTGTCGGAACGTCGTATAACTGGTGGGTCAGAAATTATCCTATAAGTGCTCATAAACAAGACATTCGCTGAACTTCCTATATCAACAAGTATCTTCTGAACTTGATCTCCAGCAATACCCACAGCAATCACCACCATATCCTCATGTGGGCCCGCGCCATTTCACATATCATCATCATCAAAACATATGATGGGGGAGGGAGATCGGTGCATTTGTGCTGACACCCCCGCCTCAATCTGGGTAGTGAGGTTGCCCATGTGCCTCTTCCGCGAGCTATTAGAATCCCTGCGATGGTATCCCCTCCAAAGATTTCCAGCGACTCAAAGAAGGCACAGAGGTTGTTTACTTTCCCCCTCGGAATAACTTCTTCCACCATATTTACATCGTTCCTGCCCTTATTGGGATCCAGATACTCTTGCTCAATATAAAAAACATCAACCTCCTCGGAAATCACCATGGTTGTATCAGTGTTTTTTGGAACAGCCTTTACCACAACATGTTTTTGAGAGTGCTTTTTGACAAACTCTAACAACATTCCATTTTTTATCAAAGCTTGCACTTCTTTTTTCAAGGCTATGCAGTCCTTGGTGTCGTGCCCAATATCTTCATGATACTTACAATACTTGTTAACGCTTCTACTTTCTCTCGAAGTCTGAATAGGAAAAGGTTTCCTGAATGGCAATGTGGACCTCGCCTTATCAAATATAGCAGGAACATTTTCCGTTAACTCCATGAAGTAGTCTGGTCGAACCCACTTATTCGACATTGGTCTGGCCCCTTGATTGTAATTTTGCTGCTTGCCATAATATTGTGGGTTTGTTTTCTGCCTCGGCAGATACTGACCCGTATTTTTGGTCTGAACATTGGTACGAGGCCCTTGGTTACTAGACTCGGATCTCTGAAATTGATTCTGATCCAATTGGTCAACGGATCCTTTCTCTGATGCCTGAGTCTCCTCCACCAGGATTCTCTTCTCAACCTGATCCAGTAAAGCTCCGAAGATCATGGCATGACCATCCGCTACCGTGTCCTTTAATAGTCCGGGGAGTAGGCCCATCCGGAAAGCTACAAGTGCCACTGAATCTTTACAATACTCCATGTCTGTTTTTGTTTTGACGAATCAATTGGTATAGTTGTTCAAGCTTTCCCCCACTTTTTGTCTACAATAGATTATCGTATCTCCATTAGCTCTGAACTTTTTTCTCCCCACAAAGTGATGTTTGGAGATATTCCAAAACATGTCGAAATTCTTTATCGAGCCCTGCGGAAGCCTATTATGCCACTTGGAAGCTACCCCCTTGAAGGTCTAAGAGAACGCTCTGCACAACAATTTATCATCGTCGTCGAAATTAATCATGAAGTCTTTGAATCGCTCGATGTGGTTATCAGGGTCTTGTGTTCCATCGAACTTTTCCAACTTCGAGATATCGAAGAGCTTTCGGAGATTGCCCACCAATATTTTCGGGGACAAAGGGGAAGCCCTCCAATTATGACCCATCCGATAAACATTGGCTCTCAAGTTTTCATTGCTCGGAAAATACAATCCCTCATCGGATGGAAGGGTATACTGATGTTGTCACTCCGCATTTTGCGAGCCAACATTCTGGTTCCGGCAAGAAAATTTGTTTGGTCATAACCCCACTCATTAACTCGGGTATGATAACTCTTCTTCCTGTGAGATTTCATCTCCGAGCTCCTTCCCCTGCGGTGATTCGTGTGTCCTCGACTGTGTCTTTTCTTTCTGTGATTTTTCTTTGGAGATGAATCCAACGAGCTGTAACGAGAATAATCGCTTGAGTCAGGTGACTCCAGACGTCGTTTCTTTTTCCTCCTCGTAGACCGTCGTTCATATCCTCTATATCTGCCATCCTTGGTTTTAGGATAAAAATTAGCTTCGCGCTCTTCTTTCCCACTATCGGCCCCCCTTCTTACCTCGGAGCAAAGATTTGCCCGAACAGTTTCCTTTTCTGCTTTCAATCTTTCGATCTCCAGCAACAATTCGTTCCTTCGGGCCAACAGATCTGAATCATCAAAGGTGTCTCCGAAGCGCTGGCCCCCATGAGCCTCGTACTCCATATCGTTCCGATAATCGTCACCCACTAAATTCTCCTCGCACTCGTTAACAAAATTGTCCCCTTGCTCTTCCATAATTTCCCTCGGATCAGGAATTATTTTCAGGAAGCGATTGTCGTCAGAACAATCTTCATTTCCCACAGACGGCGCCACTGAAGAGTTTTGGAAACGCTCATGGGTGATTTTATGTGACGAAGATCTCTTAGTGCCAAAATAGTCTTAAGTGCTTAGTTTAGGAATCTTTTTAGAGAGAGAAATTAAGAATTAGCTTAAGTAGAGAGATAAAGCGGTATCATATTATTCTTGGGATCCGTGAAGCGTGTGTGGTCCTTTTATAGTACAATTGCGGGCCCCACATGCTTAAATTTCTGTTTATTACATTTTTGGTCCCTATACCTTTTCATCTTCTCACAATGGTTACTTCTTAAGTAATCTATACAATTTTCCCCTAACATAATTTCTTCTTTGCAATTCTCTCTTAAACAAACTTCTTCTTTGCAATTCTCTCCTTAGCAAACTTCTTCTTTGCAATTCTCTCCTAAAAAAACTTCTTCTTTGCAATTTCACCATGTCTTTTATTCTCCCTCATCAATGATGACCTGTTATTACAAATACTAACCCAAGTATAAACCATAAATTTCGAATAATAGCAGAGATAATATGCATTTTTCCCAATACCTTCTTGACTGAACTATAAAATCGATTCAACAGTTCTGATACTCGGACTATACCATCAGGTGCAGATTGTTTGGCGGAACAATAGTCACTAACTGGTCATAGAGCTGTAGCAAAGTCATAGACCACTAATGTACCGTCATGTGATAATTATTTGACACCGTATTTAAACATCTTGACGTCGAATCCTAAGGAGTCAATTGAAAAATTTAGAGGCTTCTATACCGCTTTCCGAAGACAGTTTGTGGGAAGCAAGGAAATGAGAGCTAATGGAGACACAATAATACAATGCAAACAGGCAGTGGGAGAAAAATTAAAGGATTACACTAAGAGGTTTGTGTCAACAAAGGCTGAATTGGATGATTGTGAAGAAAGTGTGGCTATGGCGGCGTTTAGGCAACGGCTATTTCCTGGGGATTTAGCCGATGAGACTACGAGGCGCAGAGCGTTAACATTTGGAGCTCTTATGGCTCAAGTTGAGGATCAAATTAAAGTCGAAGAGTCGACGCGAGTTCGAGGAGGTGCTGGTACCGTTCAGAAGGGGAATGGACAATCTAACGCTTCGAACAACAATCCCTCGCGTCCGAAGAGCAATCAAAATGTTTCTAGCCGAGGAGCTTCGAACTCGTATCAGGGGGGATATAATCAGCACAGTTCTAATAATCAGCAGCAGTTTAGATCCAGGTCGAATGTGTGGGTGAGGCCGGATTACTATGCGGATCTAACTGAGAGTGTGGCTTCGATTTATGAAAAAACAAGGGGAACAATAAATTTTAGAAAACCACCAGCTATCAACAGGCCAAGAGAGGAGCGTAATAATAAATTCTGCAGGTATCATGATGACATCGGCCATGATACAAATGATTGCATTGCTTTAAAGAAGGAGATGCAGACTTTGATCGAAAATGGAAAGTTGCTGGAATATGTCAGGAAGAATGCTAAGGCTGCAGCTCCGAAAATTGGTAATCCCAATTCTAAGCAGGAAACTGCACTAATGATTTTAGATGTTGCAGGTGAGGGTGATGGTGATGGCTTCGATGTGGCCTCGGAATATGTCGAACCAGACCCCAGTCGACTTTTGTTAATGTCAATAGATGAGCCGATGCGTCAGGGACGTGTTCGAGACTTGTGTGCCTTTTTCGAATCACTAACAATATTTGGGGGAGATTCGATGACCAACAACACCAATAATTCGAGGAAGAGGCATATAGTGAATTTGACGCGACAAATTGAGGGAGGAGCATCGGCGCACCTGAGTAGCAAAAAAGATGTACCATTTATAATTTTCGATGGGGACGATTTGAGGGGAATTACTGGACCACATGAAGATGCAGTGGTCATAGGTGCAGAAGTATGTGGGGCAGAAATTCGACGAGTGCTGATTGATACAGGAAGCTCTGCTAATGTGCTTTTTAAGTCAACATATGATAGGTTGACTGCTCCTCCTCGAATAGAAAGATCAGAGAGGACTATCATTGGGTTTACTGGCGCATCAACAAACGTGATAGGGGAATTCGAAGGTGAAATTTCCTTGGGAAAAGGGCCTTTCAAGAAGAAAGTACAGGTACTTTTTGTGGTGGTGGATTGTCCATCAAGTTACAACGCTATTTTTGGGAGGTCGTGGTTGGCTAAAATGTACGCTGTAGTTTCTACAGTCCATCAATGTTTGAAGTATGTGGTCGAGGACAGAGTCGGCGTAGTTCGAAGTGATCAAAAGGTGGCAAGAGAATGCTATGCTGCTGCATTTAGACTACGTGGTAAAAGTTCTGATGATATCATGGAGAATTAGCAGTTTGGGGGGTTGTCTTGTGGTGGAACAGACGAGGGAATTGATGATCCGAGGTCAACCCCGAGTTCTGTAGTGATCAATGAAGAAATCGAAGAATATATTTTCAATAATGGCAGGGTACTTCGAATTGGCACCCTGTTATCTTTGTCGATGAGAGAAAAGTTGTTGACCTTTTTATCTGAAAATTTGGATGTGTTTGCATGGAGGTCTGAAGACGTAGTAGGGGTCCCAAGTAACATCATATGTCATAGCTTAGCGGTTGACCCGAAGGTCAAGCCGATTATCCAAAAAAGAAGGGCTTTTTCACTGGAAAAATCCGAAGCAATAGTTGCTGAGGTGGATCGACTATACAAGATGGGACACATCAGGGAGGCCAATTATCCGAGGTGGACGGCTAATCCGGTGGTAGTGAAAAAGAAGAACGGAAAATGGTGAATGTGTGTGGACTTCACGGATTTGAATAGAGCTTGTCCAAAAGATCATTTTCCGGTACCTCGAATCGATCAATTAGTGGATTCCACTTCGGGAAATAAAATCCTGACTTTCATGGATGCATTTTCGGGGTATAATCAGATTCGAATGAATCCAGATGATGAAGAAAGCACGACTTTTATTACTGACAGAGGTTTGCACTGCTATAAAGTAATGCCGTTCGGATTAAAAAATGCTGGGTCAACATATCAGAGGCTGATGAATAAGGCGTTTGCTTCACATATTGGGAGAAATATCGAAGTGTACATCGATGACATGCTTGTTAAAAGCAGGAGTGATAATGAACACATTGAGGATTTAGAAGAGACGTTTTTGAATCTTAGAGCCATACAATTGAAATTGAACCCAGAAAAATATACATTTGGAGTTCGATCTGGCAAGTTTTTGGGCTACATGATTAGTGAAAGAGGAATCGAGATGGATCCAGAACAATTGAAGGCCCTGATATCGATGTCTTCACCTCGGAATATTAAAGAAATGCAAATGTTAACGGGCAGGTTAGCAGCTTTGAACAGATTCATTTCTCGTTTTTCAGATAAGTGCTTGCCTTTTTTCCAGGTGCTACGAAGACCTAATAATTTTGAGTGGACTTCGGATTGTGAAGAAGCCTTTCTGAAGATCAAAAATCTTTTGTCCTCTCCTGAAATACTATCAAAGCCTCGAAAGGGTGAGCAGTTGTTTTTGTATATAGCAGTATCGGATTATGCAGTAAGTGCAGTTCTGGTCAGCGAGGATACGAGAATTTCGAAGCCTGTCTACTATGTCAGCAAGAGTTTGGTTGATGCTGAGAAGCGTTATTTGAAGCTCGAAAAATTGGCACTGTGTATAGTAGTGGCAGCGAGAAAGATGCGCCCTTACTTCCAGGCACATACGATTGTGGTTCGAACTTCATATCCATTAAAAAATGTTTTGCAAAAACCAGACATTTCAGGAAGGATGACCAAGTGGTCTGTGGAGTTGGGAGATTTCGATGTGCTATTCTCTCCTCGAACAGCTATCAAAGCTCAAGCCTTAGCAGATTTTTTGGTGGAGTTCCACTCAAGTAGATCCGAAGAGACGAATGATGAAAAAACTAATGTGAATCCGACGTGGATAATACGAACTGATGGGGGATCCAGTAACAAGGGGTCAAGTGCAGGAGTTGAATTGGTGGCACCAACAGGGGAATTTATGTTTCAAGCTATAAGATTTGGATTTCATGCTTCGAATAACGAGGCTGAATATGAAGCTGTGCTAGCAGGATTGCGGTTAGCAAAGATTTGTGGAGCGATGTTTGTACGCTTGGAAACAGATTCACAGTTGGTGGTTAACCATGTTAAAGGAGCATCAGAAGCTAAAAAGGAACGTTTGGTTTTGTACTTACAAGAACTTCGAGGGATGATGGCACAGTTTGAAAATGTCGAAGTGGAGCATATTCGAAGAGGGAGCAATACAATGGCTGATTCTTTGGCAACAATGTCTTACTCAGAAGAATATCCATGGATTGTAACACAACCATCGCCCTCGATCATACCGAATTCTGAGCAATGTGAAGTTGTTGATGAGGTGGTAAGTAATCCGATGTGCGCTCGAGGAGATTGGAGGTTTGACTTGTTAAACTTTATTTCAAATGGAATATTACCTATGGATAAACACTTGCTCAAGAAAATAAAGTACAAATCCCTTGGCTATGTGGTATTGGATGGAATATTGTACAAAAGGTCTGCTTCGAAACCTTTACTACGATGTTTAAGCAAGCATGAGTCTCAGAACATTCTATCCGAACTGCATGATGGGGATGGGTCAGCTCATTGTGGGTTTAGAGCTTTAACGCGTAGGGTATTGTTGGCAGGATATTATTGGCCTACCATTTTGCAAGATGCCAAGTCGTTAGTTCGAAGTTGTGACACTTTCCAAAGGTATGCAAATTTAATACACAAACCAGCGGTACCCCTAATGACGATTTCAGAGGCGGTTCCTTTCGATAGGTGGGGAATTGATTTAGTGGGACCATTACCTATGGCTTCTGGTGGGAGACAAATGATTATTGTTGCGGTTGATTATTTTTTGAAGTGGGCAGAAGCAGAACCCTTAGCTGGGACAAAAGCTAAGGATGTAATCAAGTTTATTCAAAGCAACATTTGCTACCGTTTTGGAGTACCTCAGAAAATAACAACTGATAATGGTCCACAATTTAATAACAAGGAAATGGACTCTTTTTGCTCTTCGAAAGGGATACAGCAATGCTTTTCCACTCCTTTCCATCCCCAGGCAAATGGACAGGTGGAAGTTACAAATAGATCTATTTTGGATGGCTTGAAGAAAAATTTGGCAGGAGCAGCAGGGAAATGGCCAAATTTTCTTCAAGAAGTATTATGGGCATATAGAACAACCCCTAGAGAGGCTACAAAAGAGACTCCTTTTTCTTTAGTATATGGGATGGACGCTGTGTGCCCTGCTGAATCTACATTGCCCTCTTACAGACTACTACAATATTCCGATGCAGATAACGATGAGGCTAGAAGGGTGGAACTTGATTTGTTGGAAGAAAAAAGGGTCAAGGCACATTTGAATGTGATCCATTATCAAACATTAATGAGAAGCAGGTACGATGCTAAAGTTAAGAGAAGAGAATTCAAAATTGGCGATCTAGTGTTACGAAAAGTATTTCTTCACACCAAGGATAAACACCTCGGAAAATTGGCCCCGAATTGGGAAGGTCCTTACGAAGTTAAAATGAGGGTCAAACCAGGTTCCTACAGGTTGTTAGATCAAGAAGGGAGGATGCTCAAACACCCTTGGAATATAGAGCACTTGAAATTGTACTGTGAGTAAAACTAAACTTCGAATTTTTGTAAAACAGACATACTCTTTCCTTATCTGTTGGCCCAGAAAGGTTTTAACGAGGTGTCTGGTTAATATTGAATTTTTTAATAAAATTTCTTTTGGCCATTGGTTGTTTATTATGATGTGTGATTTATTATTTTGGTAATTTGGCAAAGACTGATCATCTTTGAAAGTTGACCAAGAATAATTTTCCGAAGCGATAGCTTTGAAGAAACAACCAAATTTTCGAGGTGCCACGTCTTATGAGTGCATCTATTTTTCGAGGTGCCACGTCTTATGAGTGCATCTATTTTTCGAGGTGCCACGTCTTATGAGTGCATCTATTTTTCGAGGTGCCACGTCTTATGAGTGCATCTATTTTTCGAGGTGCCACGTTTTATGAGTGCATCTATGTTTAGAAATAACCAGTTCGAACAAGTATACCAGAAATTTAAGGTATAAAAAAGATAAGTGGTTTGATCGTGGGATAAAATACGAAGTTTACAAAAAAGGGGGGAAGTACTTAATCACATACACAAAAAAAACAAAAACAAACTACCTAGCCTATTAGGCATCATTTTCTTCTTCTTCTGATGACTCCTCTTCGGAATTATTTCCTTCTTCTGAGGAGGAGCTTGGTGGCGCTTCGAAAGCTTCCTTTGGGCGTTGTTCTTCTGGAACTCGTTTCCAAAGGTTTGATAAGTCTAGTCTTGGACAAGCAGCATGAACTTCTCGAAGAAGCTGAATAGATGTATCAATTTGAGTTTTCTTCATGCCTTCGAGCATCACAGAACTAACTTTGGTTTCAGCCTGTTTGACTGCAGCTTTCTTTTCTTCTTCGAATCCTGTTCGAAGTGTAGTAATCTCAGTCTGGCTTTTTTCCAGTTTCTCTTTAGTTTCCTTAATAAGCTCCGTAGCATCGGAAATAGCAGTAGAATGTTCAGCCTTTAGACTTTCAAGAGCCTGCAGATGAGTAGTTTTAAGAGCTTCGACTTCTTCCTTGTGTTCTTTAAGAAGCTGCTCTTTCTCAGCTTCGAATTTCTGGAGTGCTTCATTTTTCGAAGTCTTTTCAGACTCTGTTTCTTTTCTGCTCCTAGCTAACTCTTGGGCAAGACGCTCCAATTGAGTTTGAGATTTGCTCACCTCTTCGTATAACTTTGTGACTGCAGCAATTAAGTTTGGAAAAGGTTGAAGAATTGAAATTACCTCATCGGATTTCTCTGAGTGAGGAAAGACTAATGGCTGATGAACAGGAGCGATGGGGTTAGATGTCGAAGTTGTAGCAGCCTCAGTAGAAATTGGTGGAACAATATTGGCAGGTTGAGAGCCAGAAAACACAAAATCTCCACTTGAGTTAAAGTCTTCGAAGTTCAGATAATCATCTATTTGTTTATCTCCAAGTGTTATTTCTCCTTCAGGGTTTTCCTCAACAAAAGTTTTACCCTGCGCCTCGGAAGCTAGCACAGCCTCTAGTATATCAGCTTCATTCTTTTCATTTGGCTTGCTAGACTTACTCTCTTTCTTTTTTGGAGAAGTGTCCTTTTTCTTTTTCTTTTTCAGGACAGGCTGGTCTTCTTCGGATATGGTGGGAAGCGAAGGTGCAGATGTTTTTCTTTTCCCTACACTCTTCGAAGTCTTGGAAGGCTTAGCCTTGCTTGTGCTGGTTTTCTTCTGGGTCAACTTTCCTTTTTTATTTGAAGGAAGATGGCTGTCACTTCGATTCCGAAGCGGAAGATAGCATTTCCCATCTGGTGCAAGTATCCTCTGAACTGCTAGAAGGGGATCTGGTTGCGTCATCGGATCTTGAGGGAAGTCAGCCCCTAAAGATATACGCCACAGATGGCTATTAACAAAGTTAATAGGCTCGAATGCTGAATGGAAGCCATTTCCCCAAGACTTTTCAGCCCACTCAGCCATTTTCTGGAAGATAAGTTTGGCTTCTTTTCGACGACTCTTAAATCGCCTCGGAATTTCTAAAGAGAGACAAATAGTTAGCTAAATAAATTGATTCAAAAACAACTAGATAAGTAAAGGAAAGTATCACTTACTACTGTCTCTCCAAGTGAGGGTAAGTTTGGAAGGATTGGCATCGGAAATATCTTTGCCATTTTCCTAGGCACCTGACAGGAAGACGAATCTTTGCTTCCAGAACTTATCGGTTTCGAGGAGGTCGTCGATAATTTTTAAGTCATCTTCAAGGGTTAAGTAATAAAACGGCAGAACTGGGCCATTTGAAATTTTGGTTACTGAGATGAAGTCCTCGATTTCGAGGGGAATGCCTCCAAGCCTCGATACCATGATTGCTGAGAACAAAGTGAAGCGCAAATTGGGGGTGACTTGTGTTGGGCACAATCTGTGGATTTCGAAGAACCTTACTATCATCGGATCAAGGGGAAATCGAAGTCCCCAGTTGAAGAGCTCAGGGTACACTACTAGCTCATCTTTTTGACAGTTTAAGGGTGTCTCTCCTTCAACTGGTAATCGAAGAATCATATTGTCAGTTAACCCCCATAGCCTTCTGAGTTGCTCTTTCTCTGATTCGAGGTAGTAGCTGTAGGATACATTCTTTAAGGCAAGAATGTACCAAGCAGAAAGAGGTTTGAGATTTTCTTGAACTAAGGAGGCAACGTTCTTGGGAAGTGTAACAAGAGCTTTTTTCCCTCGAATCTTCTTTGGAGGAGCTACACCATCAGCCTCGGATTCCTCTTCGGATTCAGTAGCTTCTGAATCGTCTTTTTTGTGATCTTCATCGGAGTGACTTCGGATTTGAGACTCCTGTTGAGTCACAGGAATTGGCTGACTACACTTTGGTGTAATGTCATCCACTTCTTGTGGGGGAGGAGGAGAGTGTTGAGGAGGAGAAGAATTTTCTGCTTCTTCACCCATTACTAGAAAAGGTGATTTTTTGGCACGTTTAGCTCTGATAGCCTCGAATTGAGGAGGGAGTGGTTTGGATTGAAGGTTTTTTGTCTCTTCGACTTGAAGGACAGGAGAATTGGGTTGTGATTTATTATCAGTTGGTGGCTTATCTAAAGTAACGACTCTAGATTTCCGATGAGGTCTTAACAATGAAGAATTGGCTGGATTTTGAGGAGGAGAGGTTGTTGGATTATTTTCTGGGTTCGAAGCTAAAGGTGAAGACGAAGTGACAAGGTTAGGATCGAAGTTACCATATTCAAAAGTCGTAGAAGAAGAGTGAGGACCGTTGTAGATCAACCCAGCAGCTTTGTACTCTTCGGCTCTTTGAGAAATACAAAGATAATCGTAGGCACCAAATACTTGGTTACTGGAACCAGGAAAAAGATTTTTCTTTGATTTTACTGGTTTTCTGGGTTTATATCTAATATATCTGGGGTATTTTCTCATACAATGGGAGTTGATATGAGAGATAACTTTGGTAGATAAGAAAAGATGAAGTGAGTTGAAGGTTTATGAAGATCAGGTTGAAGATGAAGAGGTTGAAGATGAAGAACAGGTTGAAGATGAAGAACAGGTTGAAGATGAAGAACAGGTTGAAGATGGTTCAAAAGACGATTTCTCTAAAAAGTTCTTAATGAATGAATAGCTGGGTATTTATAGGATAAAAGAATGACGTCGAGAATGTGAAAGAGTAGAACAAGTAAGTTGCTTTCATTGGTTGGAATATGAAACGAAAAGGAAACGTGTAGTGTCACAGGTCTACTACTAGAGGTCTAATCAATCTATCAGGTAGGGATCAGAGATTTCGAAGTGTTATTAAACTATGTTTGAAGTAATAATGTTCGAAGAAGAGGCAAATCTATACCACAAGAAGTCAAATTCGAAGAGGAGTTAAAGTCAAAGAAAAGTCATAGACCATTGAGTTTAATCATAATAAAGACATAAAGTGATGAAAATGGTGTTGATCTGAGGAAGAATTCGAGGGGTGATGAAAATGGTGTCGATCCGATGAAGAATTCGAGGAGTTAATAGTTCTTATAAATATCTATATAAGAACTAGGGGGGCTACTGATAAGGAAAGATATTCCTCAGGGACATAAGTGTAATTAATAGGGACTAAAGTGATAATTTCTGTAAATATAGGATTAAATTAGGCTTTAGGAGAAATATGAGGGTTAAATCGTAAATATACCAATATGTAACCGTTTCTCTAACTAACTCACCCTGCCTATTTAAGGAGGCTGAAGAGGTTACTTTGACCTATGAAATATTCAGAAGCACTTTTCACTACTTTAAATTCTCTTTGAAGACTTTCTGTTCTTAATTCTCTTACTACAACATTAATTCATACCAAAACTTACATCTAACTTTAACTTCTTTAGATTATATGATATTTGTCAGTAGGTTAAGAAACCTACCTACACACAACCTATTGACTTCAACCGTTAGGTGTACGTAATGATTAAAGAATGAATAAGGCACTAGTATTGAACTCCATGTTAATAAAACTTTAAATAGAGGGAAAACATAATTAGGTAAAACGAATTACAAAAAGTATTCAAAACAAATCAAGGGTTAAAATTGTATTTAGTCGTAACTGTATCAATACTGATTCTAGCAACATGACATAAACATATTAATTAATATTTATTCTTGTATTAAAATACTAAAATCATATAAAGACACACATATCTATCATAATAAAGTTATCATACTTTTCATCTACATATAATGATAATAGATTAGATGCCTGAATCTCGATAAGATGATAATATTGTTTATTATAGTGTTCGGTAATAATTGATAATTTCTCTAAATTATTCGAGTCTAAATGAATGTTACCCATTAAATAATATATTACTAAGGATAAATCCTCAAGAAAATAGCACTCACACAATAATTCAATTAACGTGTCTTGAAGAATGGCTAGTTAAATTGATAAAATCTTAAGGCTCGACCAATATAAAGTGATATTCAAATGAATTACAAAATAATAGTTAACCAGCATTAACTTGTTCAAAATGATCAAAACATATACATATGTTCTCCAATCAAACACTATATAAATTCTAAAAAACAAAGACATCTCATCGATCTCATGTATTGTTACAAATTCAAACCATTGAGTAAGGTCAAATAACCTACGGTTGACTATAACCATAGTAAAAATATAAAATATTAAAAGTTTTGACATACTATAACGACCTATGATGTCGTTGACCCATTCCAAGTTAGTTTCATAAATATCCGGTAATAAGAAGATTAGGATGAACTTCGAAATATTTCTTGATTATATGGTTAATACACTAATTCTAATGCTTTTATAATGGTGAGAAATATTGTTATGATGCTTACGAGCATGGATGATGGTACATCACTAATCTGTATACATTTTTTATAAAAAATAATAAATAAAAGCTAAATTAAATGCATAATAAATCAAAACTAAGAAACACGAAAACCAAAATCAACGTAGGAGGTCAATTTTAATTTTTGTATTTGGCAATCAATATCGATGTAGACGGTCGATATTGCATGCGGTTTGTGAAAGCTATTGTTTATACGAAACCTAACTTTAGAAAATAGAACGTACTTTAGACTTGTGACGTCGACATATGATGTCGAAGAACCTAACTTCGACATAATTGGTCGATATTGATGCACGAGTCGTTATCTAGTTAATAAATAACAGGTAACCAAAAAGACTAAAATTAACAATTTTGATAACAACTGAAAAGCAATAACTTGGTAAAATCTCAACATCGATGGTTAACTAACAATTACAACTAATTTAAACCATTCAACGATAACACATATAGGTTTTTAAAGTTATTTAAAAAATAATCAGCAACGCAAAATGTCACGATTTTAAAGTGTGCGAAGCTTGAAGAAATATAAATGCAGCAATAAAAACTAAATGAAGCTAACTAAAACATAAACAAATAACATATGATGATTTTTGTTCATAAAATCTTAAAAGAATGATTTTAGAAAAAAATGTGTTCAATAATTAGATTACTTGAATATATTTTATATTTGTTTCTTGAATTTTCGGATTACGCCGTCAACACAGTACTAATCAGAGAGGAATTAATAGAATCTAAATAAATATACTATGTAAGTAAAACTTTATTACAAACTCAAACTATATACTTATAATTAGAAAATAATTACTATAGAGTTGATAGTTGCAACAATAAATATGAGATCGTACTTTCAAGCTCATACAATAATGGTTCGATATTCATTTCTTTTGAGAAACGTGATACAAAACCTAATATATGTGGAAGACTAACTAAGTATCTAGTAAAATTAGAAGAATACAACACATGAAAGTTAGAAATGATATAAGAAGTAACAACCAAGGTCTACGAGTTGGAGTGTATCTCATATCAAAAATATAAGTTATCATAAGTCAATCCATCAAGTTGGGATTTTCAGCCTCTAATAACAAAGCAAAGTACAAAGTTGTAATTTCATAATTACAGCTAGCCAAAAAATTTAGAGTGAAAATACTTCAACTACTCATACATTCATAATTAATGGTCAACCAATCATTAGGCAAGTTGAAAGAACTTCGACCCCAAGTTTCTCAATTTGAGAAAGTTGAATTTGAACATATCCCAAGGCTGAAAACACAATTCTTGGTGCACTTGCATCTTTGGCATGCACAACTTCCACCCCATGAGTAATATTTCAAGAAAAATAATATATTACCTTACCCAATCAATTTGTATCAACATTTAAATTTACACGAATGATGGTAATAGATGGAGAAAAAGAATAATAATAATAATAATATAGAACCCTAATTAAGAAGTATCGCGTTGAAGGAATAATCCTCTAAGATAAAGAAAAGCAAAAAAAAAAAATAGTCGACAAGATTCATATGGTTATCAAACACACTTTACAAAAGAATGCTAACCAAACTGTTACTTTGATGCTTTATCCCTGATGGAGTAGCCTTTAATATATAATATTTATATGATGGAGAAGGAAGTACCCACTGCGGTCAAAAGTAACTTCAATTAAAAAAAATCTTCGGAGTTAATATTAGCCCACAATAATGGAAGATGTTAAGAAAAAGTCCAAGTAGTATGACCTATGTCAACAGTTCTATAACTTTATATAAGTTCTAAATATTATTAAAAATAATATCATAAGAAATCCCAATTCATAGATAGGGCTTGGATATTGTAGGTCCCTTACCAAGAGCTCTAGAATGAAGAAAAGTTCTACTAGTTATTGTAGATTACTTCTAAATTTAGTTAGAGTAATTTTTTTAGTAAAAATCATGAAAAAAGAACTCATCATTTTCCTAAAGGTCAACATATGTTACACATATTAAACTCTAAGGGTCATTAACACAAATAATAGAACCCAATTCTAAAATGACAAACTCACACAGTTTTGCGCTCAATAAGAAATAAACTAAAAAAATTATTTCACATTCCATCCCCAAGTTAACGGCCAAGTGAACGTAACCAAAAAATTTCTCACACTTTAGATTTATGTTTTATAAAGTATACCCAAGTCATACAAGAGAAGTCATCAACAAATAACATAAAATGTTGAAAATCATTCTTATTCGAGTATGGTACATACCCCCACACATCTGAGTCTACGAACGAAAACATAGACTCAATACTTTAGCTAATATAAGTTTGATGATGTTTTTTTTCTAATAAACAAGTTTCACATAAAAACGAGCATCATTTTGGGCATCATTATTCTAAAAAGGACAGGAAATAAAATACAAAGATAACTAAAGAAGGGGTGACCTAAGCGTCGGTGCCACAACCAAATTTATCTATTAAATGTCCTATGCGAAAGTAAAATGTTCCATCGTAAACCACTTCATTAACATAGTAAACACCGTCCCGCTAGTATCACGTCCAATAATGTTCTTCGTATAAATGTCATGAAAAAGAAAAAATCGAGTAATATTAGTACTACAAAATTCAATTCATATGTTAAATACTCAATGATAAGAGTTTGTAAGATAATGATGGAACGTAAAGGCATATTTTTAATTTCAACTATAGAGAAATAAGATTCAATATTTCTTCTTTGACTTTGGCTAAACCCTCATTTGCATTTTCAACATGAGGTTTTTTAGGTGGTACCCGATCAATAATATCTCATAGGTCACGGGTCATTGTGTTTGTAGCCCCAAAATATAAAATTTATTATGTTATTTTACCTTCATAATTTAGTCTTACAAAGCTTTGTTGTCCATTATTTTTCCCTTGAATGATGCCTCTACTGGAATGAACTTTTTGAATGCTATTAACGACATGTGCCTTGGCTTTTTGTGGTCGTCTTCTCACTATTTTGGGTACCCTACCAACTCAATCAATTCTTATTGGTATGTTTGTGATTTTAGAAATGTATACACTTTAACTTGAATGTATCCTCCCATTATGAGGATTTACACTGACTTCCAATAGATTTTGAATGACCATTTCGTTATTTTCCTCGTGATTCTAGTTTGCTTTTAAAGCCTATTGATTTTGATGTTAGTCTTATTCTGATTTCACCTGATGATGGATAATCTCATTGTTGGTTGTTGGATTTAAAATTTGTAGTATGGTTATCTCTTTTCTCGCTATTGCATAGTTTGATTCAACTAAGGGAATGAGATCATGTTTAAAGATATCTCTCTGGACTACTTCGTATATGTCATCAATGACTGTAAAAAACTGGTAAAGTCTTGGTTCAGCTAAAAAATTATGTATATGTTTGTATCCTCATGATACTTCATGAGATTTGGTGATCTCCTGCCAATGCTCATCTAAATATTTTGTAAAGTATTTCACAAATTTTCAAGAGTATCACTTCTATGATGTACTGCACTTGCTCTTCTGTGCAGTTTATATATTTGAAATGAGTCTTCGCAACTACATATATTACAGTGAATCCATTCCACATGGTTCAATTCGTCACATACTGGTGCAACATTATTAAATAAAGATGTCTCAATGTTTTGAACGATCTAAATAAACACAACTTGGTCAGATTGCTCCCATCTTACATATGTTGGATATGTTGCATCTTGTGGTTTACCACTCAGATGTTGTCCCTTCTATCTTCCTCCAATTACCTTTTTTATAAGACATGTCCGTAAAATGTAATTTTCATTGGTGAGTTTGAAGCCAAATTAAGAGGCAGTGAGAACTAATTTCAGTTGATTGTTAATTGACCAATCCGTTTCTGAGCAGATTTTTTATTTGTAACGTCAATTCATCGGGAGCATTTGAGTTTTTGTTTATAGTAATGCTTGAATTTTATTCTCACATGTTGGTCGTGGACACAAGAATACGCATTGGTTAATTTGTTTTTCTGCTGAAGATACAATGTTTTATGAATACCCGAAGAGCACTCTTTCATACCATGTAGAAAAATAAAAAACAATTATTATTGATTTTGTTGTTGTTATATTTTCATGTACAATACCTCTATTTATATTAGTATGTTATTATGTTTCAAATGGCAAAATAATATTCTAACTAATGCAATATTTTCCTATAATAATATTGTTCCAATTTAATAATATTTTTAAATTAAAAATATATTATTCAATATTCTTTATAATTGAATAATATTCTTACATCAAGAATATATTATTCAAATATTAACCAATCTTTTAATTTTTAATTAAATTTTATTCTAAAAAATTGATAATGATAATTTTCAATAGGTTGATGTCAAACTAATATAGAATATTATTTTAAATGATAAATACAATACAAGTGACAAATGCGAGACATTATATAAAAATATATGATAGATGGTGAATAAATTAAAATTTTAGATGGTGAATAAATTAAAATTTTAGATGGTAGCTAGAGAGACACTATCAATATTCAAATAATAATAATATATTGAAAAGAGATAATGAGTTAGCTGACAAAAACATTGGTGAATGTTAATAAAATCATTTTTTATATAATTTTATATTAAAATATATGATAGATGTGGAATAAAATAAACTTTTAGGTGGTAGCTAAAGAGACTAAAGGGAAAATGAGATACCAGCCAAAACATTCGGATGGATATTAACAAAATCAATTGTTTTTTGCATAATTTTATATTGAAACAAAAGGATAAAAACTTCTTTATATTTTGAGATATTAATCTTGTAATGATATTTAATTTGGATAAAATATTATAAATGTATGACCATATATCAATTTTTTATTGTTTTATAACTATCGACTTAAAATAATAATGCGTCGACAACTATAGTTTTGAGATAAAATTTTAAATCTTAGTTTTTAGATTTTATTTGGACATAAATTACGTTAAATTATACGAAAAAATATATTTAATATTACATGGACAAATGATTTTTAGCCTATAGTTGTAATTGTTGGATTTCATTGACTTTGTTTTATTGAATTTTAAACCGCTAAAAGAAAATTTTGTTTTATTAGAAAACTTATATGAGGAATAAAAATTATTATTAATAACACATTTGTTTAAGTTTTGAATTCACATTTTTATTTAAAAGGAAGTTATATAGAAGTATCAAACGTTGGGTGTATATTACAATAAGGTAAGAATACATTACTCTTTTTACGTGTCAATTCAACAATAATCAATAAATTTAATAAATCCCGATAAAAACTTATTATGGATATATGTTTGACATATTTGAGTAATGTTTTAAAACATTACCTCTCATATAAATAAAAATTAGAAAACATAAACTAAATAACCAAATTGTCCTTCCTACATCGATACCTGCTCTCTACAAAACTTACTTATTCGTCTCCCACAAGCACCAAAAATCATAGAAATTAAAGTCATTCAAGATCCGATGTATTTTCCGATCAAAGCTTCAAAGTAATTCACATGAAAAGCTAACAAAATAATGTAAGAAATTCTTGTCTCGATGATCTTGTTCTTCGAAAAAACAGATCGTTTTACTGTTTTTAATAAAACTACGGTTTCATTGTAAGGTTTTTTTCGATTTTTGGTTAATGTAGTCATTGTCTTCTTCATTTATATCAGTTTTGGGTGATATTTGTTAGTTTTTTATTTTTTTAGTATATAGTTACTTCTGTCTCTCATCCATTAACATATACTGTTTACTCGTGTCTCGCTTTACTAAGACATGTGAGGCTCATTCATCAATTTCCTACAATCCTGCATAATTACTGCAAAACAGAGTCCAAAGGATATGAATTTTTTCTCGTTACATTATCAGTTAATTCTCCGGGAAGAATTTCATGCCTCAAAGAAAGTATAACCACTTGTTCAAAAAAATCTTCCAACCTATTATTAGTTTGTACGAAAAATTTAGTATAATCCTTTAAGCTTTCTCTAATCAACTGGCAACACTAAATTATTGAGTCTTTATTTCCTATTTTTTATTTACTTCCTACAAACTTCATTTAGAAAGAAATCCAAAACATATCAAACTTCTTAATAGATCCCTACGGAAGCCAATTATACCATTTCAAAGTATATTTGCAAGTTTGGAAGAAATGCCGACACAATATTTTATCATCGTCTTTTTATTCATCATAAAGTTCTTGAACTGTTCGATGTGGTTATCTGATATCTTTACTCCCATCGAAGCTTTCTATCTTAGATATGTTGAATGGCCTAGATAGATGTCTAAAGATAATTTTTGCAAAAAGAGAAGACTGTCTCCAATTATGTTCCTAACTGTATTGGTTACCCTCATTAACTGTCGCATAAATTTCATGTTCGGATTGTAACCTAATCCTTACTTTTTCTTTCTAAAAATACTCCTAAACAAAGTATTGCAGACTATTTGGACACTAAAAGATCTTCGTATCGCAAAATCACCCCTGAACACTCTTAAAACTCTTCAGTGGCGCCGTCTGTGGGAAACGAAGATTGCCCTGACGACAATCGCTTCCTGGAAATAATTCCTCATCCGAGGGAGATTATGGAAGAGCAAATGGACGATTTTGTTAACAATTGCGAGGAGAATCTGGTGGCGACGATTATCGGAACGACATGGAATACGAGGCACGTGAGGGACAGCGAGTCGGAGACATTTTTTATGACTCAGATCTGTTGGCTCGAAAGAATGAACTATTGCTGGAGATCGAAAGATTGAAGGCAGAAAAGGAAACTGCTCAGGAAAATCTTCACTTTGAGATAAGAAGAGAGCCAGATAGTGGAAAAGAGGAGCGCGAAACCGATTTTCATCCTAGAGCCAGGGACGACAGATATAGGGGATACGAACGAAGATCGTCGAGGAGGAAGGAAAAACGACGTTTAGATTCTTCTGACTCGAGCGATTATTCTAGATACAGCTCGTCGGAGTCATCTCCTAGGAAAAATCACAGAAAGAAAAGACATGGTCGAGGACACGCAGATCACCGGAGGGGCAGAAGCTCGGAGAGGAAATCCCCGAGGGAGAAGAGTTATCATGCTCAAGTTAATGAGCGGGGCTATGGCCAGACAAAGTTCCCCTCTAGAAACCAAAATGTTGGCCCGCGAAATTCAGAGTGGCACCATCAATATACCCTACCATCCGAGGCGGGATTATATTTTCCGAGCCATGAAAAATTGAGATCCAATGTTTATCAAACGGGTCACAATTGGAGGGCTTCTCCTTTGGCCTCGGAAATATTATTGGGCAATCTCCCAAAGTATATCGATATCTCGAATTTAGAAAACTTCGATGGGACACAAGACCCTGATAACCACATCGAGAAATTTAAAAACTTCATGATTAATTTTGATGACGATGATAAATTGTTGTGTATAGCGTTTTCTCAGACCTTCAAAGGGGTAGCTTCCAAGTGGTATAATTGGCTTCCACAGGGGTCGATAAAGAATTTCGATATGTTCTGGAATATCTTCAGACAACACTTTGTGAGGAGCAAAAAGTTCAGAGCTAATGGAGATACAATAATCTATTGCAGACAAAAGGTTGGGGAAAGCTTGAAGAACTATACCAATCGATTCGTCAAAACAAAAACTTGTATGGAGTATTTTAAAGACTCAGTGGCACTTGCGGCTTTCAGGATGAGCCTGCTCCTCGGCTTATTAAAGGACATGGTGGCGGAGAGTCAGGCTATGACTATCGGAGCCTTGTTGGATCATGTCGAGAAGAGAATCCTGGTAGAGGAAACTCAGGCATCTGAGAAAGGATCCGGCGACCAATTGGACCAGAACCAGTTTCAAAGATCTGAGTCTAGTAACCAAGACCAAGGGCCTCGTGCCAATGTTCAGGCCAAAAGTACAGGTCAGTATCCGCCGAGGCAGAAAACAAACCCACAATATTATGGCAACTAGCAAAATTACAATCAAGGGGCCAGACTAATGTTGAATAAATGGGTTCGACCGGACTACTTCGTGGAGGTAACAGAAAGTGTTGCTGCTATATTTGATAAGGCGAGATCCACAGTACCATTCAGGAAACCTTTTCCTATCCAGACTCTGAGGGAAATCAGAAGTGTTAACAAGTATTGTAAGTACCACAAAGATATCGGGCACGACACCAAGGACTGCATAGCCTTGAAAAAAGAAGTGCAAGCTTTGATCGAAAATTGAATGTTGTTAGAATTTATCAAAAAGCACTCTCAGAAAAATGCTATGGTAAAGACTATTCCAAAGAACACTGATACAGCCATGGTGATTTCCGAGGAGGTTGATGTTTTCGATATTGAACAAGAGTATCTGGATCCCAAGAAGGGTAGGAACAATGTGAATATGGTGGAAGAGGTTATTCCGAGGGGAAGAGTGAACAACCTATGTGCTCTCTTTGAGTCGTTGGCAATCTTTGGAGGGGATACCATCGCAGGGATTCTAATAGCTCGCGGAAGAGGCACATGGGCAACCTCACTACCCAGATTGAGGCGAGGGTGTCAGCACAAATGCACCAATCTCCCTCCCCCATCATATGTTTTGATGATGATGATATGTGAAATGGCACGGGCCCACATGAGGATATGGTGGTGATTGTCGCGGGTATTACTGGAGATCAAGTTCAGAAGATACTTATTGATGCAGGAAGTTCGGCGAATATCTTGTTTATGAGCACTTACAGGAGGATTTCTGACCCACCAGTTATATGACGTTCTGACAGAACCATAGTGGGCTTTACCGGCGCTACAGCAGTAGTGGTTGGAGAATTTCAGTGTGTGGTCGAGCTAGGCCGTGGGCCGTTCAAGAAGGAGGTGGAAGTATTTTTTATTATTGTCGACGCACCAACTTCGTATAACGCTATTTTGGGTCGCTCTTGGTTGTCCCGGATGCATGGTGTAATTTCGACAGTACATCAGTGTCTAAAATATATGGTAGGGAACAACATTGGGATAATCAGAAGTAGCCAGAAAATGGCCCATGAATGTTATCAGATAGCTTTATCCTTAAAGGGATTTCGGGGAGAAACATCGGATAAGGCATAGCAATTAACGGGGCCTTCCTCGGAAATTATTCCATGTGATGATCTGAGGGATACCCCCGGATTTCTGGTCCCAGAAGAGGATTCTGAGGCACATGAATTTGAAAGCGGCAAATCTCTGAAGATTGGAGTAAAGCTTTCTTTTGAGTTTAGAGAAAGATTAAATGCGTTTTTGTCTAACAAATTCGATATGTTTGCTTTGTGTGTACAGGATATCACGGGAGTACCATCGGAGATAATATGTCATAAACTTGCGGTACGACTTGATGTTAGACCAATTGTCCAGAAGAGGAGACCAGTTTCTCCAGAGAAGGCTACAGCTATTCTTTTGGAAGTGGAGAGGCTATTAAGCATAGGCCACATTCACGAGTCGCATTATCCCGTATGGGCCTCGAATCCAGTCTTGGTCAGGAAAAAGAATGGCAAGTGGAGAATGTGCGTTGACTTCACAGTCTTAAACAAAGCTTGTCCTAAGGATCCATTTTCGATGCCCCGCATTGATCAGTTTGTGGATTCGACCTCGGGTAATCGATTGTTGTCTTTCATGGATGCGTATTCTGGGTACAATCAGATTCGGTTGGATGCTCACGATGAAGAAAGCACTTCATTTATTACCGAGAGAGGATTATATTGCTACAAGGTTATGTGATTTGGCTTTAAAATATGGGGGAAACTTATCAGCGTCTGGTTAACAAAACCTTTGAGGGACAGATTTGTCGGAATGTCGAGGCGTATATTGACGATATGTTAGTTAAGAGTTTGCAGGACGAGGATCATTTCGCTGATCTGGAGGAGACTTTTAATAATTTGAGTAAGGTCAATTTGAAACTAAACCCGGAAAAGTGTGTTTTTGGGGTACGTTCGGGCAAGTTCCTTGGATATATGATTAGTGAGAAAGGCATTGGGCTGACTCGGGCCAAATAAAAGCTTTAATCACCATGACTCCACCTTGAAATATCAAGGAAGTCTAGATATTGACAGGGAGATTGGCAGCATTGAATAGATTCATTTCTCGATCCTCGGATAAATGTGCACCTTTCTTTAAGGTGTTGGGAAACGCAAAACAATTTAATTAGATGATGAGTGTTTGGTAGATTTTTTCAAATTCAATAATATTTGGCATCCCCTGATATACTATCTAAACCATTGTTGGGGGAAAGATTAATTATCTATGTAGCAGTTTCAGATTGTGCGGCCAGCGCTGTTTTACTCCGCGAAGAAGACTCTCTTTTGAAACCTATCTATTATGTCAGTAAGAGTTTGTTGGATGCAGAGAAACGATATCTCAAGTTGGAGAAGGTAGCTTTAGCTTTGGTGACAGCTGCCCGAAAGATGAGACCTTACTTTCAAGTGCATCATATAGTTGTTCGGACGACTTTCCCCCTAAAAGATTTGTTACAAATGCCCGATATCTCTGGGAGGATGACTAAATGGTCAGTAGAATTGGGAGATTTTGACATAGCATTTGAGCCTTGAACGGATATAAAAGCCCAAGTTTTAGCTGATTTCTTGGTTGAATTCCACTCAGACAGAGAGGACATGGAAACTATTGACCATTTTGATGACACAGAATGGTTGATACGAACGGATGGAGGGTCGAATAACTCTGGAAGTGGTGCATGTGTCCAATTAATTTCTCCAGAAGGGATAACTATGTTTCAAGCTATTCGATTTGGTTTCAAAGCAACTAATAATGAAGCGGAGTATGAGGCAACATTGGCGGGGTTACGTTTAGCTCGAATATTTGGGGCCAAAAGATTAAACTGATCAGTGACTCACAGTTGGTAATACACCAAGCTTTGAGGGAATCTGAGGCCTGAAAAGATAAGCTGATACAATATCTTAAGGCATTAAAAGCTTTGGTTTCTGAGTTCGAGGAGGTCAAATATGAACACGTTCGAAGAGAGGCAAATGTTGTCCCAGATTCTTTGGTCGCAGCTTCACGAACGGAGGGATACACATGGATTTTAATTCAGGAACATCCTTCGGTTATGATCGATGTGGAGCATTCACTGAATGTTGCCGAGGTGAGCAATGTGATCCAAGATGACTGGAGGTCAGCAATTATTGACTTCTTGGAAAACGATACTTTACCTGCTGGAAAGTACGAGGCCAGGAAAATCAGGTTCAAGTCTCATGGGTATATCATGTTGGGAGGCATTTTGTATAAGAAATCTTTGAACCGACGATTACTAAGGTGTTTGAACAAGGATGAGTCGCAATTTGTTTTGTCTGAATTTCACGATGGGGAAGGATCAACCCACTGTGGGTATAAGGCGTTGATTCGACGGGTGTTTATGGCTGGTTATTATTGGATGACTATCGCTTCAGATGCAAAAGACTTGGTAAAATGATGTGACACATGTCAGCGCTATGCCAACGTAATCCACATGCCTGGGGTATTATTGGAGAGTATTTTAGAGGCGGTCCCATTTCACAGGTGGGGCATTGATTTAGTTGGGCCCCTACCAATGGCATCTGGAGGCAGACATACTATTATAGTAGCGGTGGATTATTTTTCTAAATGGGTGGAAGCGGAACCCTTAGCAGGGACCAAAGCCAAATATGTAATTAAATTCGTTGTGTCAAATATTTGTTGTCGCTTTGGGGTACCATTGCAAATCACAATGGATAATGGGCCTCCGTTCGATAACAAGGAGTTTAAAAGTTTTTGCCTTTCGAGAGACATACGACAATGTTTTTTTGCCCCATTTCATCCCCAAGCTAACGGACAAGTGGAAGTGACCAATCAAACAATTCTTGATGGTTTGAAAAAGAATTTGGAAGGAAAGGCAGGAAAATGGCCTGATTATTTACAAGAAGTATTGTGGGCTTATAGGACAATGCCTCGAACGGCCACTGTTGCATCTCCATTTGCTTTATTCTATGGCATGTATGCCATAGTTCCTTCGGAGATTGTTTTCCCTTCATATCGTGTGGCAACTTATACAGCAAACGTGAATGATCAAAGTAGAGCTCTGAAGTTAGATTTGGTTGAAGAAAAAAGACAGCGTGCACGGTTGAAGTCTTTATATTACCAAACTCTTATGAGGAGTCGATATGCATCTAAAGTAAAACATAGAGATTTTAAGGTGGGGGACAAAGTACTACGCAAAGTCTTTCTACATATTAAAAAAAAGAGTCTTGGTAAATTGGGACCAAATTGGGAGGGCCCTTATGAAGTAACCGAGAAAGTAAAGCAGGGCACGTATCGATTACAAGATAAGGAAGGGCGATATCTACGGCTTCCATGGAATATTGAACACTTAAACTTGTATCTTGAATGAGGAACTAGTTAGAGTGTAACATTTGTCCTTTTTTGTATCTCAAAGTTCCAAAACATAGTGAGGGCATACTCTTTCCTATCCTGATAGGCACAGGAAGGTTTTAACGAGGTGTCCCAATGAGCTGCTTAATAGAACGTGCTTTTTCCCTTAAACTATTATTCGGGTCACAATAAGTTGTGTCTCGAATTGTTTATCCCTTCAAACTATTGTTTGGGTCACAATAAATTGTGCATCGAATTTTTCTTTGCCTTAAACTATTATTTAGGTCACAATAAGTTGTGCCTCGAATTGTTTATCCCTTCGAACTATTATTTGGGTCACAATAATTTGTGCCTCGAATCTTTCTTTGCCTTAAACTATTATTCGGGTCATAATAAGTGGTGCCTCGAATTGTTTATCCCTTTGAACTATTGTTTGGGTCACAATAATTTGTGCCTCGAATTTTTCTTTGCCTTAAACTATTATTTGGGTCACAATAAGTTGTGCCTCGAATTGTTTATCCCTTCGAACTATTGTTTGGATCACAATAATTTTGCCTCGAATGTTTCTTTGCCTTAAACTATTATTTGGGCCACAATAAGTTGTGCCTCGAATTGTTTATCCCTTCGAACTATTGTTTGGGACACAATAATTTGTGCCTCGAATTTTTCTTTGCCTTAAACTATAATTCGGGTCACAATAAGTGGTGCCTCGAATTGTTTATCCCTTCGATCTATTGTTTGGGTCACAATAATTTGTGCCTCGAATTTTTCTTTGCCTTAAACTATTATTTGGGTCACAATAAGTTGTGCCTCGAATTGTTTATCCCTTCGAACTATTGTTTGGGTCACAATAATTTGTGCCTCGAATTTTTTCTTTGCCTTAAACTATTATTCGGGTCACAATATGTGGTGCCTCGAATTGTTTATCCCTTCAAACTATTGTTTGGGTCACAATAATTTGTGCCTCGAATTTTTATTTGCCTTAGACTATTGTTTGGGTCACAATATATTTGAGCCTCGAATTGTTTAATACTTTGAACTAATTTGGGTCACAATATGTTGTGCCTTGAATTGTTTAAACCCTTACGCTATTATTTGGGGCATCATATTTGGCACCTAAACTTTCTTAGTGCCATGCCTTAGCTTATTTCTTTTTAGATAGTCTTATCATAGTTCTTGATGCATACCACAGCGCGAATTAATATAGATTAACTATTGAATCGATATTAAATTATGATACGAGTTGGCAAACACTTAGGATAAAATGATAAATAATGAGTTACATGGTCAAACATTCCCAGTGGGGGCATACACAAACATCCAAGGAGTACATATCCTCGCATAAAGTAAGAAGGGAAACAAAAACTGCCTTAGAAGGTCTTATACACAAAAAAAACTACAAACTATGCCAACATATTTTACCTACTACTGAGATTCATCGGGGGAATCACTTTCCTCGGAGTCTGATGACTCACTCTCACTGACAACAATATGGGGAGGACGAAGATCCGGGGACACAAGTTTCCAAAAGCTTCCTAGGTCGTATTCGGGGTGCTCTGCATGAAGTTGGGTTATTAAGCATGCTCGAACTGTTGCGTCTCGTTCAGCAAGATTGTTTGTGCACTTGGTCGCATATGCATTCATAGCCTTTTCCTTCTCTTATTCCACCTGCCGAGGAAAATCTCTGATGCGATCTGCCAACTTTTCTCTATCGTTGAATATCTTTTCATAATCATTGCAGCAGTCGTTAAAACCTTTGCGTGCCACTTCTTGAGCTTTTTGATATTCCACAATGAGTTTCTCTTGGCCCTCCGTCTTCTTTTGGTAGAGGTCCCTTTCTTCTTGACAGCACCTTTCAAGCATGATGATGTAAATTTCAGACGCATATAGTCTTTCATATAGTGCATCTGCGTGGCTCTCCACAATGACATATTGCCTCTTGGCTTCTTCAAGTTGCGAAGCCAGCAGGGAGGCTTTGAACTTATAGTGATTTTTTCGATCTTCAAGATGTTGCATTTTCCTTCCCTTAATGACAGAAGTATGTAGCAAACTTCGAAGACTTAATGAAAACTCATCATCAACAGGAACTTCGAAGGAGTTGGTGGGTGAGCCTAGTACTGTAGGATCGTAATCTGAAGTCTCCCCTATTACAATGTTCATGTCCACATTCTGAGGTGGTTGGCTCCGAGGAATGGGAAGTGGTGCCAGCACAGGGGAATTGTCGATGAAGGTAGGCCTCGAAGTTTGAGTTTGGTGTCTGGTTAGATTTTTCCTTGGGAGAGTTCTCTCAAACTTCATGATCGGGTTCATTTGGTGTTTCGGGGAGTTCATTTCCATGGGTGGTTTCCTGAATGTCGTGCATATTGCTATCCTCGGGTATTTCTTGGATGGGCTCCAGAATAGCTTTTTTCATCTTCTCTTTTGCTCTGGTGTCTTTCTTCTTTGGTGGATGGACAGATTTGGTTGGAGGGGAGTTGGAATCGGGTATCTCAATGATGGCAGTGGGAGCTGGTTCCTGGATGGTGACTCTTCCTTCGTTGTCTGACTGGCGATCTTTCGAGGAGAGTACTTTATCGGATTCTCCAAGATGACTCTTGGCACGGGAACGTTTTGAGAGGTATATGACTATGTCTTTTTTCGTCACACGGTCTAAGACTTCTTCTTGTGGGGGAGGGGTCATGAGTTCCTTCATGGTCAATCGGTCAAGAGGATTCAATCTCCACAACCGGCCCATGGCTAAGTTGTTGTTGACAAAGCACAGGTGAAATCTGTTTTCCCAGTGTTCCTTGGCCCACTCACTCAATTTGGTGAAGACAATAGTAGCACTCTCTACGTAGTCCGAGTAGGGTTTTGAAATACCTGTCATAGCTACAAGAATGTTTTAAGTCAACATGCTATTATTCGAGGAGAAAAGATCACAAAAGATAATCAACTTACATTTATTGGTCCACATGAGAGATAGCTTGTGAAGATTCAAAGGTGTCGATTCTGACCCTGTTTCCCAGTGACCAGAAAAGAAGATAAATTGTTTCCTCCATTTTTTATCTGCCTCCAGCAAGTCTTTTAACACTTTTTGTCGTCGGCTAAAGGTTAGAGAGTAAAAAGGAAAAAATGGATTCCTTGCTAGGCCAGAAAGTCTGATCAGCTCTTCTAAGGAAAATTTGATGCCTGAAATCCTTAAAGCCATGATGATCTCCATAAGTGTGAACCACATATTTGGCCCAGCTTGTGAGGGGCATAGACTAATCTTGGCAAAGTACTCAATAAAGAATGAGTCTAAAGGGAACCTTAATCCCCAGTTCATTAGTTCGGTATATACAATCAGTTCATTATCTCGCACAGATAGAGGAGACTCACCTTCAGAAGGGAACCTTATGTTAATGTACGAAGGAATGCACCACCAGGTTCTCAGCATGGGTTCTTCTGATGGTGAAAAGTACTTATACTGAATGTTGTGCAATGCCACCAGATGTTTGTTCTTGATCCCTCGAATATTGTTGTCTGCTATGGCGTCAAGCTCTAAGGTAAGTGTAATGTCTCCCTTTATCTTGGGGGCGATCCGACGCACTTGCTCCTCGGACATTAAAGGATGCCTGGTAATCATTTGACTCGAAGATTCTGCAGGAAAGTTAGTGGTTTTATGTTTCTCTTCAGGAAACGATGGTTGACTTTCTGACTCAGGGATATTCAAGGCAATCTGTTTTCCCTTATCAGCCTTTGAGGGCAAGTTAGTGGTCTTCTGTTGCTTTTCAGGAGACGATGACTGAATTTCTGGCTGAGGGGTATCTGAGGCAATCCTTCTTCCTTTAGCAGCTAAGGCTTTGTTTCGCATATCTCGCAGCTCTTCCTCGGTTAAGGTATTCCTTCTTGGAGAAAATCGAGGGGTGCCGGTCCCTGAGATTGAAGGAGTGGCTGGAAGACTTGATGTTGAGTTGTTAGTTTTTGGCAGAGGATTCTCAGCAATCAGAGCCAATGGAGAGTTCAAAGTCTCCGAAGGCGTTGTTTTCGCGCGCTTGCGCTCCTCGGATTTTCTCTTGTGATGTTTTTTTCTTTTCCCAAATAAGTGTTTATGTTGCTTGTTTTTGCCCATGGGGTCGACTTCGCTTTGATTGGAAACTAGGCTTTGTCGGGAAACTTCGAAGGGTATGATGGCAGTAGAATCTTCTAGTGGAGGCCACGAGCCGTAAAACGTAGTAACAGTAGGTTGGGGCTGAGGCTCAATGTATTCACCAACAACAACCTTATCTTCAATTGTTTTGCTAATAAGCAGCCACTCTGGAATCCGACGAGGTTTATAAGCTAGTTTTCTCTCTCTAGAAATTTTAAGATGTAAAGTTTGCAATTCTAAGGTGGGACATCTGTATATATAGAGGGTAGTGGGCTTTGTGGGTCAGTCAGGCCTGGGGACGTTTTCTATTGTTTGCCTAGGGGCATTATGGGTACCCTAGGTGAACAATTGTTGACAGAAAAGTGCGGGAGAAGCTGTAGAGGCATACTCTAGTCTCAGGAATGTGAAACGATCTCTCAAAAGATACTCTGACAAGAAAGCATGATTGCTTACGTCATTCCTTTCTCAGTCAATCATTGCAATGTCTTATCATGGTATTATAGTGGTCGTGATATGCTGGCACAGCGAATTCCGACGGGCGACATTACCATGGTCTGAGCCAGTCCTGGCTAAGACATTGCAAGGATTGGGGGGCTACTAGTTAATATGAGATAAAATAAGTCTATAGTCTAAGGGGTGTACTTTTTAAGAAAAAGCTTCTTCGATGAGACGTTTTTTCGAAGAAGATACGTAGCACTTGAGGTATTGTTCAAAAGCTTTTTCGAGGAGGAAATTTGGCAGTTGAAGAAGAGTTCTCCGGGGAAAAGATGTTCGAGGGAGCAGTGGAGACTTCTTTACAGTCCCATTAAAACTTATTTTACTAGGACTAGGGGGCTATTGATGAGGGAGAATAAAAGACGTGGTAAAATTGTAAAGAAGAAGTATGATAGGAGAAAATTGTAAAGAAGAAGTATGATAGGAGAGAATTGTAAAGAAGAAATTGTATTAGGGGAAAATTGTATATACTATTAAAGAAGTAGCCATTATGAGAAGACGAAAAGATATAGGGACCAAAAATGTAATAAACGGGAATTAAAGCGTGTGGGACCCGTAATTGTATTATAAAAGGACCACACACGCTTCACAGATCCCAAGATGAATATAATATTACTTTCTCTCTCTACTTAACATAATCATTACTTTATCTCTCTAGAAAGACTCCTAAACAAAGTATTGCAGACTATTTGGACACTAAAAGATCTTCGTATCGCAAAATCACCCCTGAACACTCTTAAAACTCTTCTGTTTTAGCAAATAACCCAGTCTTCCATGGAAAAAGTAAACACATAGATATCAAGGTTCATTTTTTGTGTGATTATTTGAAATAAGGAATCCTTGATATTGCGTATGTCAACACAGAAGAATAAATTGCAGATTTGTTTACCAAGCCATTGTCGCGTGATAGATTCGAGTTCTTAAGGGATGCAATCAGTGTGTTCAACTTGAAACCTGCGTTACAAGATTAAGGGGAAAATATTGGCATAGATATAATCTCGTATCATATGAATGAAGAAGAAGATTTATATGCAATGCACGTGACTAGTATGCAGTTATATTTTATTATGTTCGGTTTTAAATTAGTTGTAGTTTCTAATACTGCCTCCATAAATTCAGTTGTTTGTTGTTTCAGTTACGTATATGTAATTTGATCAAGTTGAATAGATTCAGAAACAGATTCTCATAAATTCATTTACTACACACTCCGCTACCCTTATTTCATTTGCAACACAAAGTGACTATCACCAAATATATGATATTGTTGATGTAATCGACTACTATAGAGGGAAGTAATAGAAAATTTATGTTGATGATGATTATGGAAAAAATGGAATTTGTTCACTTGGTGATGCCTTGGTGAAGAAGTGGTACAAAAGTTCTTTCAAGGTGGCTTTGACTTCATGTGCTTCTAAAACAAATACTAATGGCACATCATTCATCCCAAAATAGCAACCTTTAGCGACTTGCATTGGTATAAAAGAATCACCATATTTCAACTGATTTACATAGTCTAAGCGTCAAACTTGAGATATCCGGTATAAAATCAAACCGTCAAACGAGGAATGGTTTCAAACGAGAGAATTCAATAAAAAAAAGCGTAACAACTCTCCGCCATCAACGTGAATATGTAATATGACTACGTAAAAATAATTTTTACTCATTGTCAATGGATTCACTTTATAATTTGAACTTCAAAACAATTAACCTACAAAATAGTTGTCCAATCGTCACGTGATCTCTATAACATACACCAAATCCACTCTATGATAGAAACAGATATACATCAAATAATCTCCATCTTCATGCTCGAAAAATCTATAGACTGAGTAATCTCTGTCTCCATGATCTAAAATGTTATAGGCCAAACGATCTACATCTCTGTAATAGAAAAGATTATAAGCTAAATGATCTCCATCTCCATGATAGAAAGGGTTATCAGCAAAGTGATCTTCATTTTTATGATAAAAAATGCTATAAGCCAAATGGTCTCCATCTCCACGACACAAAGGCTTTAAGAAAAGTTATCTCCACGATATGCGTCACGTGCTCTTTATAGTATACGCCAAATCATCTCCATAGAAGAAAATGTTATAAGCCAAATGATTATCATCTCCACAATCGAAAGGGCTATAAGCTAATATCTCAATATCCATAATAAAAAGTGTTATAGGCCAAATGATCTCCATCTCTATGGCAAACAGGCTTTAAGCTTAGTTATCTCCATATTGTACGCCAAGTGATATCTATGTCCATCCTACGAATATGGTATAAACCAAATAATCTTCATGTAAATATCGACAAGGCACATAAGGGTTTTTTAACGAACCACAATCTTTTATTGATTAATGATAATTTCTTGTTTTTGCCTTTTCATGTGTATATTATGTACTCTCCATTCTCCCGAAAAATGCGATTTGGATCATGAACCACACCTACAAGTTATGCAATGGGCCATACTTAGCCCGGACCACTTGAGTCTATTATACGACTGAGCCCAATACATGGAATCGGTATTATAGGCGAACTAGTAACATACTAAGCCATAATGAGCTGTGTAATAGGACAAATCGGTCGCTCCCGTGAAAAGACCGATTGCCATTCCCCTAAGGGTCACGCGATGGGCCACACGGAACCCAGCCCCAAATTTTACGAGAAAATTAAGATACATAGCAAACATAAAAAAATTCCAAATCGTCCCACAATACATAAGTCAATCAAGTCAATGACAATACCAAAAGGTTTACTTCCGGTCATATGTATATAGTGAACCTCACGACAAGAAAAACAAACACCATTATGTTCCCTACGTACTTACAATCTACACAGAGTCACCTACAACAGTTTGATAAAATCTCCAAAACAAGGTTCACAATGACTACAACGTAACATAGTGACACATAATAAGAACGAGTACATATAGTCTTTATTTCATCATTCAACAAAGACTAGAGAGCCACTTATCTATTCCTAATAAGGAATCAGAGCATATCCAAGAAACAAGTAACATCCTAGCAGCCTACTAATTGTTAGTTGTATTATTTTCTTTACAAAAAAATAGAGTTTTTTAACGATCATGCGATGATAGAAAAGAGGCCAATCGAATTGTTGATCGAGACAAGGCTGATTTTTATAAATGCAGAACTCGAGTGCGGAAACACGACGAGGGTGCAAGGATGAAGTCTGGACTCCGAGCCAATCATGGATATGAATATTCAACTAGGGAAGATATGTATGAGTCCCCTTCTCCAGACTGGGATATCTGATGCTTCAATAAGGATAAAAAAATGATTATGGAGCGAGAACTTCGAAGACGTAAGTCGCAACGGGCGAAGACAACCAAACCTTAATGAGACAGCATCGACAAAGTGACTCTCACATCTGTGGAAAAAGAAGGCATAATCACATTTAACAGAGAACAATAGAATGTCCTGTAATTTCAATTCCCGTCAGGGAGTCAATCTTACGGTTACAGGGTCGGAAGCCAATTTGCAAACCCACTTGAAGAGGGGTCCTTTGCAACCCCATTTCAGATGAAATTTTGTTGGGACAACTCTCGAAGTGCTTTGATATCTTAAATCTAGAAAGTACGATGGAAAGAAAGACCCTGACAACCACCTGGAAGCATTTAAGAACTTTATGTTAAGCTTCGACAACGACGATAAGTTGATTTGTCGAGCGTTTTCGATGAAATTTAAAAACCGAGCATCAAAATGTTACAATCTATTGCCACAAGAATGCATTAAAAACTTTGGTATGTTTTGGATGATGTTCAGACAACAATTTGTAGGAAGTAAGAATTTCTGAGCCAACGGTGATACAATTGTGAATTACCAACAAAAGGTCAGAAAAAGTCTGAGGAACTATACTCGACGCTTTATAGATGCACAAATTGATCTTGACTATTGCGATGAGAGTGTGGCACTGACTGATTGTAGATTGGGCTTGTTACCTGGTCCGATGAAACAAGTGGTAACAAAAAAGCAGGCTTTTACTTTTTCTGCCTTGTTAGCTTGGGTAGAGAAGCAGATCTTGATCGAAGAAACTAAAGCATCATAATTAGCAGCGCAAATTCAGCATACTGCGCAAGCTTCGGTGGTGACGTATCAAAAGATTCCACAAATGACAACTTCAGCTTCTTAGGAACAACCAATAAACCATGTCACCAACAACACAACAGTCAAACGGAAAAGGGTCGAGGAATCAGACACAGAGAGTATGAAATATTTACTAGGGAAATTCATATCTACCCATATCGAATAAATGGATTCGACCTGATCACTATGCTGATTTGACCAAGTGTGTTGCAACTATCTTAAACAAGTCAAGGAAAAATGTGCATTTCCAGAAGCCGTTTCTTATCAGAACTCCCCATGAGAGCCGAAACAATCGATACTGTAGGTATCACGAAGACGTCGGCCATGACACCAAGGATTTCATTGCGCTCAAGCTAGAAGTGCAGGTGCAAATTGACAATGGAAAATTTATTGAATACATGAAGAAACAAGCTTAGTAAAGCGGAGCTGCCAAACAAATAGTAACAGTGCCGAAGCAGGAAATTTATTTGGTGATCTTCGAGGTCACTAATTTAATCGACATATCCGGTGAGTATTTGGACCCAGATAAAAATTGTAGTTCTCGGAATTCTCTTGTTATGATTATTTTTTTAATTTCATGTATATTGAGTTCGAGGAATATGTTTTTTTAGTATCGAATTACTTTTATAAAACTTTTAAATTTTGTTTTTGATTTATTTATTTTTTAAAAAACTTGAACTTTATTTTATTCGTATCTATCTTATTTTTATTTGTTTTTATTTTTACAAGATTAAATTATCTTGTTGGTTGATTGGCTGATGTTGTGCGATGTTGAATCTTTTGTTTGGGTGTCTTCATTTTCTATGCTTAACTTTTAATGAATTTTAGTTTTTTTGGTTTTTAAGATTTAATTTTAGAAGTCAAATGATATATATTTGATGTAATTTGACTTAATGATGTGTTTGTTCGAATATGGGTTGGATAGTGCATAGGCATCAAAATATAAAGGTAAGAACAAGTGTTGAATATTTTTTTAAAAATATAAGATGGCATAAATAATAAATCTTATGGAGAAAATAGCTTCACCCATTTTTATATCTTCATAACAAAGCTTTGAAATCGATCAAAGTTATGGAAATTAAAACGTAATAGACTAAAACTCTATATAGAGCTCCACGTGCCATAGTGTGGCCTAATTTTTGTTCTTCGTGTTTTGATCAATTGAAGAAAGGTGTACTGACACGGATCAATCAATTTTACTTTATTTTATTTTCGGTTCTTATCCACGACAATCACACAACCAAAAAAGGTCCAATAAAAAAAGATAATAAATGACGATTGCATAGTTTTTCCTTTAAATCGTTTTTTTAGCAAATTTAACAAATTTTAGCATTTAACTCTTGTTAAGGCTACATTCATACATAATATATCAATAATAATAAAACACATAAATATATTTATATTTAATTACACATAATATGTTGTAAGCTACTAATAAAACATTATTTCGCACTTATTACCTCAAACATGTAACGGAGGAAGATAAATGCGGAGCTCGTTTGTAACTAGTATAAGTAAATGTGAAAATCTTAATGGTAATAATATAATATTTTTATATAAAAAATATGATCACTTTCAAATAGTCTTTTATATTTATTTATTTTCTTTTTTAAATTTATTTAGTGTTTAATTGAAGTTTTTGTCTTATAACTTTATAGATATTACACATTTATGAATTTTTTTGTGTTATTCTATTTTAATACTGGGGTGAATTTTTAGTTGAGCACTCTCCAATATATGTACATTGGCTAATGAAGAGTGTTTTGAAAAAAAAATAGGTAAAATAGGGTGAACTCGATAATAATATTTTTTTCCTTAGACGGCGCTCACTTTTAATTTTCCTTAGGCGGCGCTCACAATTATGATACAAAATTTTAATCACGTTTATATATTTACCGCTCTATGGAATGTTAAAACATATATTTGTATACCTTCATAACAAAACTTTGAACTCGATCAAAGTTATGGAAATTAAAACATAATAGACTCAAAACTATATATAGAGCTTCACGTGCCATGATGCGGTTTAATTTTTTTTCTTTTGATCAATGTGAAAAAATAATATTGTCACAGATCAATCGAGTTTTTTTTTATTTTATTTTCGGTGCGTATCCACGTCAATCACACAATAAAAATGAGGTATGTATTTTTACGGGACCAACATCTAACGATGGCATAGTTTTTCCTTTACATGATTTTCAGTAAATTTTACACATTTTAATATTTGACGATTGAATCTTAGTAATTGATTTATACATTAACTAACTGTAAATCGTGAAAAAATATATGAACAAATTAAGTTAATAAATTAAAAAATTTAACATTTTTTTTAAATTACAACAAATTATTAAATATAATATTAACGTATGATTTTGTTCGGCTAAATATACAACCCCTTTTAAGATTAAAGTTTATAAAAAGAAATTACTAATAAAACAATAAATAGCAAGTAATAATATTAAATATAATATGAGTTTTTATTTTAAATTTTTAAATATGGTTTTAAATTATATGTAGTTCTGATATGTTTTTAGAACTAAAGGTAAAAAAATATGAATCCCTTATTATATATTTTTAAAGTTTTAATTTGTTTTTTATTCTAATTTACAGAATAAAAATATGGGTTAAGTACCATTTAAGACCCAAGACCTAAAGTATTGTCCAATTAAGACCCATATTTTCATATATCTCCAAAAAAGACCGGTTTTGTGAAATATTTACTATTAAATACTCACTAATACCCTAAATACTCATACCTTATAATATAAAAAGGCTTTTAAACCTATTCTTCACTTTTTCCCCAATTTGTTTTCTCTCTATCCTCGTGAATAAAACAACTCTGTATTATGCGATTATTTTATTTTTTTTTATTCGATTTTTTTTTCTTTTGTTTTCATATGATTTTGATTTGTGTTTTTACTTGATTATGCGAAGATACTCATTGTTTTGTGTGTTTGAAACTCGAATTTGAGCTTGAAATCTCTGATTTTTAAGATATGTTTTCGTAGTGTTTCGAGTCAAATTTTTTGTTAGTTTTGAGTTTGAATTATGGTAATGTAGTTTATTTGTATCATTGTATTATTGTTTCGTTGATTTTAGTGTTTTATTTTGTGTTTTTGGGATTTTCAAACGCGTAACAGGTTCTGATTTTCCAGTGAATGATATGCGAAACCTGTATGTTTTTTCACGGGTAGATGCAAAACATATTTTGTGATAGATGCGAAACGTTTGGATCATTACCTACTGATAGTTGCGAAACGTGTAATCTTTCTGGAATGGTAGATGCAAAAGAACACGTTCTTGATAGATGTGAAACGTTATTTGTTCTAAAAAAATTATTTTTTTATTCATAACATATCATGAGTGGTACTAGATTGTTCGTCTTAAAAAATCAAAACTAATGGTATTTTCGGATTTTTTTTGGAGTTACGGTTTAAAAGATACAGACTTTTAAAGTTTTAAAAATTTTAGGGTTTCACGAAGAAGATGTGAAACCTTCTTCGTTATGATAGATGCGAAACTTGTTTTGTTGTGCTAGATGCGAAACCTTCTTTATTTTGCTAGATGTGAAACCTTCTTTATTTTGATAGATGCTAAACCTTCTTTATTTTGATAGATGTGAACCCTTCTTTATTTTGATGGATGCGAAACTTTTTTTATTTTGATAGATGCGAAACCTTTTTTATTTTGCTAGATGAGAAACCTCTTTGTTTTGATAGATGTGAAACCTTATTTATTTTGATAGATGTGAAACCATATAACTGAGAAACGTGTTTAAAATATAATTTTAAAAAAAATCAAAACATATCATAAATGGTACTAGTTTTGTCCGTCTTAAAAAAATAAAACAAATGGTATTTTCGGACTCTTTTTCCAAGTTACGGTTTAAAAGATACGGACCTTTAAAAATTAAAAATGAAAAAAAAAAAGTTGGTGACATAGAAGGGTATTTAAGGTATAAATGTTTTTAATTTTTTAGTCTTTGTACGTAATATGTTTGTTAAATGAGTCTTTATTGGTAAGTCTCCCTAAAAATATTTTATTTTAATTAAAAATCATATTTAATTGATATTGTTAATCACTATTAATTAACTTTACATGTTATTAATATCATTTAGTTTTTGCGGTCAAAGTAAAGAAAATAGTTGAAAACTATCTGTAACAAAAAAAAAATTGTATCATAGTATTCTTTATTTTTTCAGGGTCCAAACAATATAGTTTTGGGATTCAGTTGTTTGATTAATCGTTCAAAATTTTGAATTGAATAAAAAAAACCAGTTTTTAGGGTTTGTACGGAACAAACAATCTTTTATGTTTTTTTAGTTTTTATTTTTGAGCGGTCGGTCTTGTGAGCTGTTGGTCATAGAGGATATTCATGCTTTGTTGTTTATGTCATATGTCCAGCCAGTTAACACTAGCCAAATTATTATGAATCTTGGGGGATTAGTTCGATATTGATCGGACGTCTACCTAATTAAAAACTCTTTGTCTATATAATCTTCTTTTATGAAAAAGACTTGATTTTTTCAAAGGAAAAATATAGAAGCAAGACTAAAATTGAAAAGTGAATTGTTTTTACTAAAAGTAATAAATAAATTTGAAAAATAAATAAAAGGATCATACCTGTATTTCATATTGGATATGAGCCCATGAATAAAATTTGATATTAATCGAGCTTGATGGGATAAAAGGGATAAAACCCTAATTTTATTAAATAAAAACAACTCCCATAAAAATATAGTTTGAGGCACCTTAAATAAGAATCGCTAAAATCCCTAATACAAAATATGGAAACAAAAGTTAAACGTAATAAAATAATATCACTTTAAATCTGAATGTAATCAGATTTAATTTGATATCTTAAATAGATCCTTAAAATATAAAAAATAAAATAAAACTAAAACTAAAACATTTAAATATTATAAAATATTTAAATATTATTTTGCAGAGGCCTTCCGCCTACATAAAAAAGGTACACGATAAGTCCCATATTTGAAAACCTAAATTAAGATAACATAAGTCTAATAATCTAAAAACCCATTGTATATTTCTCTAGGTTAATAGAATTGAAAATGGCGCGTTTAAAAAAATCCTTCTCACTCAAAAATGCGCAAAAGCCATTATAAAGGAAACTTTTTGGATTAAAGTTGCTTTAGCCGAGAATGATTTACTCTTGATTTTGAATTTAATAACAAGTAAAGATTGGTGAATTAATCTACTAAAGGTCATATAATTATACTCTTTTAATCATCTTAAGGTCATGTTTCCTTGTTCTAACTTAAGGAATAGTTGTTTAATTATGTATACTCGTCAATCATATTGTATATTAAAAGGTAAGTTCGACCTGTGAATCTATTTATTCTTATATATAGAAGTAGCCAAGTCCCAAACTTTAAAGAAATAGTATTGCTGCTAGATCTTCTGGAGTCGACTTTTTAGTGTAATAGGCTTGACAGTTAACAATTTACGAGAGATAGAGTACATAGACCAAACAAACTTCCATAGCGGTATATATTTGCTAATGTTATTGGTTATGCTTTATCTATTGAAATGCATAGATATATTCTTATATATGGAAGTTATCATGATAGTATGAATAATACTGATAAATAGAAGCGGCTTACGATTATGAGGAAAGAACTAAGATATCTCAAGAACATAGGCACATAGATTCATATGAAACAACCGGCAGAATCTTGTTGGGAATAAATAAATATTCACAAGGAAGTAATGCAATCACGTGGTTAAATTATCGAGATACAAGGCCACGTTGGTGGCTAATTTATTTATGCAAAAGAAGAGTATTGGTTTCAATGAGATATTTTCGTCAGTTTATGTTGTAAATTGTTGCAATATTTGATTTAGAGTTTGATCTAAAGTTAGATAGAAAGAGTTTAAAAAATGAAAGGAATGAGATATATGTTTGTTGAATATACCTTTATATGAGCTGAAACAATCGTTGATGCAGTGGAATAAAATATTTTATTCTTTTGTTTTGCTATGATAATTGGGTATATTGGAATTGAGAAACATTCATGGGGATACAACTTATACTGTAAGGAGACGAACAATCCACATGCATGAAGTTGTGCCTTAATGGATACATATTTTCCATGTAAGACATATTAGCATTTCTCCAATGACACTCTTATTTAATTGCAGTCAACCCCATCAATTAAGAAATGATATCATTTATGGTCATGAATTATTGAATTACTAACTTCAGCTATCAAATACACTAAACTTTATGATATTAATAATCTTATATGCAGGTTGTAATACCTAACATATTTTTTTGCAAATATCCACGGAAAATCTCCTTTCACCGGCAATGAAGCATTCCAAATATAATCAAGATCCCCTAAATATCATGATGCTAAAAAAGAGTAGGAAATTAAGAAAAATCACAATCACCAGACCCCAAAATCTTGTTGAAGAAACAATCTAAGACTGCAAAATCTGAAGAAAATTAGAAAGCATACCTCTTGTCGATTCATATTATCGTCCGAAGAAATAAGTACAATTCATCTTATCACCATCAAGAACCATTTCTTATAGCTTATCAACTAGAGGATACTTCATGAAAAAAAATAGAAAGCCTACTTCTTGCCAATGTATATCATGCTTTTGATTTGTCCAGAAAATAAAATGACACTTCACCAAAGGATAGATTAATAAAACATCAAATTTGGCGCCTCATAAACTTAAAAATAAACTTTTCTTTACCATTATAGGTCTTAGACCTGAGTAGAAAAAACCTAATATAAAATGGGTTATCATGTATCCTTTTTAATGCAATATAAGTATATATATTTTTGTTAAAAAAACTACACGTAGTTATTATAATATGGTCAGAGTTGAAAAGGTTTGTAGTTATATGATGAAAATAAATTGGGAATCTGGAAACTTCAAGATATTCAAACAATCATATCCTTTAAACTTTGGTTTACTATAAAAGAAAACAAAACTCTATAGGCCAAACTAATGAAATCTATTTATTATTTTAATGTTCACCCTCTTCAAACTCATCAGAAACCAAAAGACTCAAAAGTTTGGAAAATGATTGTTAAAATCAAAGAATCAGCTGAATATTTTGTCTATTGGGAACTTGGAAAAGGTAATATAGACTTCTGGCTTGACAAATGGAGCCACTCACACTCTCTGATCACTTTATCCCCAAATGAAAACAATTCATTGTACACACAAGCTAAAGTATCATATTTTGGTCTAACAATGATTAGAACTTAACTAAGTTAAAAGATCATGTTCTGCCATTAGATATCAATAGGATTCAAAAGATTTCTCTCAATCTTAATCATGATGATACTACTTTTTGAAGGTATCTCTAGATGGTAAATACTCCTTGATAGAAACATGGAATGAAATTAAGACAAAATACACAAAATCGATTGTTTGAAGGAAAATTTGGAATAATATATCCCCAAAAAATGTTCATTTACCCTATGGAGGATATTGAATAACTTAATATCAGTTGATCCAAACATTCAGAAGTAAGGTTTTAACCTTGCATCAAAATGCCAACACTGCCTAAATGTTGAAAGCATCAACCATACATTTGTCTCATGTTCAATAGCTTAGGATGTATGGAAACTTTTCTAGTTTATTTAGAATCATGAAAATATATGACAATTTCAAACATTATCAGCTCCTGGTTTCTTTTTTCTTACAAAAACACATATTAGATTTATATTACCATCGATTATGGTATGGTCAATATGGAAAGCCAAGAACAGATTTAAACATGAAAACATTAAAGCATCTTCCAAAAATATTTATGAAAATGTCTTATATATTATGTCTTCTATTGATTCATTAAATATTTTTAAATAAAAACATTGGTCAGGAGATACCAAAATAGCTCATTATATACACTACTTTAATCATTTAGTTAGACAAAAGTAGAGCTTATACATAAAATGGAATCCTCCTATATCTAATAGATATAAACTCAATTATGATGTCTCATCCTGCACAAATAGGGAGGCTAACAGTGGTTTCATTTTAAGAAATGATAAAGGAGAAGTTATTTTTGGTAGAGGCATTTTACTTGGAACAATTCTCTAACAGACGAATCTAGAACACTGTTAGATGGTTTGCTTTTCTGTAAACAAAAAAATTACAATCATGTTGACATTAAGTTAGATTCTCTTACACTGTTAGACATATTAGGAAAAGGTAAAGCTCTTTGGTACTTAAATTTGTTAATTAATTGTTGTAGAAACATGATTTCTATTACTATGATTATTAAGCATATATATAGGGAACAAAACGCGGCAGCTGACTAGGTTGTCAAGCATACAATCAAATCTCAAGTTGACAATTATTTTTGCCAGCCCAAGTTCCTCCACAACTTAATGCTATTATTCAGCTTGAGAGCCTCACTGTTAGATACCTTAGATTCCAACACTGATCAGCTCATCTGCTAATTACTAACTAATTTTCAAGCAAGTATTACCTGACCATCATTGTTTTTGCTCTATTGTAGATATAGGTAAAAAACCATAGAAAAAAACTCTAAAAAGACAAGGATTGATATAAGAAATAAGTTTTGAAGTCTAGAATCTCATCAGAAAAAGAACAAGTAGATGAAGTGAAAATCAAAGAATCTCCTTACAAGAAAACACAAGAAAGTGTGGAAAAAGTTTTAAATTATTTCAAAATTTAGTCTGAATGTAAAATGAGTACTATATATTGTTACATTTATGTAACTATTCCAAATGAGCAATAAAATTTAATTCTTGTTACAAATAAATGAAAAAACAATGAAGCCCAACCTAGTACTACTAAGAAGATATGGGAAGTTGATGATAGATCTGATCTAAAGAGTGAAGCTAGGGATGGTTCTGCTGAAGATAATTTAAGACATGGTCCGGCTTATGCTCATGTATAGAAAGTTCAACCCATGTATGAGTCTAAAAATGGTCGTGGGCATGAGTTTCTAGGGCCTTAAGATTATCATACTGAAAAGAAACTTGGTCTTGGCAGTTAAAAATTTGGGAGAGATAGAGCACAAAGGCCAAGCAAACTTCCATAACAGTATGGTTTTAGTGATGTTATTTGTTATGATTTATCTGTTAAATTCAATCGATGTGTTCTTGAACCGGAAGCTATCAAAATGCTATGAAGAGTAGTGATAAATAGAAGTGGCTTACGACTGTGAGGTAATAACTAAGATATCTCAAGAAAATGAGAACCTAAATATAATAATTGCTAATAGATTTAATTTAGATTTAGATCAAATGGATGTTACTACTACTTTTCTGCATGGCGAATTTAAAGAGACGATTTACATGTGTCAGCCAAAATGATTTGAAAAATGGAAGGAATGAGATCCATGTTTGTTGAAGAGACCTTTATATGGTCTAAAACAATTGTTGATGCATTGGAACAGACCTTTATAAGGTCCTTCAGAACTTTGACATGTCCAAAGCCAAAGAGGTCGGAACTCCCATTGGTGCCCAAGTCAAACTTAGTATCACTCGAGCAACAATTGAAGAAGTATATAAGAATTATATGTTAGAGTTACCTTATGTCAATGTTATTTTTAGTATTATGTGTGCTATGATTAGTAATACACCTGATCATGCCATACGCTGTAAGTGAATTACGCATATTCGTGTCAAATCCGGAGAACTTGCATTAGAAAGCACTCAAGTGTCTTATGAGATACTTCAAAGGTTTGTCTGAAGTTAGATTATGCTATAATCATATGGATACGAGTGATATAGTGTTGAGATGGTATGTGAACTCTGATTATCTATGTTTCTTTGACACAGTAAAGTCTACTTCAGAAAATCTATTTGTTATGCTTGGACGAGTGGTTAGTTAAAAGTATTGTATATAAAATATTTTTGCCATGTCATCTACGGAAGTCAGATATATTGCTATTATGGAAGCCATGAAGGAAGGTATTTGAATAAAGGGATAATTAAGTAAAATCACTAGTAGAAAGCAAGACGTGACTATGTTTAATGACAATAATAGTGTTGTTCATTTAATAAAGAGTTCCAAATTCTATGAGGAAACTAAGCACGTTGATATCAACTTAAATTTAATCTAAAACACGGTAGATAGAGAACAATTTAAGGTAACTAAGATTACTAGCAAGAAAAATCCTTCGGATTCTCTAGCCAAAGTATTACTAGTCTCGAAGTTCAAAAACTGAACGAGCCTTGTGCAAGTCTAGGATGAGGGTGAGTTGGTCTCTAAAAACTTAAACATCATATGCAACAGATAATGAAGTTACTATAAGCGTAGGTGAAGAATTTTTAACCTTCGACATGTATCCATCGTCTTGAAATCTTTATCTCGCTAACTTTCACAATAATTGGCTTCACAACAACCCTCCTACTTGGGCATCGTTTCACTACAAACCTTCTCCTCGAAGAAACATCTCCTTTATTGTTTCTTGAAGCAACAAAATTTGGAATTTTTTGTATGAGGCGTATCATCTTCCTCTATCTCTGCTCATGACTTATATCTTATAAACATAGAATACCCAAATTGCAGCACTACTTTGCTATATGCCACTGGCTATAAAATGTTCTTGCACTAGAATTGATTTATAAGAATACCTCTATTGGAAGGGGCACTCACCAACTTTGTATAATTTTCTTTAACATCTAATATATTCTTAAGAAATACCTTTATGCGATAGTATACATGAATAAGAAATTTGTTCTCACGTAAAAATCATATTCCATGATGATATAAAACCCTACAGCATACAACAAGATGGATGACTTTCTTTTGGAATTTCAGGCACGATAACAGAACCAATTTTTATCTCACAAGCCAATTTTCCAGTTTTCATAGACGTACATAAACTCATTTTCCCTGACCTTACTGAAATTTGGAAGGCTAAATAGTATATCGGCCTTCTCATTCGTGGAAAAGTGAAAAATAGAGATGCGTACTTCTGCCAATGATTGATGTCATCGTCATGAATCTTCTCACACTAAAGTGTTGATACACTCTATGTGAATGAATTACAGGTGTCATTAATATCATCAAACCATTCAACATGAGTTTGATATTACAAATTTAAGTGTCATTTAATAACATCATCAATTATGGGCTTAAGGATAAAAAAAATCTCATCTGCAGAATTTATGTAAAAAATACTACTTTACATTCATGTGTGTACAATGAGTTCTCACCCTTCACTGAGAATTTCACACTCACACCTGCTGGAATGGCATATTCTTCCAACCTTCGTCTATGATCAACCGTATTAACGTACTTATAGTTGGCACGCTCCATAACTTAATATTTGATAACACTTAGCAAATTTTACACATATATCGGCCTATACAGTCGATAGATATCATGAATATCATCCTCATGATTTATGATATTTATAATAACAAGAAGAACGACATCCTATTGTGCACATTTTTCCTCTAACACTGGAGTCTTCCGGCTATTTCTTTATAGCACCAACGACAACTCTTGGTCAGATGTCTTAACAAAATCAAAACATGTTATCTTCTACTTGTATTTTTTTTACCTTTAATAAAGTCGAGCTTTCTTTCTCAAGAGATGTTTGACCGTAAAATAGTTTTTAATGAGGCAAGAGCATAGTCAATACGAGCAATTCAGAGACACCTTGAATTATCATTCAGCTAGGTAAGTTGAGTTCATTAAAGGTAACACTAAGTATCCTAAAAACTATACGAGTCTGGCCAGAGCTAAGCTGTAACACAGTTCAACATCAAGAGCATTTGGCTTCAAGTGGCAATCCACTTAAATAAATTTGACCACCTTGACAAAGTGAATAAGACAAACATTCCTAGTGTTCTAATTTTTTTTTAGTTCTTTCTCGACTCTCTTATAAAGACTAAGAGGCTAAGGATAATGATGTAATTGGTCGAACCCAATTACTCTGCCTACTAAATAATAAATTTCATTGGCGTGTATCATATGACAATAGTGAAAGAACGATATACATGTTAATAACATGATTAGTTGCACAATAGTATAATTAATATCATGTTTCATCTCTTCAGCATCTCGAACTGATATCTTCTATCTATAATAAAGATAAAATTATATTTAAAAAAGATCATCTTAGTGACAATACAATATGCAACATTCTTATAGAGATACTTTTTTTATTTTCTTATAAAGATAATTTTATTACTTTCTTATTCCATTGAATTAATTGTATATTCAAGTCTTGTTAATTGGATTTTATCATACCAATTCATATGTTGATTGAAGTTTTTAATATAATCAATTAATAAAATTATGAACAGACTATGAAAAAACAACTAACAAACTATTACGAAATTTTGATAGTTATTCATCTCGATTATTTAAATGAAACATAAAAATAAAATTTGCTGTGAAAAAATAAAATTTTAAATATGAAGTACAATAAATAATAATTTTAAAATTTTAAAACAAAGCTTAATACTAATCATGATGAAGCTAGTTGGGCTCTATCTACTGATGGAAAGTTTAATACGAAGATCACTTGGGAAGTTACAAGGAAGAGAGGTAATGTTTCTAACCATTTCAAGAGCTGCTGGAACCCGGTTACTCCAAAGAAGTGTTCTTTCTTCCTCTGGAGAGCTCTTATGAACTGGTTTGTTGCTGATAAAAACCTTCAGAAACAAAATATTTACCTGGCATCAAAGTGTCAGTTTTGTGAGAATGAGGAATCCTCAAAGCATGTTCTAGTTACCTGTAACCAAGCCTTGTCTGTGTGGAGCCATTTCAGTATCATCTTCGGCATAACTGTCTCAAGAACTATGTCTTTGGCTCATATCATTCGTTCCTGGTTTTGGTCCTCAACAAAGACCTGCAGTGTAAGAATATTTTTTCCTGCAATCATCACATGGACCATATGGAAATCTTGAAATTGCAAGAAAATGCAGACTACTGAGTACTCTTCCTCTTCTCTGATTGAGAAAATTATCAGAATGATAAATGGCTTATCTAATGCAAACTTACTCAAAAGGAAGCACTAGGGAGATGATATCACAGTTGCTAGTCAATTGGGGTGTCATCTCAGCAAAAGGTCGATGCCAATATCGCTGAAGTGGATCTGCCCAAAGCTCAATCGGTTTAAGCTGAACACTGATGGGTCGTCGATGCTTTCTGGTGAGGCAGGGGGTGGTGGCATTGTCAGGATTCACACTGGAGACATTGTTATAGGCTTTGGCATAATGTATGGAAAATGTGATGCGATTGTAGTAGAGGCCAGAGCTCTGATGGATGGGCTTGCAATGTGCAGAGACTTGAGCATCAGTCAACTTGATATTGAAGTCGACTCAATGGTTTTGGTGGAACTGATTGGCAGTGGTAGAACACTATGGTACCTGGACCCTATTATAAGCTATTGTCGTAAGCTTATAACTTCAAGTATGTCGATTAAGCATGTTTTCAGACAGGAGAACAAAGTTGTCGATTGGGTGGTGAAGAAGACAGTTTATATGAAGGAAAACTTTGATTTCAATCAAGCTTCAGCGCCTAATGAGTTAAGGGCTATTGTTTTTCTTGAAAGTATGCAGACTACTGAGTACTCTTCAGAGATGTCGATTAGGGTTCATGGAAGCTTGGAAAATCTGAAGAACTCAAAAAGATGAAGAAAACGACGTCTTTGTTCTAGGTTTTTGCTTAGCTCTATTTGGACAACTCTAAACTGTGAAGAGCGGGAATTTTTAATTCCTTTGTTTTCATTTTCTCAACTGTAACACAAATTTGTTAAATAAAATTCAAATTTAATATATATATGTATATAAATAATTATGTGTATAAAAAATATGCTAGATATAATTAGATAATTATCGTACAATATGCATAAATCTTAATTTAGTATTTTTTAATTTAATCACATTTTTTAACATAATGGTACTTTTTTCATTTAATAGTCTAGTTTCTATATCTTATATATATAAAAATAGAAAATTGAAACAAAATGTTTTTTTATGTACGAGTCACGTTGTGTGACACGTTTTGTGAAAAAAGAGTATACACCTACAATGGAAAACGTGGTCCGCAACTTTTATTGGTAGATGTATTTGATATTCAATTTTATGTTTGGAATTCTCCATGAATAATTATTATATTTATTTGTAAATTTATCATTAAGTTTACTTTTTAATTTTATATTTCTTCGTGCACAAATAAAAAATACAGCAAATAAAAAGCTTAACACGAAAGAGCCCGCTTTTTTACTTTTGCATAAAAATCTCTTTTTTTAATAATTATTAAAAAAAAAAATTTATTATTTACTTTTGCATCAAACATCACTTTTTTTTGGTTTTATATGTTTCATATAAGTTTATAAGTCTATCATTTTCTTATCATTTTTCTTGTCGTTTAAAAATATTCAAAAATGTTAATTTTATTAATTTTTTCATATTTTTATTCAATAAGTTTTTATAATAAAAATACATCAAATAAAAAAATTATATATAGGATAATATTGTTTAACCAAAAACAGGCATATAAGGCATACAACTCAAAATTGAGTATATATAAAAATTTATTTATAAACTATACAAAAATCAAACAAAATATAATATATAAAATAATAAAATAATATATTATAGTTAAACGAAATATAACATTAACTATTCGGGAAATATAACATCAACATGAGAGAAATATAAAAAGATAATTTTGTTTTTTAATTTTAAACATTTTTTTATTTGTATTTAAAATATTTTCAACGAGCGTTTTCAAGATCAATGTAACCGATTTAAAACAATCAAATCCACAGAGGATGATATTTTTGAAATTTTATATCTAAAAACCTATAATCAGAAGACTATTTTTAAACATTTGTGATCCTGAATATGTAAAAACAATAACTAAATCCGGTGAGAATGGATTAAAAGCGAAAGAATAAAAATAATAATTTATGAGCTTTAAATCTAGGTTATTCCCTTTTATGTAATGTAACTCGAGGAAAATTTACGTCTTAGTTCTTTGACAAGTAACTTGTACAGTGTAATGATCGGTAATGAGGAGGATATGTCCTTTTGGTACGATCCATGACTACTTTCTACCTATTTGATAACTCATTATGGGCAGATTATAATTCACGAATAAAGGCTTTGGAAATATCTCAAGATTTCAAACATCATTCAGGAAGGTCTATAAAAATGTCCATCTTATATTAGATTTTCAAACGCTAGGAACCATAACAATCTGCAGGATATCAATAACTTCATTTTCTCTCTCCGCCCAACATTAACTTCAACGACGTTCATCATTAGATTTCTGAAAGAGGAAACGTAAAGTTTACAATAAAGGACACTTAAAACATCATTTGTACGTCAATCCCTTGTATCGGGTGGGTCACGTTAGTATGTCATAAGTATAATATTTCTCGCCACTCATTTATTGTGTAGCTTGCTATCCATGACATGTTATCTATTCGTGACAAGATTATGAGTTAAGCATTAAATACCTCTCCAGATTGTGTCTTATGCAACTCTGAGTCTCAAACTATCAATCATATTTTATATGAATGTAGCTTCACTTAGAGCATTTAGGCTTATGTTAACTCTAAGTTTGGGTTCACTCAAATGCAATTAATTGACATGTTGTTACTTTTGATGGTCTTGTTATTTGCAGCCATATCTCCTCGTATGTTTGGTTGTGGTCGTTGTTCAATGAATTTATCGTCCGACTTGGATACCGCTGCTCTAATTAAATGAGGATCTTTGGGTCTTTTTGTTATGGTCTTTTTTGCTATGACATCTTTTGTTTTATGTTATTCGATTATGTTTGTCCCTGTTTTGGGTCACTCATCTATCGTAAAACTGTTTTTAAGGCTTTTAAGCCATTTTTAGGGTACGCCTTATATATTTATATGAACAATGTATTTTATTTAATGATTTTTTAAAAAACTCAAATATATTAAAATGAATAAATATATGTTTTTTAATTAAAATTTATTATTTAAACATTCCAAATTAATAAGGATAAAATATTCATATAGTTGTAGAATTATAAGGGCATTGCTTAATTATTGTATATAGACATTTTATTTTTTATGAGGAGTTAATATACGAACAAATAAAGATATATTGGTAATTTGTACCAATATATCATCAAATGATGGTATATTGGTCTTTTATACTTGTATACTTGATATTTGATATATATCAAATGAAGGTATATTAATCTATTAGAAGTCTAGCTAATCGAATGAACTAATAACCTAAATTTTGTTCTTTAAGCATCGTTGTCATAGATGAAAACAGATTGTAGCATTTTCCAACAGCAGAGTTTGAGACGTCGTTTTTATTAGAGTTTTTGCAGAGTGTTTTATTGTTCTTCTCTAATTTGTAACCTAAGTCATGTGTTTTTAATGATTTTTGTATCATTGTCAAAGGCTTTCAATCTTTGGTTAGTTAATTCAATAAAATATAAAAGATTTAGGGCACAAAATCGAATTATTTTCTCATTTATTTTCTCAGGTATACATAGTGTATCAAGTATTAATGAAGAACAATAAAATTTTGACTAAAAACAAAGAGGAAATCAGAAGAACCAAAGTAAGTCGGAAGCAAATATCAAAAAAACAAATTCAGTTTCGAGTCATCCATATGCGAGGTTTGACTACATTGATTCTTGATTCTTATAAGTTCTTAATTAATTTAGGTTATTGACTTAGTTGTTAGATTCCATTTAATATTGTTTTCTTTTATTACGACGATTCTTAATTGAGTTCTTAATCAATGTAGCAATTTAAGAATTAAATTGTTATTGTTGTGTAAGTGTTTATGAATCATGTGTACTTGTTGTATCTTCAATAATTTTTTACTGTCCTTATTAATATGCAGTAATTCATGCATTTAGAATATAATGTGAATATTATATTCATTGTATCTGTAAGTGATTTGAATGTTCCTGAAGTGAGTATATGTGATGCAATAAATAGTGTGTGTGTGTGTGTGTGTAGTAGTTAATAATCGTGATATACATTTGTACAATGATATGAAAACGATGCAGAGTGGCAAGAAACATGTGTGTATGTGTTGTATGATGGAAGGAGTTTATATAGTATTAAAAGGTTTGATATTCAATTTTAAAATCATACTAGATTTTTATAAATGTGAATTAAGGCAAGAAAAAAATGGCATTCATGCTTGCACTATAAAACTGAGAATAATATTCTAAATCATGGTTTATGTTGTAGTATGACATATTCCATCAAATCCAAATTTATGTTAAGTAAATTCTTATAAGTTTAAGTTGAACATTTATTTGTAATGTGAGAGCTCAGAGAAAAGTAAACAATACATGGTTGATATAAAACTAAAATCGTTTTGTATTGTTATATTCCATTGTGTTTATGTTAGAGAATTAACATTTTATATATTTCATGTTGTTTTTTATTTCCTTGGTTTTTATAAAGATGATGAATTATTTCTATTACTATGAGACATATTGATAAGTTTAATGCGAGTACATTTATTTTTGTTTGTGTCTTTGAATATAAATCTGAAAACCAGAGAAAGTGTGATGATGCTGTTAAAGTTCTGGTAGTTGAAATACATATACTTCGGTAAAATATCTACCCATCGATAAGTGACTAATGTACGATCATACAAAAATGATAATAACGTTAACAAAGTCAGTAAATCTAGAAAATATAACCCACTTCTAAGTGTTTCAGAAATGAGATAAGATGTTAAATTATGGATATCTGTTACGACAAATATGTTATTTCTTAATTATTAATTATCATTTATCCAAATGTAAAGCATTTGTTAAGCCGATGACCAACTGATGGAAAGTGAAAATCCATTTTATCATTAGGTACGACAGAATTTTGTTAATAATATAAGGTATTCAATTTGATTTTTATGAGTAAAATATATCTTCATGTTTTTTGCCATATTATATATAATTTTATAGTGATTACATGTATACAACAATAGTATGTGTGTCGAATAGTGATGTATTTTCCAAATATGCGTACTTTTGTGATGTAACATTTTGTGATCTAGTTAGGTGATGTTTAAATGAATGAAGTTTTATGTGATAGGAAAGTAGTTAATATTCTTGATAATGATTGGTTAACAGCCATTTTTAGTTTTCCTGAAAAAGAGTATAAATTATATATATTGACGTTGTTTGTATAATGGTTGAGAGATTCAAATGTACAATAAGTATAGCTTGAAGACATGTGATGTAATTGTCTAAATTTTATTTTAATATGTTTAAGGAATTATTGATTTGAATATTAAGATACTAAGACATGTATTCATTATTAATCACTACTAGATTTATTGGTTTATACTATTTAATTATAAAAAATCAAGAACAATGAACTTGTATGTTTGTGATAATGATTAAGAACGGTCTTATAGCCAAAAATCAAAATAACATTGCATATTTTGAAGATATTTCCTCCATCTCATATGATAGATATGATAGTTTTACTAAATGATTTGTAAAATTGCGTGAAGCCCGTGCTAAGTCTGTACAACCAATGGTAATTTTATTCTTGATGTTGATCCACTATTAACAATACCACTATTTTTAAATTTTGGCATGGAAAAATTAGGTACTTTTATTCTTATAGTATTTGGTTTCGTTGGTCTTTCTTGTACCTATACTTTACAGTTTTCATACTCATAGTTTATTTTTCTTGCACCTATACTTTTCAATCTTCATACTTATTGTTGTGTTTTTTTCATCATAACATATACTGACACATTACTATAACCATTACTCGATTTATGTTTTTTTCCAAAAATAACAAGCTGGATTTTTCATAGCCAACTAGAACACCTACACCAATAACATCGCACGAGTATTGATATTATAATTTAAATAGATATTTAGCACATAAGTTTTTAGAAATATGTAAACAAATATATAGCTTGCCTTTGTATTTGACAACTTCTCCCAAAGTCATCTTCATTATTCTACATACTATATCGATCGAGGAGAAAGCCCGCCCAATACTTATTTTGATATCCCATCCTAGTAAAACTTCTTACAAAAAAGTTTTTATATATATCACCAACAAAAATCATAGGCTTCAGCGAATAATAATACCAAAGTAAAGGTTGCGGAACATTATGATCCCGATACACAAGATATTGAAACCACGTTAGAACCCATCTACACCGTCAGATTTCATAATCTTCATGTAAATATCAACCAAAGCATTAAATTGTCACTCACCACCTTTCTTAGTTGCATTGGCATCATTGGTCATGTGTTTCCTAATATAAATTTTTGAGTACACAAATAAAAGTGATGAAGCATCAGTTACATCACCAGAAGTTAAAGTCTAAACAAACCATTCAAAAATCCATTTTTTTATCTTTCTTGTAGTTAAATAGTATCTTGAAGTAATCTCTAAATATGATGTTCAAGTCTACGTATGAAAGTATCTTCTAATATTAGTTGTGTTGCCTCTCCATATCGCAAAAATAAATAATCTGTAATTCCTTTATACGATTCAGAAAAAATATGAACCTTAATTATCTCATAGTGATTCTAAATCAAAAGTTTAACACGCTCAATCACATCGATATATATATATATATATATATATATTAGGAAAAATAGTCAAAACTCCTCCCTTTAGAATATCTATCGGAAACCTATATCGATCTTTCTCCACTGGCGCTTACACATAAATTGGAAACTCAGTGTTGTGTAATGTGGGGTACAAATAGCTTTGTCTTCTATTGACAAATGCACCGCTCAAAGTAAGTGTCATTATGCACAAATTTCGGATGCTGAAACTTAACCACAATCTTAGTCATCTAAAAATTTATCATAAATTCTCATTTAACTCTGATAAGAAAAACTTTGTAGATCTGTTGTAAGATGTTTTTATTAATGAATTTGTAAATCTTATATAGGGGAAACGTAAATATTTATTGTTATTACAAGATGTTTATTGTTATCACAATTATAAAACATTATAATAATCTAATACACTTATTTATATGTGTTTAATGCAGTCAAAATGTAACTTTCGACATCATTAATGGGGGTTTTTTACAAACTGTAGCTTATGTCAAGAGATAATATTAGCTATGCAACCATTGACCATAAATCTTCGGCTAAAGACCATCAATCTAAAGACCCTCAACCATGAGGCATCGACTCATACCGTCGACTTATGGTGTCGGTTGCCTAATATTATTTTTTATGCTAGGATTCAACTAAAATGGTAAAATCCACCATTATCATAAGTCCCCAAGTCCTTATAAAATAATTGAGGCAGAACTATACTTTCAAAGGTTGATTTCCTTTATTTATCTTGTGTGTTTGGTCAAATGTATTTCATAGTATGTGCGATGGTTTATAGTGGATGAACGTTCGTAAAGTATACAAACTGGTATTGCAGCTTTTACGATCGAACTCCAAATAACCTTTAGATACTTTGGTGCATTGGTTTTGATAGTCAAATTATCCCTAGAGACGTCTTTAAGTTTAATTTGTGTTGATCATGTTCCGAGCTATATTTAAAACCACATGTTAGCAAAAAAAACTCTAATATTTTTAGAAAGAAAAGAGTAGTGAATCAGGTAGTAGACTGCTAGAGTTTTCAGACATTACTTTATTTTAGATAAATTTGCGCGCTTACACTAGTCGTTGTTGAAGAATGAGAAAATAACTAGAGATAAAATTCTTATGAGAAAATGATTAAGGACTTGAAATATAAATCAGGAGACTTTGATGATGAACGTGCATATTTTCTAACTTAATTTGTTGCGGAATGATCGTTATCGTTTAGTAGATGGGTTAAATCGAAAAGGAAATAATGCTAAAGGGTATTTGTGATGTGTTGGAAAATTTAGAAGGACCATAGTGAAATTATTGTGTCCATACATGAAGTTGTAATGCCGGGAAGATATGTGGCATAACATTTATATAACGCATTCCCATATACAAATTTATGTCAAATGATCTCCCCTACACGTAGTCATTGATGTATATTTATTGTGGCCATTGAATCGTAAAAGACAGAAGTTGTTAAATGAAAGTTAGGGTTAAATTTCACTCACCGTTTCTTATATATTTGTAGGTTTTCTCTTTGATCTTCGTTTATATAGTGATTAAATAGAAATATTTTCACTAACTCTAAGCTATCTAATTTTTCACAAAAGTTATTAGATTTTTCCTTCTTCTCTGTTTAGAAACATTTCTCTCTTATTGATTCAAATGAGGAGCAAAGTTTTTCTAGTTTCTCGTATTGATGTGTATTATTCGAGAAATGAGTCTGATCAAAATACTTACAACGTAGGCAGTGTCAGGTCTCGTGAATATAATGCTACCAATAACATTGGCATAAGGTATCTCAGGGAGATTAACTCGATGGTTGATGGACTTTGAGATATTTTGATAGAAAATATGAGCAAAAAAAATCATCAAAGCTCAAACCTTAGCCGATTTCAACTAGATTTCACACTAAAATACTCAAACCATCAGCTGAAATCTTGGACCCATAGTGTTTGGTTCAAACTAGCAGATAGTCTAACATGTTAGGGTACCAGGAATGTGTGATATTTGTGGATCCTTTTGGGGAGGCAATACCTCAGGTCATTCGTTTTGGTTTCCAGACATCTAACATTGAGGCTGAATATAAGGCTACTATTGCAGGGCTTTAGTTGACCTATACTTGTGGTGCTAAAAGGGTGTGATTAGTGAGCGACTCGTAGCTCTTGATAAATCTCTTTCTTGGACAAGTAGAGACTCATAAAGATCATTTGGTATAGTACCTCAAAACATTATGAAATAAAGCTCAACATTTTGGATGCATTCAGTATGAGCGAATTCATTGTCCTCGATATCTTGGTCTGAACTTAAAACTTGGGTTACTTTATAAGATTACCTTTCAATTTGATAATGAATACGAGTCGAGGCCCAAAGAGACATTTAGGGTGTATATAATTGACTCGTGGGATTATAGATTAGAAATCATGGATTTTCAAACAAATGTTACCCTCCATGGTGATAAAAATATCTAGAAGGTTGAAGTTCAAAGCATACATTCGTGTTATCAAGAGAGGTGTTGTGCAAGCAAGGTTTCATCCGACCTCTTTTAGGATTCGTAGGCCCCAATCTTAAAAAAGCTTTATATTGGGACCAACTCGACCCACTACGGATTCAAAACATTAATGCAAATAGTTTTATTAAAAGGATTTTATTTTCTAACCTTTATGGGTGACGCGAGATAGTTCGTGAAAATGTGCTATATCTACTAATAGTTTGCCAATATAATGTATTATCTAGATGTGCCACTCGATTCAGTATCTGAACCTTTACCATTTGATAGGCAGGGAATCAAGCTAGTCGGACCCTTACCTAAAGAGGATGTCAAAGTATTGTTGTTGTTAACTATTTTTCAAAGTGGGTGGCGACCAAACTGTTTTGAAGAATACAGGCAAAAAATGTGATCAACTTCATCCTAATGCATATTTGTCACATGTTCAAAATTCCTAAGTTAATCAGCATTGGCAACAACCTTAAATTTCAAATCCGATATTGTCTTTTGTTTTCAAAACTCGAGGCATATAAAAAAATTCTCAACATATTTCCAACCACAAAAAATATTATGGGCATATAGAATAACGTATGGGATTGCCATAAATAAAACTTATTTCGGCATAATGTATGTAATGGATGTAGTCGTCCTAATAAAAACTAATGTACCGTCTTTCAGGGTGACTAACTACAACGAAGAAGGGAACAATTAAGGGGAAAACGTCGAATAGTAGTGCATTTTTTTTATGGTAGATGATAATGAAGGAAAGTATTTATGCATCCTAAGTATAGTAGGCTCTGATAAGGGAAGGAAAATATAGGTGATCAATATGTAATTTATTCCAAATATAAGACCTAGACTTATATATTTGGTGGTTAAGGACCAAAGTAAAGCAAACATAAGATATAGAGGGGTCAAATGATACACCCTAAGAACTTGTCTGTAAATAGTTAAATAATGGGGTGAGAAGTTCACTTTAGTGATGGTAATTATTTAATTTCACTACCTACCTCATTTACTATATAAATGACATTCTCTTTTGGGGAAAAGGGTCAATGATTAGTCGATTATTGCGACAGTTATTCCTTTTGTCTCTCTTCCTTTCTACCAATCATTGATTTAATTATTAACCGTTACTTCGTACAAATATTCTCTAGTCTGATCCTCTCCCGCGAACATTTCCGCTTCTGAGCTACACTAAGGATTTTATGAGTTCATTAGTGGCACCGCCTGTGGGAACCGATTGGTACCCAAAATTAATTTTCTAAAACCTTGAAAACAATACTTCAAAAATATGGATATTGAAGCTTGCAGAGAGATTGATGCCAATCCGACCAAGGATCTGATTGGTGTTGAGTCTGATGATCATCTGATGGAGGAACAAGTCACAAACGAAGGAAACGACCCGAACCGATATGCCGAGCAGCTACTCAAAGATTCAGTCCTGGTTTCCAGACGTAAAGAACTGATGTAGGACATCAAAAGGTTGAATGTGGAAATGAACTTCATAGTTAGTTCCAGGAAGGTCAGATCTGAGGTCTGACAAGAGAGAGTCAAAGCTGACCAGATCCAAGATGCCATTCGGCCTAGAGAAAGACAACGAAAGAGAAGTCATTGACGCTCCAAAATGCGTGTCAGATCATAACAAAGATACGAACAATTGGAGTCCAGCGAATATACTTCCTTAAGTTCCAATGAATCTTCGTTGTCGGACATCGATGCTAGGTATAAAGCGGATCGCAGGCAAAGAGATTCGAAGGCGCGTAAGCATGCCCATTAGACTAGTCGGAGAAAAAAGGAGTCGAGAAAAAAGTTGATCCTGGTAAAATAAAAATGTACTCCTAGGAGTAGGATAAGACAGGAAATGTTTGAGTCGAACATGTCATTACTCGGAGACAACCTCAATCTGATAGTTATCAACAAGATTACCGAGTCAGTAATCAGTTCACTTCGCTGGCGGAAGAAAGATTGGGTATGACAACCAATGATGGTCCGGGGGGAGCGCATACAAAGTCAGACACAACTGGAGGTCATCCCCTCTCTCTTTGGAGATCCTCTCCGGACATCTTCCTAAGTGGTTTAATAACTCCAAACTAGAAAATTTTGACGGGACTCAGGATCCGGACAACCATATTGAGAAGTTTAAGAACTTCATGATCAACTACGATGATGACAATAAGTTATTGTGTAGATCATTCTCCCAGACCTTTCAGAACGCTGCGTCCAAATAGTATAACCGTCTACCCGAAGGGTGCATAAAAAACTTTGACATGTTTTGGAGCATGTTCCGATAGCACTTCGTAGGGAGCAAGAAATTTTGCACAAACAGAGATACCATTATTTATTGTAGGCAAAAAGTCGGGGAAAGCTTAAATGAGTACACTAAATGTTTCATTCAGGTTAAGACCGATATAGAGTTTTGTGAAGATAATGTGGCATTGGCAGCTTTCTGAATGGGCCTTCTTCCGGGGGTAATAAAGGACAATGTCGCGGAGACACAGGCCATGGCGTTTGGAGCTTTGTTGGATCAGATAGAAAAAAGATCTTGGTCGAAAAAAACAGGGCCTCAGAGCTAGAGTCCATATCTTAATTCTATCAGGATCCAACCCTAGTCAAGGCTAATACAACAACAGTGAATGCCCGACCATAGACTTCACAGCATGCAACAACTGTCCGACCGTGAGGACAAGTTCAAGCAACAAGTCAAGCTCCTCAACGAGTAGTACAAAACCAGCAGTATACCCCGACGGGACAAGCAACTCAATAATATGTTAGACCCATGTCTAACAGGTGGGTCCGACCAGATCATTATACCGAGTTAACTGAGTGTGTGTCAACCATTTTTTAGAAAGTAAAGGCAGATTTGCATTTCTACAAGCCTTTCTCGTTACAAACGCCAAGGGAGCATAAGAAGAATAAGTATTGTCAGTTTCATAAAGATATTGGGCATCATATAAAAGATTGCGTGGTTTTGAAATAAATAAGTCCAGTATCTGACAGAGAATGGAAAATTAGTTGATTTTATGAAAAAGGGTTTTCCACAATCGTACCAAAGCAAGAAGCTACTCCAAGACAAGAGAGAGCCATGATGATATCCGAATTGGTTGATGAAGAACCTGTTGATGCATTCGATATAGCTGCAGAATACCTGGATCTGAAGTCGAGCATAAATAGTGTGAACTTGGTTGGAGAGCTAGTAACTAAAGGAAAGCTTAGTGAATTATATGCGTTTTTTGAATTACTGACCATCTTTGGTGGGGATACAGTAGCAGTTATATCAAAACTATCCCGAAAAAGGCACATTGTAAGTCTGACCACACAGTTAGAAGCAGGAGCCTCATCACACTTATATAGAAACCCATCACTAATTATTTGCTTCGAGAATGATGATATGAGAGACGTAGCTGGTCCACATGAGGATGCAGTAGTGATCAGAGCAGAGATAGTTGGAAATGAGATAAGAATTTTTTTGATTGACACAAGGAGCTCCGCTAACATAATGTTTATGACAACCTACAACCAGATAACAAACCCACCAACAATCCTACGATATGACCGAACGATAGTAGGATTCACCGGTGCAACCACTGATGTAGTCGGAGAATTCGAGGGAATGGTAGAGTTGGGCACATGGTCATTCAAGAAGATAGTCACAGTACTATTCATAGTGGTAGACGCCCCCACATCATACAACGCCATCTTCAGAAGGTCATGGTTGTCTAAAATGCATGATGTGTTGTCTATTGTTCACCAGTGTTTGAAGTATGCGATGGGCATTAATGTTGGAACGGTTAGAAGTAGTCAAAAAATGGCTAGGGAATACTAAAAAACGGCACTGCCCCCCAAGCAGGTGAATGGGGTCTGACGGAAAAAAGAATAGCAGTCAGAGGGGCCTCTCGCGGATTCCGATCCTCTTGACGATCTGAAGGAATCTCCTGGGGTCATGGTCCCTGATGAAGGCTTTGAGGATCATGCTTTTTGCCCCGGTAAAAGTCTCAAGATTGGACCAAGGCTATCTCAAGAGGTAAAGGAAAGTTTGCTAAAATTTCTTTCAATCAAATTACATTTGTTTTCTTGGTGCACAAAAGATGTTACAAGGGTCCCAATAGATATCATTTGTCACAGGTTAGCTATACGAAACAATGTTCGTCTGATCATTCAAAAGAGAAGATCTTTTTCTCATGACAAAACTGAAGCGATAATCGCAGAGGTGAACCGTTTGACAAAAATGGGCCACATCCGTGAATCACAATACCCGTTATGGATGGCCAATCCGGTCTTTGTGAAAAAGAAAAATGGCAAGTGGCGGATGTGTGTAGACTTTACTGATCAGAATAAGGTTTGCCCTAAAGATCATTTCCCGGTCCCCAGAATAGATAAATTGGTTTGACTCAACATCCAGAAATCGTTTACTGTCCTTTATGGATGCGTACACTGGGTACAATCAAATCCAGATGGACCCAAGGGATCAAGAGAGCAAAACTTTCATTACCGTAAGGGGTCTACATTGTTACAAGGTTATGTCGTTCGGACTAAAAAATGCGGGGGAAACGTATCAGCGCTTAGTAAACAAAGCTTTTGAGAGTAAGATTGGTAGAAATGTGAAAGTTTATATCAATGACATGTTAGTTAAAATCCCCAGCGATGAGGATCACTTAGTTGATTTAAAAGAAACCTTCGTCAATCTGGCCAAAATAAATTTAAAGTTGAACCCGGATAAGTGCACATTCGTTGTAAGATCCGGAAAGTTCTAGGCTACATAGTTAGTGAATAGGGTATCGAAGCTCATCTGGTGCACTTAAATTCTTTGTGCATCGTGGATCCACCAAGAATGGTCAAAGAGCTGCAGATTCTGATTGGAAGGCTGGTTGCATTAAACAGGTTCATATCGAGGTCATCAGATAAATGCACTCATTCTTCCAGGTATAGAGGAAATCAAACTGTTTCGATTGGACACACGAGTGCTCAGACACCTTTAACCACATCAAACAACATATTTCATCCCCGGAAATCCTATCAAAGCCGCATCCAGAAGAGAAGTTGTTCATCTATCTGGCAATGTCCGATTTTACGGTCACCGCAGTCTTAAACCGAGAAAAAGCAGTTATTCCGATGCCGATCTACTACGTGAGTAAGAATCTTTTGGATGTGGAAAAACGATACCTCAAATTAGAAAAGATAGAACTTTCACTAGTAACATCTGCAAGAAAAATGAGGCCTTACTTCCAGGCTCATTCGGTCGTGATACGAACATCTTTTCCCTTGAAGAACATGTTGCAAAGGCCCGATGTGTCGAGGTGAATGACAAAATGGTCGGTAGAGCTTGGAGACTTCGATGCCATTAAAACACAACCGCTAGCTGATTTTTTGGTCGAATTTTATTCTAGTCGGGAACCGACAGAGGATCAAGCTCGTCTGGCGGTGGTGTAGGAGTACAACTGATATCCCCGGAAGGTATTATGATGTACCAAGCCAATCGACTCGGATTCCTAGCATCAAACAATGAAGTAGAATATGAAGCGGTTTTGGCTGGATTAAGACTTTCAAAAATTTGTGGAGTCGGACGAGTTAAGTTAATAAGTGATTCCCAACTCTTAGTAAACCATAATATGGGGCGGACAGAGGCAAGAAAATATCACTTAGTGAAGCACTTAGGGGTTCTAAAATCTTTAACCTTAGAGTTTGAAGACATCGGGTTCGAACATGTTCACATGACAGGAAATTCAGTGGTTGATTATTCGGCTAAGGCCTCCTTTCAGAAGAACACCCGTGGATATCTACCCAAGAAAGTTCATCGATCATTAGGGGATCCAAACTAGTTGAATGAGGCATCGAAGCTTTCTAAATTTTGACAACTCTAGTGAAAGATTGGAGAAGTGAGATATGAGAGTTTTTAGTCCACGACACATTGCCAATTGACAAAGTAATGGCCAAAAGAATATGGTTCAAAACATACGGATACGTGGTACTTGGAGATATGTTGTATAAAAGATCCTTTAACCGACATTTAATCCGCTGTTTAGAAAAGGATGAGTCACAGTTAATACTCTCAGAGCTGCACAATGGGGAAGGATCCGCATACTGTGGGTACAAAACACTGATACGAAGGGTTCTTCTGGTTGGTTATTATTGGTCGACCATCTCAGCGGATGCCAAGGAGTTGGTACAAAAATGTGACACTTGCCAGCGATTTGTTAACTCAATCCATATGCTCGGGGTTCCCCTCGAATCAATATCAGAATCTTTTCCTTTCAATCGATGGGGAATCGACCTAGTCGGACCGCTTCCTATGGCCTCAAGAGGGCACCAAACGATCATCGTCATTGTGGATTACTTCTCTAAATGGGTAGAGGTTGAACCATTAGCAAGAACGAGAGCAAAAGATGTCATCAAATTTATCATCTCCAACATTTTTTGTCGTTTTGGTGTACCGAGGAAGATTATGATAGACAACGGTCCGCAGTTTGATAACAACGAAATGAGAGATTTTTTTGCCTCCAAAGGAATACAATAGTGTTTCCCATGACCTTTCCATCCCCAAGCGAATGGCCAAGTCAAAGTAACTAATCGGACAATTTAAGATGGGTTGAGGAAGAACTTAGAGGGCAAGGCCGGGAAGTGGCCATACTATTTACAAGAAGTACTATGGGCTTATAGAAGTACTCATCGGACCACAACACATGAGTCGCCCTTCGCACTTGTGTATGGAATGGACGAAGTAGTGCCATCGAAAACCATGTTCCCATCTTACAGGCTAAGCGAGTATTCCGAGGAGGAAATGACAAAGAAAAATGCACCAAACTGGATCTAATAGAAGAAAAAAGAAGAAGAGCACAATTAAAATCTTTGTACTATAAGGCTCTTAATGAGAAGCTCGTATGCATCAAAAGTTAGAAGAAGAGAATTCGAGGTTGGGGACAAGGTCCTAAGAAAAGTCTTCCTGCATGCGAAAGAAAAGAGACTTGGAAAGCTAGATCCAAATTGGGAAGGTCCATACTCGGTAACAGAGAAGGTAAAACCAGGGACGTACAGGCTGAAAGATAAAGAAGAGAGAGATCTTCCCCACCTCTGGAACATTGACCACCTCAAAGTCTATTTAGAGTGAATGTGTGAGATGTAAATATTTTCTTTATCAGTTTATTTAAGTACCGGTGGCACACTCTTTCCTACCTTGGTGGCGCAGGAAGGTTTTAATGAGGTGTCCTAATAGCCGACTTATATATTAAATTCCATTGCCTTCTTAAAATGACTCGCAAAAAGTTCATATTTTTTAACTCAAAACATACTCCAAAAAAGTTTGGACAAGAAAGTACATCTTTTTGAACTCAAAACATACTCTAAAAAAGTTTGGACAAGAAAGTTCATCTTTTTGAACTCAAAACATACTCTAAAAATGTTTGGACAAGAAAATAAAGTTCATCTTTTTGAACTCAACACATACTCCAAAAATGTTTGGACAAGAAAGTTAATCTTTTTGAACTCATAACACACTCCAAAATGTTTGGACAAAGAATTCATTTTTGAATCACAAGTAATAAATATCAGATAAACTGAGTCAGGGAAGAATTGTTTTAATATAAGCATCACATAAAAATTATTCCATCATAAGCCCTCACAAGAGGAGGAAAATTGTACATAACAAAAGGTAAAGTTCTTAACAGGTTTGGATACACATGGTCAACAAAACAAAAAAAGAAACATTCAGCGCTTGCTAGTCAGACGCGGAGTTCTCTTTACTACCTTTAAGCGAATCCGACTCCAATGTTGAACTCTTTGAGTCATCACTAGATTCCAAATTCTCCACGGAGATGCATGGAGGGTGATGTCTTTCAACGGCCCACATCCAAAGACTACCGAGGTGCAAATTTGGAAACCTATTTGGGAAGGCCCTTACGTGGGGTCTGAAATAGTTAAGGCTGGCACTTTCAAGATCATGGAAGACAAGTGATGCAATTTCAACATTTGTGGAACACTGAGCACCTAAGGCTATAATTTTATTGAAGGGTCTGATGCCATATTGTTTTCTACCCTGGTGTCGTACGAAGGTTATAACGAAATGTTTACATTCATATTTTGCACATATTGTAAGTTTTCAGTGTATGGTAAAGTGTTTTAGCCATAACTGGTTGAAGAGAAATATGATGGTCTAAGTTTTTGGCTCAATTCTATCTGAGGCCTTTATAAAGTGTTCTAACCCTAGTTGGTCAAATAAAAATCTAATGTTGTACTTTTTAGCTCTAATCTATATGAGGATCTTGTAAAGTGTTACAATCTTAGTTTTCAAAGATAAATATGATGATTTAAGATATTGGGTCAGTTCTATCTGAGGCCATGGTAAAGTTTTCTAACCTTAGTTGGCCAAAGAGCAATTTGATGCTCCAAAATGTTGGGCAATTTCTGCATAAATAAAACATCAAACGATCATCATTAACAGTTTCAACAATTTCATAGTCCTCTTCTCTATCCAAATTGTCCCCATCAATGACTTCGAACATTACGTATTTTATTAATTTTCTTCCAAAACGATCTAGCAAGTAATAGACTACAGATTCTTCAGTTTATGTGGATCGATTCTTCACTGAAAAACTATTACCAATACATGAATTTCATTTGTCACCAAATCTATACTCTCGAAAATTTCATTTATAATAGTTTGATATTGCATATATGGATCAAATAAACTATGAGTATTTATGATTTAAATGGGTGAATTTTGTATGAGATAAATTATTTGGGCTATAACACTTTTAATAACACCTTTCTGGTTCATAATTGAATCAAATACTTTCGTCCCCGATAATATTATTGTCACTTTCACTTTTTCCGATTACCCATAAATTTATTCTTTTTTAATATTACGCCTTTTTAGAGGTTTATAAGGTCTTGGCGATGGTAAAAATGATGCTAAATATTCTCCAATAATATAAGAATTTTCAACAAAGACATCCCACAATATTCTTTGTTCCTCATTTTAAATTATAGTCGCCAATTTTATTTGCAACAATACGTGTGCTATGATTAGAAATAAACCTGAACATACCCTATGATCTAAGTGAATTGAGCATATTCATATCAAATCTAGAGAATTCGCATTAGCAAGCACTCAAATGTTATGAGATACTTCAAAGATTCGAGTGATATAGTGTTGAGAGGGTATGCTTACTCTGATTATGTATGTTGTTTTGACACAGTAAAGTCTACTTTATGAAATATGTCTACTATGCTTGGATAAGTGGTTGGTTGGAAGTATTATATACAAAGGTTGTTTCCTTGTCATCTACATAAGTCAAATATATGGCTATTATAGAAGCCATGTAGGAAGTTATTTGGTTAAAGGGATAATTGAGTAAAATGAATTGTATAAAACAATATGTGATTATGTTTTATGATAATAATAGAGTTCTTTATTTAATAAAGAATCTCAAATTCCATGAGCAAACTAAGCATGTAGATATCAACTTACACTTAATCCAAAACATGATAGAGATATATCAATTGAAAGTAGTTAAGATTTCTAACAAGGAAAATCCTTCGGATTCTCTAGCCAAAGTATTATTAATCTCAAATTTCATAAACTGAATAAGACTTGCGCAAGTCTAGGGTGAGGGTGAGTTGGTCTCTAAAAATTAGAACATTATGTGCAATGGACGATATATAAGAATACATATATTCGGAGACCCCACTCACTAACTCTATATAACTTTCTTTAACATCTAAATTTTTCTTAAAGGAATACCTCTATGCGAAAATATACATGAATAAGAAATTTATTCACACGTAAAAATCTTATTCCATGATGATATAAAACCCTATGGCATATAGCAAGATGGATGACTTACTTTTGAAAATCACTGATTGACGCATAAAGCCTTCATGAACATTCTTTGGTTTCTGATATCGAACGATAAACCTTATTATATCTCGGTATCCTAAAGAAATTTATAACAAATATTATGTTCTACATAAAAAATGAGATAAAGAAAGCCAAAATAAAGTAAAACATGTTTCAAAAACTTTTTGTACACTTTGAATCATTTTTATCTAACTACGAGTATGAAATTGTTCTTTTTTATGATTAAAAAACCTAATATCATAATTAGTTCAATTCAATAAATTATCATCCATTATAGAAACACTATCTCTAACTAATACTATATTCACAGCAGTACCAACAATCTCATTATCAATAGTTTATCATTTCATGTAATTAACCAATTAAGCCATATATTTAAAGCTAATTGCACTTACTTGATACAAAATCAATCCTACTTTCAAAAATATTAAGTAGACGAACTGAAATTGATCATATTGTTAAAAAATAACCAACAAATCTTAAGATATTACACACATACATAAAAACATAGGAAAATAGTATCGGTTGACCTATTTTTGCAACTAAAATTGCCATATTTTTGTAAATACACGTCACCTAATAACTTTTTTTTGCAAGTGCTTCTTCGTATTTTTACAAGCAAAACATATATACAAAAAACAAATTTTCATAAGTATATTATCCTATTTTTTGCAACTGTAAAACAAATCATTTTTGAAATTTAAAAACTAGTATTTTTGCAAGTACCTGCAATTATACAAACATAATTGTTTTTTCGAAACATAAAAACTTGCAGGTTCTCCACTATTATATATATATATTTTTCCTAAAGTTTTAAAATGAATTTAAAACTAGAATCGTATATGAATCATAGAAAATAAGAACAACAATAGATACAAAAAACCAAAAATAAAATAAAATTCAAACCATAACTTTACCACAAATCCATTCAATTTATATATAGAGAGGAGTGTAACATAGTCCATATGTATATGATGTCAGGTTTTTCTAGCATGAATGATGTATCTAAAAGACGGAACCATACACTAATATATATGGTTAGAAATATGTTAAACAACTCAACTTTACCACTATTACTCTAGGGAGAAGCCATGCATGTGCAACTTACATACCCAATAGAGTTCCCACTAAGGAAACCGTTATCATCCCATATGAGCTATGGTATCTATGCAACCCTGGATTAAAGAATCTGAATATACGGGGGGTATTCATATGAAGCGACGACTTGTAGGACTCTGTAAAAGAAATTGGACCCGTAAACGATTAGTTGATTTTTTATTAGTTATTCTGAGTATTCAAAGGGTTATAAGTTTTATGATCCTTCCACTGGTAATATTTTTAAACTGTAAACAACAATTTTTCTTGAGGACGTTGAGTTTGCGGGGAAGAATTCAGGAACAGATGTTCATTTTCAAGAAAAATCTATAAAGATTCATGAAAGTTTTAACAGAGTTACTCAAGTATAATAAGATTAGAGCTTAACACCAATCCTTATGACCCCGTTAAAACAAGAGGATACTTAAAATAACATTGATGTTCTACTTAAGGGTTTTAACCATGATATAAAAATGATTCAGTTATAATAAGAAAAAACCCATGGTAATGTCAATCTTCCAAGTATAACAAAATAACATTATTAATAAAGTTCAAACTCAAACTTCTCAATAAATAAAACAAGAAATAATAGTGCCCTTAAGAAGATCAATGAAAGAAAGAAAGAATGATATACATTTGTACTTTATAATATATCTTTAAGAGTCATGTGCTGGAAGTGTAAACTATACATCATTTTAGAGGTAAGTTATGAAAATATCTAACTCTCATATGTGGATTGACACTATGAAGAAAGAGTATAAATTGATGCGAGAGAATATGGTATGTGAACTTATCCTATTACATAAAGGTAAAAAGACGACTGGTTGTAAGTGGGTTTGAAAAACCAAACAAAATGTTATAGGTAATGTGGAAAGACGTAAAACACATCTTGTGGCGAAAGGTTATACTAAGCATGAACATATGATTTTAAAAGGATATTCTCTATGGTATTAAAGAATGATTCATTTAAAACAACAATGACTTTAGTTTAACAGTTTAATCTTGAACTTCATCAAATGGATGTAAATACCAATTTTATCAATGATGTTATTAAGAAAGCAATCTATATGGTGCAATTAGGCTACTTTGAAATATGTAACTTTATTTATATGGTACACAACCTTAAAGAAATCCATTTATGGGCTCAAATATATTTCTCGCTAATATTATTTTGTGTCTTTGAGGTATTAGTTTTTTTGTTTTTGAGGTCAACTCAGTTGAGTATTGTGTGTACTAGAAGTTTAATAGAAGTAATTTTATGTTTTTGATATTATATATTGATAACATATTGATTTTATCAGACAATTAATAATTACTATAAGCTACAAAGAAAGTATATCAAACAAATTTGATATGACAAATCTTGGTTATGTACCTTTTGTGTTAGGAATCTAAATTCATCAGGGTCGCTCTTGTAGAACTCTTGAATTATCACCAAAAGATATCCATATAGAGTGTTTTAAAACGTTACAATCTGATAAGTTCCATACCCTTGAGTACTCTTATAGAGAAAATATGACAGATTGGACCTCGGCCAATATCTAAAGATAACACTTTGAGAAAATGAAAACAATCCATTATGCTTCAGTGGTTAGGATTTTAATGTTCGGGCATTGCCTTAACTGTCAATGTGTGTTGGAAAGATATGTAAAAAACCCCATGCATGAACCACTAGAAGAGAGTTAAAAGGGTGGACACATGCTTATATATAAGAAGTCAGAAAGCCTGGAGATCACTAGGCATTCCAACTCAATATTTAGTGGATGCATACACACTGAAAAGAACTTTGGGAAATATTTTCTTATTAGTTTAAGGTGTAATATTATAAAAAAAATGTAAAAGAGATATTTATTGCATCATCCACTATGGTATCATAATTGTTTGCATGCTTTGAGGCATCAAACAAGGAATTGTGACTACAAAATTTTGTCACTAGATTATGTATTATCCAAGGGAAAGACGGTCCATGAATTTTTATTGTGATAATAAGTATGCAATGCAATAAACTAAGAGTGACATGAGCTTGTCAAAGTCCAAACACACATATATAAATTTTTTATTTGCAAAGCAAATAGTTTGGATGGGTAGAATAAGTATAGAGCGCATTAGTATGAACTCCATGGTGGCAAATCCTCTTACTAGTGCGGTAGTACCTGAGGTTTTGCTATAACACACCATTAGGATTGATGTAATTAATTTAGAAGATCACTCATTTGAGTAAGAGTTTTATAATATCAGCCGATTTATATATAATTTTATTATATATTTTTGGTTTGTTGCACTTTATAGCTCAATTAATATTTATTGACATTTGTAACTATTTGAGTAGATCTCCACTAAAATATGATCACTTAAGAATAAATATGTGATATTATACTTCATATTATTTTTATGTTATACAACATAATTGATCCATGTAATTGATGATGATAACATGATTAATGTTGCATGCAATTGTTCACATTACGAGGAATAAATTTTAGTCATTTATCATATATTGATCATGTACGAGGTTGCTCAGTTTACCTATTGATAATGGAATCATTACAACCATCAAAATACATATATTATTGAATAGCAAATGATGATTCAAGTGGAAAATTGATGCAAAAATTGCGGATCAATATATTAATGATATATTTGGTCATTGTTATAAACTAGTCCAATTAACAAGTAATCAGATTAATTATATTAATATACAGTCAAATAGGAATTAGACTTATAAGTGAAAACCCAAAGTGCAGAAACCTGATTGAATTTGGGCTCTCTGAAGAATTGAACTAAAGATGGCAACCGGGTGGATCAGGGACAGGTATCTATATATCTAATACTCGCCCCGTAGTATAAAACTGATACCCAAACCCGTACCAAAACTCGAACCCGCGGGTTCAGGTTATCCACACGGGTACCCGTGAACTACTCGCGAATGAAAACAGTAGTAAATATCAAAACCGAACTCGACTTAAAATATTATAAGAATAATATATATCTAATTAAATATTGAACCTTCATTATATAAAAAATATGGCTAGAATAATATATATGTAATTCAATTATAATTTTGCTAGAATAATATATATTATTATTTAATAATTAATAAAATATTAATTTGTTATAACATAAGAATAAATTTTAATTCCAAATTTGAATGTGATGTTTTTAATCGGAAACAACTTTATTAATCAAATAAAATGGCGTACGCGGATTGGTTACATAGAGTTAGACCATAATCCAATTTTGAGCATGAAAGTATGGAATCATTTCCTAAAAAAGAGTTAACAGAAAGATCCACTCTCCACCATTCATTTATTTGGCCTCCTTCTCTTCAACACCCAGACCTTTCTTCCTCATAGCAAACAACTTCATTTCATTTAGGTAGAGTACCATGCATGTAGGTTTTCAGCTGAAATCTCCCTCCATCAAGGTCTATTTTACCAAAATTTGGCAAAAAATGGTCAAATTACAATTGTCCGACAAAAATCCACTTTAGATACTTAAATCAAAGCTGAGGCATGCAAGTTTCTTGGAGAAATTCAACTTCCAGGAAGCAGGGATAGACTTTCTCCAAGAAACTTACATGCCTCAATAAGATTCTCAGAACAACGATCATCAAAAGAATCAGATTTGAAACCAGGTCTTTCCAGCACTGATTATTTATCTTATGGACTGATTAATCTCATCTCTCTTCTATTGTGAACTCTTACGAACTGATTTCTACAGGTGAATGTACTACCAGCAGCCATGCAAACCAGCATCTCTTGCAGATGAAAAGGCTCACTCTAGCCAGAAAACTTTACGGTCCTGCAAAGAAGAAATTCAAAGAGGTAATTATGATTTTATACAATTTAATTAGTTAAAATAACAGAGACCCATGCTTTCAAACATAATTATTGCTTGTAAAGGCGGATGATCGAGGTCAAGATGATCTTTCTGCTTACATCTCGAAGTCCACATTGCTAGCCAATCGGTAGCTTGGTTTTGGACTCGAGAGATATGCTTAATGGACTCGAGAGATATGCTTAATGGTCATCTCATGATGAATTAGCTTCCTGCATATGGAAAGATGATAAATATTAACCTAAGCAAGAAAAAAAGAATCTAAAAACATAAATAGTATCCAATAAAATATTAAAAATATATATTATCCTAAACAATAAAAATATATAAGAGATAAAAATGATGCATATTAGAGAAATCACTCAAGATAAATATAATCCAATTGAATATATATATATATATATATATATATTATCTAATTTTTCGTAGGATAAAATATCCAAAATTGAAACCCGAACCGAACCCAAACGGATATTAAAAATAAAAATCATAACCCGCTTCATTTTTTTTCTGGTAACTATGATTTTTATGTTAAATTGCCATATCTAAATTGAAACTAAATATCAGAACGTATTGACTCAATTGATAGAAGTTAATTCATTTGGTTATTATCTATAATCATGATGGGGAATATAAGGATACGATGCAATTGGAATTACGAATTTTAATCCAATTGCATCCCTTACCTCTAATAATAGATTCCATCGCTATTTCCTAAATGCACCTGGCATAAAAAAAGATCTTGTTAGTCAAATATTTGACAAAACTGGAGTAACAAATAATTTAGCTGGAAAAACATCATTTGTTCTTCACTAACTTTTCTATTGCACCATATTGTTGTTGGTGTGTCAAATCTATAAATACTTTTATCATGTTTTAGGATAACTAAGACTAAAAAAAATCGGTTATAAAGTTATTAAACGATTCAATAAATATTATGGAATAAAAAATAGGACAATACTTAAAAGATTAGATATAATAAATGTAAGATCTTAATATCAATCCATATTTATTTATTTTCTATTGTTGGATGATAGATTGACGTGCTTTTGACAAAGGTTCAGGAATTTATTACCGTGGAGTTAGGAGCATGGCCAATGGTTCATTAAAAGATATTATATTTATAAAAGAATCATATATCATTTGGATATATATTTTGGAAATTGCTAAAAAAACGGCCAAAACTACTCCGTGAAGTCGTTTGTTTTTATTTTTCAATATTTACAAATTTGCCACCGGCAAAAAATCCAAAAAACCTTTGAAAGTCAAATTAATTACAACCCACGTCATTGAGCACTTCTAACTACTCCATGAAGTTGCAAACACAAATTTAAATATCCACCATAATCATCTTCTCCAAACTACCTAAAACCTCCAAAATCAACAACCCATTAACCCATTTTTTTAAAAACCTCCAAACCTTCAAAACACGGCCGGAAGAGAGTCAGAACCACTTCCCATCCGGAGCATTATGGACGCTGAGGAGTTACATTGCTTAATCCCCTCTTATTTTTGCGAAAATCAGATATTTTGAAAAAACCCGTTTTTTGTGTTCGTCGTCACGCAGTGGCGTGGTTGGTGGGTCGTACGCCATGAGTGTGGCGCCCGTTGGCATCCCCACTCCAACGGATGGCGTGGGCACCCTGTATTTCGCCACACATGTGGCGAAATTAAGATGTCCGGCGCCACACTCATGGCGAAATCCCGTTAACTAATCCGGAATGCCGGTTCAATTGGTTTAACTACTTATGTGTTGCAAGATGTTACACAATGTGAAATTTCACTTGTTTTAGACTACGCTCATCATTTCACCGCTCACGACGAGTATAGCTTAGACTCGATGACCGAGTGGGTAAAAACCACGAGAAAGTCGTTATGTTTTTCGATTAACATAGCGTCTAAGGAGATGGGGAGAAGATGGAGAACACCGAGAATAGATTAACTAGACGATTGAAATGAATGTAAACTTTGGATGTTTTTTGTTTGGATGTTTATCTTAAAAACAATAACACTTAAACTTCTCAATATGTCGATTGCATTAAAACATTACACTCTAATCAAAAGCATTACATAATTATAAATACATAAGAAAATAACTTAAAACAAATGATAGATAATCTAACCCTGAGTTAGCATTTCACACTTAATTTTATGGAGTCGGGTACATTCCAAAAACGTCTTCGTCACTACTTCCGTCGGGAGTTGAGTAAGTTTCGACGGCGCTGGCTATTGCGTCGGCTATTTCTTGCTCTATTTGCTGCGTCGCATATGACATCATCTCTTGTGTAATTGTACTTTAGGATCCCATGTTGAATACATTTCGGACTTTGGTTCGGACTTCGTAAGCCAGTGCCTCAATCTGTATAGTCATTGTTTTAAGATAAGATAGCCTATCGAACACTTCTTTGCATCCGCGTGGTCGGGGCATTAAGCATCGTGGACATGATGCCTCCCTACCGTGGTTGAAGAACATTCTGCACAATACTGCATCGATGAAACCGAGAATCTCCTCTTGCATCGTACCTCTGACGAAGTCAAATGCGCTTAGGAGGCTTGCATCTTCGTGCACGTTATAACTTAAATGTTTGGTTTTATAGTCAGATTCTAGTATTTATAGACTCGAAGTTTGTGGTTCAATTCTAAAATAATTAGCGGGAAATGGTGTTTTTGTTCCCGCCTAAAACTTTTTGAGGCGGGAAACCTTCACCCCATTTGTTTTGAGGCGGGAACAACTTTTTTATAATATCAAACAAAAAGGAAAAAGTATCATACATGGACCGAAATATCAAAATACAAAAAACAGTATCGTACATCAACCATCAACGAGAGCACCAAAATATAGAAAACAATATCATACAATCCAAAACCCAAAATAAAACGTTTGATACATAATATAAATAAAACGATCTCACAGCAAGGTGGGATTAACAATATTACATAGTGAAAATATAATTTCTTAGTTGAAACCGTATATTCTGTTCTCTGGAATATGTCCGAAGTTCGCAATGTCATCTTCAATCTCAGCAACCTTACTTTCGATATATTCCAACATATATCCAGTAACGTAATCTGTCCTAAACAGGTTCCAATCAACAAGTGCTACTTGTTGAACTTTGTAAGGCAAGTTGGACAAAAGTTGAAGTGGTTCAGTTTTCACATGATTGTACCTGCTTTTGACTTCTTCACGGCTGCGTCACGGCGGATTTGGATACTCCAAGCGCCCATAATCATAAAACATCCTACAAAGCACTCGATCGAAAAAAGCATCGGTCCTATCATCGGACATTGTTTGCTTAACAAACTTCACGGCCTGAAGCAACCGATGGTCTTGGTTCACACAAAAGTCCATACTTAACTCCATAACCTGTAAATAGAAACGCAAATGTGAAGGCGTACTTGAAAATACTAAAACTCACTTGGAAATCTGTTTTTGTAACAAAAATAGCCTAAACACATATAATAGACACTAACAAACAATATTAAACCGGTCCCGGGCCATTCCGGTGACCGGAGCATCACAACGCCATCACTGTGGCGCATAACCTTATACATACGCCACACTGATGGCGTGGGACAGGGTCCCTACGCCATCGCGTGTGGCGTAGGGTTGGTTGCTTACGCCATATGGATGGCATGGGATCCTGGCTATACGCCAACAAGAGGCGTACAACCAGGATCCCACGCCATCCATATGGTGTAGGCAACCAACCTTACGCCACGCGATGGCGTAGGGACCCTGTTCTTCGCCCCCGTTTGGCGAAGAACACCTGCAACCAGAACGTAACACATCGAAGCCCCATACGTATCAATAACCCTAAAATCGGACCCCTATCACCTAGTACGAAAGTAGAACGTGTATACAAGAGACCAAATCTACACCGTAACAAGAAAAGAAATCGAATCAACTTACCGTAGAGATCGGCTGGTTTGTGTGATGAGGTAGATAGAGGCTGGTGTAGCTGGCTTCGAGGGACTACTGTCGATTCGACGAGGAGGACGGGTGCTGCTGGTGTTTGGGTGGATGGGTACTGCTTGTAGACTGCTGTTTGGGTGCTCCTTGGGTGTTTGGGTAGGTTTAGTTCTAGGTTAGTCAAATTTGGTCGACCCACCTATTTTGTTTTTTAATTAAATTATACATTAAATTACTTCTAGGTTAATTATTAGTTTACTAATTTAGTTTTTGTTAAATTTTTGTTAGTTATTAGTTTACTTTAAGTAATAATTTGATATTTTAGTTTTTGTTAAATTTTTCTAGAGAGAAGATAGAGCAAAATGTTTAAAAAAACCGAAATTATGGTAACTTCACGGAGTAATTTTTTCTATTTATAGTTTTCATGAAGGGCAAAATTGTCAAAAATAATAACTTCACGGAGTAATTTCAATTTTTAATTTCGTGCGACTTCGCGGAGTAGTTTTGGCTTTTTTTATAATTCCCATATATTTTATGTTGCCATTTATTTTAAGGGAAATTACCCTTAAGGTACCTACTCAACTATTTTATTGTCATCTAGTACCCAAGGTTTGATCAATTGTCACTTAATACCCAACTAAACTACCTAATTATCACATAGTACCTAACTTTATTTTAATACCCTAACTACCCTCACCATTCATGAACAGCTATGTAACCAAAATTCCTCTTTCCTTCTCTTTCCTACTTTTTCTTTTTATTTTATTTTTAAAAGATTTGTATCTTTCGAACCGGAGCTCGAAAAAAATAAATGAAAGTACCATAACTTTTGTTTTTTAAAAATGAACAAAACTAGATCCATTGATGATATTTTTTGATTATTTTAAAAAATAAAATTTCACGAGTAACAATTCGCATCATATCATGAGAATTGTTCAGGAAACCCAGAGTTGCAAACAATTCGCATCATATCATGAGAATTGTTCAGAAAATCATGAGAGTTACAAACAATTCACATCTTATCATGAGAATTGTTCAAGAATCCTGCGAGTTTGCAAACAATTCGCATCCGATCATGAGAATCATTCAGAAAATCCTGAGAGTTGCAAACAATTCGCATCTTATCATGAGAATTGTTCAAGAATCTTGCGAGTTTGCAAACAATTCGCATCCTATCATGATAATCGTTCAGAAAACCCAGAGTTGCAAACAATTCGCATCTTATCATGAGAATCGTTCAGAAATCCTGAGAGTTTGCAAGCAATTCGCATCCTGAAAATTGTACCAGGTTTTTTTTTGCAAGCAATTCGCACCTTATCATGAGAATCGTTCAGAATTCCTGAGAGTTGCAAGCAATTCACATCTTATCATGAGAATCGTTAAGAAATCTTGAGAGTTGCAAACAATTCGCATCTTATCATGAGAATCGTTCAGAAATCCTGAGAGATGCAAGCAATTCGCATCTTATCATGAGAAGCGTTCAGAAATCCTGAGAGTTGCAAACAATTCGCATCTTATCATGAGAATCGTTCAAAAATCGTGAAAATTTGCAAGCAATTCGCATCCTGAGAATTGTACCAGGTTTTTTTTTGCAAGCAATTTGAATCTTATCATGAGAATTGTTCAGAAATCCTGAGAGTTGCAAGCAGTTCGCATTTTATCATGAGAATTGTTCAGAAATCCTGAGAGTTGTAAGCAATTCATATCTTATCATGAGAATCGTTCAGAAATCCTGAGAGTTTGCAAGCAATTCGCATCATGAGAATTGTATTAGGTTTTTTTTTTTACCAGCGCGCATATATTTGGTCGGTGGTATTTTTGTCCAAATTTCAATTCGAGGTATCAAGTGACACTATAAAAAACGGGTACCACTGAGTTATTACATAGTTGAGAAGATTTTTACTGGTACTTTTCTCTTATTTTAATTAACCAGATTTTTTGTTTTCCTTTTTAGCAAAATACTTTATTTTCATTTAAGTAATTGGGCCCTAATAGGCAAAACAAAGCAAAGAGGCCAGGAGGATAGAATCCGACCCAGCAAGATCCAAAACAATTATGGAACCCTAGTTCCTAAAACTACACCCTTCAGTCTCTCTCCGCCATCTCTCGACGGCCAATCTAAAACTTGGAGAGCAGCAGCAAATTTCTTTCAAATGGAAATCCATACAGAGGGAGTTTCAGGCATATAGCATTACGGGATCTCAATTAAGGCCACGAAGCTCTGGAATTGGTAGAGGCACGCTCAAAGTACCCTATCCTTCGATTCTGAATCTATTGACTATTCGTAGATGATAAGATCAAGGTAGGTCTGGAACTGGGTTGTGATTGCTCCCGATATCAGGGCTGGTAGCTCTGCAATGCATCCAAGGACGGTCTCAATCAGCTTTTTCCTAGCACTTCCTTAAACGAGGTAAAGCCATTTCCATCTGATTTCCGGAGAAAATGTCAGCTTAGTCTCCGATTGATTTTTACATCCTTCCATTCAATCCTTCTTATTTGAAATTCCTCGCAGGTGATTAGAATTAGGCATAGGAATCTGTTTAGGCACGCTCAAAGATATAAGGATTTAAGGTGAGGTCTATTGAAGGTGAAATTCCTCTCCTTATATTCTGACTCTATTGAAGGTTAGATAGATATAAGGATTTAAGGTGAGGTCTGGAACTGCACTGTTTGCTCTCGATTGCAAGCTGAAATCTCTGTAAAACCCCACATTGAAGGACTCGAAAGCTAAGGAAATGGTTGAGGCACGCTCATAGTACCCTTTCCTTAGTTTCTGATTCTATTGAGAATTCATAGATGATAGAATGTAGGGAAAGGTCTGGAACTGGGCTGATTGTTCCCGTTTCCTGGGCTGATAGATCTACAAGACAGACATTCTTTGAGGGGTAAGGGCAATGCTTTCGATTTACTGCAAGAAAGATTGAGTCAGGCTATACCTGCTCAAAGTTAATGACTTAATTTCTAAATATTTGCAGGAAACAATTAAAGAAAAGTACTATTTAAAATGGATATAGCTGAACTCAATGATGAAAAATTCCAGATACGGAAGCCCGATTGGAGCTTAAAGAAATCTTGACAATCACAGCAGCTTTTTCTTGAAGATTTGCAAGCCTAGGTAATAGCACAATCATCTAATGATTTCATCTTTCTGCATCTTAGAGTTAGTAGAAAACTTCCTGCTAAAGACAGTACTTAGACAACTTCTTAGAAGCAAAATTACATAGAGTCATCTTACATGGCAGAGTCCATTATGCAAGCCAGTCTGTTACATTTGAGATAAAGACAGTGATTGACCAGATTTAAACTATGTCCAATGATGCTGAAATAAAAGATTTCTAACATACTACTGGTCTTTTACATTTGAGATATAGGATCAAATTTTACTGGGGAGAAGCTATTATCTCCATCGAAAATGTTATTTACTCCATGTTATTTTTTGTCAAAAAAAAATTATAATGTGTTTTTATCATTTTATCCCCTTTGAATTTTAAATTTATATTCTCTTGCCATTTACTTAATTAAAGCCGGAAACTTTATAGCATAAAATTTATTACTTCATTTCTTGTGGTTTTTGTTATTCTCGAAAATGAGTAATTGGGTACAGTGGCTGATCTAAGGACTATAGCTTCATCACTGAAACAAGGGAGAGAGAGATTTTCATAACCCTTTAGAAAATATACATGCTTAAGAAAGAGGAAATCTTGACAATTATTCTTCGAAGGTTTTCTGAATGATATTTGTTGATTCAATATTTAGTGCCCTACGTAAGATGAAACTATATTTTTTCCAACTTGTTTCTTTCCCTAAAGATATAATGCGTATTGAGGTTGACCTACTCTTTATTCATCTCCTTTTCTAGGTACCTACAAATACGGAGGGAGCGAGTACAAAGCAACAGCTTCTGTATGTGGCCCAAGCTTAGATGAGTGCAGGAGGGTTACCACCAATGCTCTCAAAGTGAAGTGTCCATGTGTATGCAGATGAGATGCACGTTCTGTGGTGTTTGGAATGGTGGAGGTGGTGATGGACAAAAAAAACAAGGGAGAGAGGATTTTCATAACCCAACTCGTATAAGTACAGGAGTTTGAAAGAGAGAAACAGAACACTATGATTTTTTGTTGTGTTGTTGCTGCTAGTCGGAGGGACCTTTTACCTACCTGACACTGGTAGCGAAAAGGTAGTTTAGCTTACCTACCTGACACTGGTAGCGAAAAGGTAGTTTAGCTTGGGGATCGATGTACAATTTTATTGTTTGTCAATAATTATTGTTGGTTTTTAATTTTAACCGAATTTTCCTTGTCAAATAATTGTTACAGACAATACTTAACGCGTTGACAGTGCAACATTGAGCTAAGAAAACTTTGGCCAATGTTATGTCTAACTTCCAGTCTTTGCTGACGATCTGTACGGTGAGGAAGCCAAACTGAAGGTTGTGTTGCAGGCTGAACAAGACTAAGGAGAAGCTGGATCTGTAGTATAATCCTATATATGTTTTTGTTATAGTGTTGAGGAAGGATTTATAAGCCACGAATGAGGAGGCTATGTGTCTTGAAGAGGAGGCAAAGCGGTTGTGAGCGAGGTTGCAGAGTTGAAAGACCTATATTTTTAAACAAAGAATGACTATGCCTGAGAAGACTAAACTGCATATGCGATTAGGTGAAGCATTGGTTCGAATCAGATACTTGGAGCATATCCTCGTAGCATAGCGCACTGCCCATGTTAGGCTGCTGATTTTGAGGATTTAAATGCTCAAAGTTCTAGGACCCGGCTATGATTACAGAGAAGAATCTAATCATTCACATCCATTAGGAATTTCTGAATTTTGATTTGATTCATTATGGGCTATTCTTCCAAGAGATGAAAGGTCGTTTAGCCGTGGTTGGAGTAGTGTTGTGGATCATGGGTGCGTGTTAAGGCAACCAAAAGTGGTGAGAGAACGTACACAATTTTATGGGAACTGAAATAGGAGTTGCATTGGAGTACTGTCACTCTTTTAGATGCCATTGTGTTGTTCCCTCCCACTCCCTTTTATCCATAATGCTCAGGTCGCAGATGTTGTCATTCTCATAACTGGTGAAGGATCAGCACAGCCACTCCGTGAAGAGACGATGGCTCATGTAGTTGAGGGTGCAACGCAACCTTCCAATGAAGAGGTGATGAATGCCTTATTTGGTGATGCTATTCCTTAGATATTGTAAGAAGTGTGACGGTTCTTCTGCATTTGTATGCAGCCGCAAGGCTATTTTGAAACACAAGTTCCACAAGGTAGTGAAACTATTGTTTGTTTTTTAAGATACTTGTTATTGTAATTGTTTCATTTAATGAAGTTTTATTGTTCTCTTACATTTTCCTAAATGAATATCATATGAAAATAAAGTACTCTGTTGACATGGCTAGAGTGATCAATTGAGAGGTAGAGACCGGAGTATGTACAAAGAATCCTTCGTTTGGAATAATTTTAGAAATAACCAAATTTAAAATGTGTAATGTGTTCGGGTACACTACTCAGTTGGGGAATGTTTTCACAAATATCCTGTAATTAGAAATTGGCATTGTGTCGCATGATAGAAGGTGCTGAAACATGCATGGATAGTGATAGAGAATTATCTTAAACGACAGGGGTTGTTAGCTGAAGCCTGTGTTAGATATTAAACATTGTGTGAAGGCCTCATATTTTTGGCTGTAATCTTGGAGTGGTTATACAGGGCTATGTTACGTTTAGTTTTAGCCTCAAATTAGTCCATATAGTTGCAATATTTCATTTGTAGCGTTAAAGAAGTCACATAGGACTACAATGTTTTAGTCGTAACCCTAAAATGGTCTCATAGGGCTGCAATTTTTCGGCCATAGCCGTAAAATTGTCCAAGAAAGTTTATGTTGCGGGGTTGGCACGTCATTATGTGCTGGAACATATGCCAGGCTGGTCCCTAGTATTTAATGTGAAATTGTCAAAATTTTCTTTGTGGCTGTACAATCTGTTCCTTTACGACATAAAGGTAGTGTAAGAGCCTGTCCTATTCAGTGTGAACTGCAATGATAATTGGGTATTTGAGAAAGGGTATGGTTAAATTGGGGCCCAATTGGCTAACCAGCCCCAATTTTAACCATACCCATCAAAAATTTAAGTGGCCCCAAACTAATATCCAAAAAACCCTTCGTTTTTTTACTAAGTCAAAACCCTAAACACTAACCATTCCCACTTCTAAAACAGCCCCAACCCAAAATCAGCCCCAAAACCCTAAAACCTCTCCAAACTCCAAACTTCTACAATCTTGCAAAATCAGTCCCAAATTCAAATCCGAAGATCTCTACATATCAACAACAAGTCAAGAACTACAATGGGCAAAGGAAAAGAGTAAGTTTTTACTCTTAAATGTACTTTCTTTCTATATTTGGTTTAGGTTAAGTTTTTTGATTTTGATGCTAGGTTAGGTTTGTTTGTGGCTGATTTGGTGTTATATTTGCTTATCATGTTGTTTATAGTTGTCTAGTAATGCTAGGGTATGCTAGATTAGGTTGTTTGTGGCTGATTTAGGTAGTTTTTCGAGCTTTATATTTGTCTTCAATGGGGGTTCCCGCCGGGTGAATGGCCTAATACCCGGCGGGGAACTTTTTTTTTTGCAGGTGTTCATGTTCACCTGCCGGGGTGTAGGCCATTCACCCGGCGGGGACCAAGAACAACTGGGTTTTCCCAGGTTCCCCCGCCGGGGTGTAGGGCATTCACCCAGCGGGGGAACCTGGGAAAACCAAGTTGTTCTTGGTCCCCGCCGGGTGGACCCCGATTCACACGGCGGGCGAAAACTAAATTAATTAGTTTTTTGTTTTCACCCGCCGGGTGAATAATTGTCACCCGGCGGGTGAAAACTCAAAATTAATTAATTTAGTTTTTACCCGCCGGGGAAAATACCTTAACCGGCGGGGAAGCCTGTTCGTCTAACTTTTCTTGTATATTTTTATGTATATTTTTTATGTTCTTCTAACCTTTTTCTCACATGTTTTGCAGACAACACGAAGCACCTCGCCTAACCAAGGAGAAGGCGGCAAAGGCGGCAAAAAAAGGTGAAGGTAGTAGCCGACGGCCGGAACATGAGGATCAGACAGAGCGTGTTCGCCCCCACCGCGAGGTGCGCGAGGTGCGCGAGGAGCGCGAGGACCCGACCGAGCGATCGTTGCGGCATCGGAAATTCGATGCCACCAGGGATGCCCCCCATCGACGATCTTCTCCTTCACGAGAGGTGCTCCCCATCCGACGGCGTGCCCTAGTGGACGAGGAGGAGGAGGATACGGAGGAGGAGGAAGCGGAGGTCCCATTGCCACCACCTCGAAGAGAGGTCCGTGCCGAAGGGCCTCCAACCGATGCGGAGGGATGGAAAAATCTTTTCCTATCCCAAAATAGTGTGCTTCTCTTCCCCGAGTATGCGCAGCACGAGGTGTACTACGCCTTCAAAAACGATGTAAGTTAATTAATTTATTATTTTTTTGTTTAGTTAAATTCATTTTTTAACATTGTAGTTATTTTTGAACTTTTTTACAGGCGCGCTCGGCCATTTAGGTGCAGTCGAAGTATGGTTTGCTTGGTCAGTGGGACCTTAGCAAACAACTGGGGGTTAGGGCCTACCTGGAGGAGACACCATTTTGGCCCTTGATGCGGCATTTACCGAGGTTCAACAACCACGTCCAGTTGGCGGAGGTCTTCGGTGAGAGGTGGCACCAGGAGACGAACACGTTCCAGTTCTCCTTTGGGGAGATGACGCTGATACTAGACGACGTGTATGTGATTACGGGCCTCCCGGTTGAGGGGGGAATTATTGACCTCTTTAGGCCTGATCCGCTAGAGGCGACGTATGCACGGTATGGGGAGCTGTTGGGTGTTTTGGCTGCTGATGTGCAGCAGGAAATGGAGGCGCATGACGGGAGCGGATTCGGCCTCCGATGGCTTAGGACCACATTCTCAGGGGAAGCGTACTTAGATTCCAACGCCGCCTGCACTCCGGAGATGAAGCAGGCAGCAGCTCGGGCATATATCCTGTTCTTCCTCGGGTGTACTATCTTCACAAACACGAGCCAGAAGAACATCCAGTGCGATTTCCTCCACCACCTCGAGGACTTAGAGAAGGTTGGTGAGTACGCATGGGGGACTTGTGCGTTGGTGTGGCTGTACAAGAGTTTGGGAGGCATCTCGAAGCACTCCTTGAAGACCTTGATCGGCTTCTCGGCCTTGTTCGAGTGTTGGGTCTATGACCACTTCCCCGTCTTCCGCGCGCCAGTGAACAGTGGTTATAGCCCGACGGATCCGAAGATGCTGGCGTGGTTGCCGAAAAAGATCCCGGTATCATTAGCTCGGGGGAAGCCCTACTACCGTGAGATCCTTGCGGCTCAAGGAGAAAAGGATGTAATTTATATTCTTTACGTTTACTTAAATACATATACTTTATATAAAATGTTTGATGTGTAAATAATTTTTTTGTAGGTTATTTTCCGACCTTACGAGGATGTCCGTGAGGTATGGCCGGAGCAGGCAATAGGGTTGTACCGAAACCCTATTCGCTTAATGATGGTGAGCGAGGCATATCACCCCGACTGAGTGATGCGCCAGTTCGGTTGGATCCAAGAAAAGCCGCTCGACCCCCTCGTTGCTAGAACCGATCTTGGTAGAGGAGACCATCTTCGGTATCCAGTTCAGGTTAGGCATTGGACGCACTAGAGGGAGCACCTATACGTGATCGAAAGGTATTCGAGGCCTTTGGAAGGGAGTACTCACACCTCGTCCCCCCAGTACAAGGCGTACGTGAAGAAGTATGGGTGGTTTAATATCACACCTCGGGTTCTTACGGAGACGTCGGCGGTCGATGTGGTGAATACGATTAATCGTATTCGGCCGTTAGACGACTCGAATGACGAGATAGTGGCTTTTGGGAGGAAGGTTATGGAGCTTACCGCACCGTGGCTTCTTATTATTATGCTTGGATTTTTGATATGCTTGTTGTTCTAGTTGTGAACATTAACTTACGTTTAAACTTGTTGACATTTGGGTTAGTTTTGTTTTTTAAAAACTTTGTTGTTGTATTTTAGTTTGAAGTTAAGAAATTTTTGTGTTTGTTTAATTATAGTTCGTTCTTGTCGTTTAATTTAAGTTATCTAATTCAATCAATATACCCATTCACATTCTAGTCTTAAACAAGCAAAACATGTTATAGTTTCAACCAATTTAAGTTCCAAAAAAAACATGTTATAAGTTGCTCCATATTTTTTTTTAAAAAATTAACCCTTCCCCGCCGGATCAATAATTTTCACCCGCCGGGTGAATACTTCCCCGGCGGATGAAAATTACTCCGCCGGCGGGGTTGAATTGTCAATCGGCGGGGCTAGACCTCAACCCCGCCGGTTGACATCGAGTGGAAATTATTAAATTTCCACTCGATCCCCAGCCGGTTGACAAATAGTCAATCGACGGGGAAGGGGTGGGGCTAATTTTTTTTTATAAAACTATTTGAAGTATTTTATTTGGTGAACCGGCTGGTGACAAGTCATGGACCGGCGGAGACCTAATACAATTATTGCCCCCGCCAAAAAATAATTCGTGCCATATGACTCTCCCGCCAAATGAAACTCCCGCCAACGATATACTTCCATTATAAATATACAAGTGTTAACGAGCAACATGGCATCCATCAAACACTTAGAAACAAATGGAGTTTACCGCTAATGAAGACTACTACATGCTTGTAGCAGTCAAGGATTCCCGGGCCGAGTTGGGTGAAGATATGAGTGATGCATTTTTTGAAAGGGTTTTGTGTCATATGTATTACAACTACGGCTATTTAGAAACTGGAGGTGTCGTTGTGCGCAGCCGTGACGAAATCAAGGCACGGTACCTCTTTGTGCAGCCCCTCACGAAGTTGTTGTTCATGCCGCGAAGAATTAAAGAGGAGGCGGTAAAGGTCTGGGACATGACCGTCTGCGACTATATCACTAGGGATATGGTAACATATGTGGAGGATATGGTTATGGCAAGGGAGGATGGCGACGATGTTTTAAACAGCTTGCGTTACGACTACTAATAGTGCAATCTGTCGTATTCGAACGTGTTTTTATAATTTATGTTGCGTAATGTTGTTATAACTTGTTATGTTTTTATTGTATGTGTTAAGTTGTTTATGTAATGTTAAGGTGTTTATGTAATGTTACTGTGTTAATGTTAAGTTGTTCAATGTTACTGTAATGTTAAGTCCCGCCGTTTTTTATTTCCCGCCAAATTCAAACACCTACCTAATCATACTCCCGCCAATAAGCAAATAATAAGCGGGGAAAACAACACCATTTCCCGCTCACTATTTTTATGATTGAGCCACATGCATGAACTCTATAAATACTGTAACCCGACTATGAAACTAAACACTTAAGTTAAAACAATGGATGATTCCGGCTGGAATGTGTACGAAGATGCAAGCCTACTATGCGCATTCGACTTCGTCAAAGCTACGATGCAAGAGGAGTTTCCTGGTTTCGTCGATGCAGTTCTGTGCAGAATGTTCTTCAACCACGGTAGGGAGGCATCGTGTGCAAGATGTTTAATGCCCCGACCACGTGCCCGCGAAGAAGTCGCCGATAGGTTAGCTTATCTTAAAACAGTGACTTTCAATATCGAGTCACTTCCTTGGGAAGACCGAACCAAAGTCCGAAGGGTATTCGACATGGGATTGCAGACTACAATTACGTAGGAGATGGTGTCGGAAGCGATAGAGCGGGTGGAGAACGAAATAGCCGATGTGATAGCCAGCGCCGTTGAAACGTACTCAACTCCCGAGGAAAGTAGTGACTCTGATGGATTCGGGATGAACTATCCGACCCCGTAAAACTGAACGTGCAATGCTAACCCGGAGTTAGCTTATCTATCATTTGGTTTACGTTATGTGCTTATGTATTTCTAATTATGCAATGCTTTAAATTAAAGTGGAATGTTTTAATGCAATGTTTTCAATGTTGTAATGCAATCATCATATTAAGAATGGAAAAGTGTTATTGTTTTCAACATAAAAAACATCCAAACATAAAAACCACAAAAGCATAAAAACCATCCAGGGTTTACATTCGTTACAATCGTCTAGTAATTAGTCATCAAGCAAAAGCGGATAAATTGGTTACTTCAGGGTAATTATTTTTAAGCTCTTCGTATTTCTTGCAACGAGATGCAATCAGCAATGCCCAACCTTCAGCTTCTGGTGAATGCAACTTTAAGCAACAAGGATGTATCCTAGCACATGGGGCCTCCGCCTTAATTCCAAGCTACAAAACGAAAACACGATAAAATAAATTTCTTGAAATTAAAATTACCATTAACGTACCCCTTGTATGAATACTTACGTTCACGAAATGGTTGGTGTTGACCCAACCCAATCCGATTTCCAACCGGTTTGGCATCGGAGGAGGTGCACCTCTTAGCGGAAGAAAAGTGAAGCCGACATCCATATTTCGGAATACCCCAACAAAATGGAGTATGCAGTTAAACGCAGATGCAATTGCCACTCCCATCTCGGGCATGGACATCCAATGGTCCTTAGTTCCCACATCGCTAGAACATTTCACACGCTCCGCAACATCAATCAAATCCTCCATGCTAGTAAAAATCTTTACGTAGACCGATGCGTAATCCATAAGCTCGTTGTAAAGGGCATCCCTTATCAACCTCCACCCATCTTGTTGCCCGTTCAAGGCGTACGCTATCGAGCGGTACCCGCAATGCCCATCGGATTTAACATCGGTAATGGACTCTACGAAAGGCGTAAAATATATCGGGAATTGGTTCATGTATCCTTTGGGGTCCACAAAACTTTCCTTCACCGGCATCGTAGAGCTTGACCTACAACCCACCGTTCCACCACTAAGCATTGTACCACTTGCTTGCGTTGGAATAGCGCTACCTTTCATACGAGCGGGGGTGGTCCCCGAACCACGTTTAGGCTCCTTCTTTTTTTTCCCTTTCCTCGAGGTTTCGGTTGGAAGTTTGAAGTCTCCAAGTAAGGATGGCGTACTATCATTTTCTTCCTTAAGCACATGTTCGTGCCAACTTTTGTCGCGTTTAGTGGATGTATCATCGGCGACAATAGATAACTTACGTTTGTTAGGTGGACGACCGCGCGCTTTTTGCTTAACCAACGGCTCCAAAATGTTAGTTGTTTCGGGATGGACGATGGCAAACCATTGTTTATAAATGTGCTCTATCCATGATTCGTCATTGGACGCCATGACATCGGATACTAGTTTGTCAAGCTTTGCTTTAAGTTGCTCATTCGTCGAGAGGTTGGTACGAACTAGGATGTCTAACCTCTTCCAATGTTCATGAAACAACTCAAGCGGCACCTCTATCCCTTTCGCAACAAACTCATAGATTTCGTGGGCGCAAGGGATGCCGTGCGTAGTTCGTATGGCACAACCGCAAGGCATATCCGGTGCGATTGTCATGTTCCGGGCACATTCGACTTCGTCGGCCAAAATTTCCATTGCATGGTGGGAGATGTTGTTTTTTAGTTGACCGTACATAATGTTTGTGAATTTATGTAGGGCCAACAACCGGCTCTTTTCAAAGGAAGCCTTGATGTCCCCGTGTTGCAATTCAATCAAAGTATGCAACTTCAACCAAAAAGATTCAAAGTTACCTTTGCTCATACCAATGAAACGCTTGAGGCTCGAATGAGCGCTCTCCACGCGGTTTGTGGTTTGGTTACCAAAATGCATCCACTTGTTAGTTCTCCACGTGACAAACTTGTCACCGTACGGCCCTACCCAACTTTCGGTATACTCAATCGCTTTCGGATAGTCTTTGAAATCGCGGTGCAATTCCGACCGGTAGTTCTCGTACACTAACTCCGTTTCCGCCAACATCATTCCGTTCCACACTTTCAAAAAGGCATTGGACACTACCTTCTCCTTTATGATCGTTTTTGTTTTTCCTAGGACGTTCATGTTGATGTGCCATCGACACAACATGTGCGTCGCATTGGGGAACACTTCCTCCACCGCATTTACAAGCGCCAAGTCTCTATCCGTCAAAACAATGGATGGTAATTCGATGAAGTGAGTTACCATCAACGAATGTAAGCATCCTAACACCCACTTGTAGGCCTCGATTTTTTCACTCGACATAAAAGCAAATCCAATGTAGAACGTTTTCCCCGTACAAGTCGCACCCACGACCTCGTACAACGGTATCCCGTATTTGATCACCTTGTACGTGTTATCCATTATAATGACGTTCGGAAATGTCCGTAACAAATCCAAACTAACCGGGTGCGCAAAAAAAAGCTCGCCTATGATATCGCTTCCGTCTTCGGACTTTCTATAGAATTCGTAGTAGTTTAGTCGCTTTAGTTCACCCAAAAAGTATTGGAATTGCGACCGACTGCCTTTCTCGAGCTTCCGGTGTTTTAGTATTGCGTTGTACACGGTGCGGATTGTAGAAGAATTCTTAGGGTTCAATTTCTTCACTCCACCAAGAATATCACGAGGACGGGATCCCATTTTATTCGAACTAACCACAAAATCCACCTTTTTTTTGAAAGCGTCCTACGTAGGAATGACCTTCTTTGTAGGATGTAGTATTGTGATTGTGAACGCCGCACACAACCTCTATTCCCCACAAATCATCACCCATCTTCTTTCCTTTAAGGGCGAACGGGCATCCGCATTTTTTCGTTCCGGTAGACTTCCTCTTTAGATCCTTGGGGTCTACCAGTTTTGTGTAAACACCGGATCTTTCGCACACAAACTCTACTCTAGGAGTTTTACGATCGTGTCTATCGCATCGGCGTAAAATAATCACAAACCCATTATCCGATGCGGTTTCCTTAACCCATTCAATAAGGTCTGCCCGGGAGTAGTACTGTGATTTGGTGTTGAACAACTCGCTATAATCGATGGAGCAAGGCACCGGTATTTCCTCCTCCTCCCCCTTCGCCATGCACGAACTAGTCAAATAATCCTTTGACTCATCACCCTATGCATGTTAAAAAAGAAGCATCAAATACGAGCATGGATAAAATAAGCCAAAACCCCAACTCAACGGATAGACAAGGCACACAAAATGAAGGTTCGTTCCCCGCCGGTTGTACATGGTCTGAACCGCCGGGGACATTGTCAACCGACGGTTGAAAATTCCCACACCAGCGGGGATGTAATCAACCGGCGGTTGACAATTCCCCACCCGCCGGGGGTCAGGGTCTAAAACAAACTCCATGGGAGTTTAAAGACAGGTGTTGACCCCGGCGGTTGAGGTTGCCATCCCCAGCGGTTGAGGATGCCAACCTCGCCGGTTGAAGTCTCCGACCCCGGCCGGGACACTACTCTACTTCAATATTGGATTATGGGAAAAATAAAACGAGGTGCCCCGCCGGTATGCCTTGGCACAACCCCGACGGTTGGACACGGCCTACCCCGGCGGTTGGACATGACGTCCCCCGGCGGTTGGACACGGCCTCCCCCGGCGGGGAATCTTCATCTCCTACATATGTCTGTTCTTCATCCCCGCCGGTTTGGAGGGTTGAAACCGGCGGGGTAGTACGGGTTCTACCTTTCTAAATGTAGAAGGTCTACCAAAATAGAAACTTTTATAAAAAAGTTGGTTATAACAACTACCATATTTGGAGTCCCATGCTCCTCAGCAAGCTTCTCACATCCAGAGTCCATCCTTCGATTATTCCGAATTTATAAAAAAAAGTAATGATGTTTTGGAGCTTCAAGTGTTTATTTGTGAGTTTTTGAATTTTTTGAAATTTTAGGAGTTTTTGAATTTTTGGGAGTTTTTGAAATTTTTGTTAAGACTAGAGTATAAGAGGGTTGTTTGGAGGAGAAATTTTGTGTTCTTCCACAATTGGCTAACCATACCCACATTCCACTACAAGACAAAAATAAAGATTCTTGGTCAAAGGGTAAAATCGTCTTTGACTATTGAATTAAAAAGATTCTCCAAATTTTGGGAATGCTTAACATTATTTAGGCCCTAATTTAGCCTATCCCTTTGAGAAATCAGTTTTTCTAATGCAGCTTTGGCTGTTTACGTCGATATGTTTAGTCATTTTCTTCGGCCTAGATATTTCACATTTTCTATGGTGTTAAAAACATACCAATGATGCCAAGTGGCAGTATTTGGGGATCGTTGCTTAAGTCTTGCATGCTCCATAGAAATATAAATCTTGGTCAACAAGTCCGAAACAAGTTGTTTGAACTTGAACCGCAAAATGCGGGGAATTATGTTATACTTTCAAACATCTGCGCAGATACATGGATTGGTGTTATGTTATGGGCTGTAACTACAAAGAACTCTATATATATCTCAGTTTTGGAGCTATGCATATTTATCTATTTTGTTACAATTTTATCAATACTAATTTCACAACTTGCAAGATAAGTTAATACGCTCGATACTGAGTAAAATTAAACCAGTACATAAATTTTAAATAATTATGAATTCCAAATAATTATACATTCCCAATAATTAGAAATTAGACATATACAACCATAACAATATAATAATAAATACATTAAACAGAGACACATTCACTTGCACTCAACAATTATCCATCGGGAAGGCCACTTAGGGTGAATCTGCATATTTCTTAAAGTTTCGACTGTATTTCCAAAACATATTGATCCTTCATCTGATTTTCTCCAGATTTTCACTATCCAAAACATATTGATCCTTCATCTGATTTTCTCCAGATTTTCACTTAAAACTCTGAATTGGCAGTGTTGGGGGATAATAGCAGCGGTGAATAATGGTTGTGTATCTCCACGCTCATACACAACCGGAAACTCCATAGTATCACTTGCATTCACAAATAAAGGCAGAGTAGATGACTTCGACATTTTAACTATTAGGGATCCATTTAAATTAATGCTAGAGTCGTATTCTATTATGCGGCCATAGTGACGTTTGTTATTATTCATCCAGACATATACAACTCTGCACATCATACTAACTCATACTTCGTCTGTATATGCCTAGTAGAGTCTAACATTTTCAATCGCTAGACTCGTGTCCTTGGGCTGGTTCTTAACGTACCCACAACTAATACATATCACAGCCGTTGTAAGTAGGGTTAATATGATTGAAGCCGCTATGTAAAACCGTAATTTCTGTGGATGCCATGTTCTGAAAATGTCAAATCTTAGTTTCCATTCTTAAAGTTTCGCGTGAACACTTTTGATGTGGTCCATATCTTGCATTAAAAAAAAATCACACTGATTAGTAAAATGTAGAAAACAGAGTCATCAAACATTGAGTCCGGATAAGAATATGTTATCCGATGAGATTCCGAAATATAACCCTCCAACTTTAAACTAGTAAAATATAAAAAACAGGGTCAAAGAAAACAGAGTCGTCAAACATTGAATCTGGATAAGAATATGTTATCTGGTGAGATTCGAGAATATAACCCTCTTACTTTAAACTATTTGAATTTAGCCAACAATAAATTAACATGAATGGTGCCGAAATCTTTCCAAAATTTCCCAGCTCAGCATTTACCAGCAACAATCTTACTTTCCAAAATGCTCTCTCTCATTGCCAACCTTCTCAACCCGAACATGCAATGTTGGAATATATTTATTTAATATATTTATAGACTAACAATTATTTGGACCGACATGCTAAATAAACATATTCGATTATTGTCTTAAGGAAGTCCAAATTAAAAGTAGTTGAGTTAATTATTTAATTAACTAAATTGGATCTATGGGTAAAAAAGGCGTTATGGACTCAAGTGTGGTAACCGGGTTGAATTTGGGCACTGTGATGAAGAGGGCCCAAATCTCAACATTTAAGCCTGAATTAATAAATCAGGGATATAAATTGAATTATCAATTTATTGGGTTATGGTCCCGGACAAAAGGAAGTAATAAAGGATGGGCTTTACAATGTTGGGCTTCACATTGTAAAGTCTATAAATAAAGGGCTAGGTTTAGGTATTTCATTACTCTAAACCCTAATCAGAAATACGGCCGCTTCCTTAGTGTCTGGAAACTTTTCCTTCTTCTCTAATCTGATTCTGCAGGTCTCTTAGTTTCATAAACGGAATCGCCGGGGAACGTGGAATCGCTGAAGAACGCAAAAGAACTGAAGAGAATACTAGATGGATAGCAGCAGGCAAACCCGTAAGTATTCTTGATTTTCTATTTCTTCTATAGATGAATCTAGCAAAAGGGTTTTATTATTTTTCCGTGATTTTTTATATATTATTTGATACGATTTCGGATAATATATAACAATTGGTATCAAAGCCAAATAAACCCTTTTTGGATTCAGTAGAATAATCAAATTGAGTATTGATAGATAAAACGCATGTTTTTCTTCATTGTAAAGAATCCATGTCATTGGGATTATGTGTGAATTGAATTGGTAGAGCATGGATTTAGGGATTGTATGAAAAGCATGTTATGTGATTTATTTGTATTGAAACACATGTTTTATAATCAGTAAATTGCAATTTTTATAGTTTGGGGATTTTTTTTTCCGGATAAAATTAAGGTTTATTGATGTCTCGGTTTTTTCTCCCAAAATTAGCATCAAATCAACCCTAAAATAACGAATAAAATCAAAATTATTGGGACAGTGGCTCATCGACAGCTTAACCCCTGTTGTTAACGCTGATCGAAGACTGTCCGCTAATTATCCCGGTAACCTAAAAAAAAAACTGCTGCAACAATTTGCAGCTTGTTAAAAATTGCAGGGGCCTGCTGGAAATTATAGCAGGGACCTACTACAATTTCAACAAAGGCCTGCTGGAAATTACAACAGGGACCTGCTGCAATTTCAACAAAGTTCTGCTGGAAATTACAGCAGGGGCCCGCTGGAAATAACAGCAGGTGCATGCTGCAATTTCAGCAGACAGCCTGCTGCACTGCAGCAAGCAGGTTAGCTGCTGCATGTGTAGGCAGGCTATTGCTGTTTTTTTTAATTTTTATTTTTATATTAAAAAAAATTATTTTTTTTCGAAAGTATATTTTTTCGGATATATATATATATATATATATATATATATATATATATATATATATATTTTGTATGTAAATTATTTCACAAGTATGTTGTGTTTGGCATGCAATTTTTTTTGTATGTTTATTTGTGAATTAAATTGTGTGTATATGAATGATTAAATGACGATGCATGATTAAGGTTTCGTAGACCGGTTGGTGAAACTAAGAAATTAATTTAATCGGCCCTCCGGAAGGTTAAAATTAATTTTCTTAAGGATCCTAGGCTTCGAAAGGTTTGAGGATTAATTTAAATTCAAATATTACCGGCCTTCCGGAAAGTTCACGTTTGGGTTTAAATTAATTATGAACGAGAGAAAATAACAGAAAATAGTTGTTGTGTTGATTTTAATTTTAAGTAAATGACATCGGCCTTCCGGAAGGTCTCATTGGTACTTAGAAAATTAAAATAATGATCATGCTATTTTTTTTCTCAAACTCATAAAATTGCATATTAGTATGATTTGCCCTCTCGTATCTATTATCAATGAATTTTATGTTTTACATGTATTTGTCATATTCATGCATATGTTTTAAGATATATGTCAATATGCTAAATGTGTTTTGTGTTGATTGTTCTTATTATAGTATCCATGAGTTACAATTTTTTGGGGAATCGTCCACCGACGTTGGATTGTTCGGACTTCCAATTGTGGAAGGAAGAAATGTTGCTGTTTTTATCTGTACATGATTACGACTATGCACTGTTAACTCCCAAACCATCTCCCCTTAGTCCGGAAAGTACACCGGATGAAACTAAGGCTCATGACAAGTGGGAAAGGTCAAATAAGTTATGCATGGCGCTCTTGTTACAGGGAATACCAGTAGCATTGCGTGGGGCTCTCCCTAAAGGTGTTACCACTGCCTCGGTCTTTCTCACGGAGATTGAGAAAGCATTTGCCAAAAATGAAAAGGTAGAGATGCAGCGTTTGCTCATCGAGCTAGCTACCAGAAAGTATAATGGCAAAGGAAAAATCCGGGAGCACATTCTGGGAATGTCAATGATTGGCCAAAAGTTAAAGGCAATCGGTTTAGACTTACCTGAGGAATGCATAGTGGGATTCACATTTCATTCGCCGCCAGACCGGTTTAAGTATTTCCAGTCCACCTATAACTGCATGCGAGAAAAGTGGAATATCAATGAGTTGATTTCCCACGCTGCACAGGAGGAGGAAAGACTTAAAGGCACAGCGCCTGAGGCTAATATGATTACATCACCAAATAAGGCAGGACCTAAGCGGAAATTAGATGGAAAAGGACCAGGTCAAGGTCCGGTAAAGAAGAAAAAGCCCGAGGAATCGACTGTAGGTCGATGCTTTTTCTGCAAAGAGAAAGGACATCTGAAGAAGGATTGTGAGAAAAGCCGGGCTTACATGATAAGCAAAGGTACTCCCACATCTTTGGTTGTTTCAGAAAGTAATATAGTTTCCGTGAAAAGGAATACTTGGTAGGTTGATTCGGCTGCAACAACTCATGTTTGTGTTTCTTTGCAGGGTACGTCAAATAGCAGGATGCTAAGTGATGATGAAAGATCCATTTTCACAGCAAACAGGAGCTCATGTGATGTTTTAGCTATTTGTGATTTTTCTTTAAAACTTTCCACTGGACATATATTATTTTTAGAGGATGTAATGTATGTTCCCACTTTTCGAAGGAACTTAATTTCTTTTCCAGTTTTAGACTTGCAAGGTTACTCTTGTCTGATGGGAAACAATTGTTTTACACTCTCTCTAAATAATATGATTGTTGGAAATGGAAATTTGATTAAAGAGGATAATTTGTATTTGTTGAATACTATTAATAATCACAATATTTCTATGAATACACAACGTACACCAAACAACATTACTAAATCTGAAAAATCTTCTAAACTGTGGCACAAGCGGTTAGGTCATATATCCAAAGTTAGGATGGACAAGCTTGTTGCTGAAGGTTTATTAGGCCCCCTTGATTACTCTGACTTCGGTATATGTGTCGAGTGTATCAAAGGGAAGCAAACCAAAGTTAAAAGGATAGGAGCATATAGATCAAAAGAAGTCTTAGAGTTGATACATACCGACATCTGTGGACCGTCTTCACAGGAATCGTGGAACGGGCAGCGGTACTTTATATCATTCATCGACGACTACTCTCGTTTTGGTTACATGTATCTTCTTCATGAAAAGTCTGAGGCCTTGGACAAGTTCATAACTTTTAAGACCGAGGTTGAGAAACAACTTGGTAAAAGCATTAAGACCGTTAGATCTGACCGTGGTGGTGAATACTATGGTAAATATGACGGATCAGGTGAACAACGTCCAGGACCCTTTGCACAGTACCTAGAGAAGTGTGGTATAGTCCCTCAATACACTATGCCCGGTTCACCTCGCATAAACGGTGTATCTGAGAGACGGAACCGAACACTAAAAGATATGGTTAGAAGCATGATAAGTCACTCATCTCTACCATTATCTCTCTGGGGGGAAGCCATCAAATGTGCCGCTTATATACTCAATCGAGTACCCACAAAGGCTATTATGACTCCATATGAGCTTTGGAACGGGCGTAAACCTAATTTAAAGCATCTGCATGTGTGGGGTTGTCCAGCTGAGGCGAGGCCTAACAAACCTCAAGAAAAGAAACTGGACCCAAAAATAGTTAGTTGTTTCTTCATAGGTTATTCCGAACATTCTAGAGGGTTTAAGTTTTATGATTCTCTCACTAGTACAATATTTGAGACAGGAACGGCCAAGTTTCTAGAGGATGTTGAGTTTGGGGGGAAGAATAAAGGAACATATTTTGATTTTGAGGAAGAATCCATAAAGATTCATGAGGGTTTTAATAGGGATACTGAGATATCTGAAGATTGGGCGGTAATGCCAATCATTTCGATCCCATTAGAACAAGGTAATCCTCAGATTAACACTGATGCTCCACTTGAGGGTTCTAACCAGGATATAGAGATTCAGGTAGAACAATACGAAAAATGACGATTCTATTGTTTTCAAGAGTCCATGTGCTGCAGAAACATCCAGAGTTGAAAACAAATCGGATGAACTTGCTAAAGGCAGGGTTGAGTTGCTTGCTCCACACGAAACAGTAGTCGAGCAGCGAAACTGTAAAAGTCATCAGAAGTTACAGTCGGAGGAAACCAGTCCCTTTGATATACAGACTTCAGTTAAAAAGCGAGTTCATTTTGCAGAAGTTGATGTTGAACTGCCTTCGCATTCAGACTATACTGCTAAATGGAGTAGAAGAAAGAAAATATCCATCTCACAGCCTGATTTCCAAGTGCTGGGGTTGAGAAGGTGCCTAGCAACCAATGAAAAACACCTTAGAAATCTAATATTTCAGGGTATAGAATTTCTGCTTACAGGATTATCGAGGCAAAAAGAAAAAGAAATTGAAGGATTTATACGAAGACATGGTGGTACGCTTCTTAGAGATATTCCCTCTCCATCTTTGACATCAACTAAGAAGAGACATTTGAAATCCGACTGTCAGCATTTCCCTGTTGTTCTCTGCTCGAAGAAGCTTACAGTGTTTTGATGGTATCATATGCACCTCGATGCCAGCAATTTAGTATGCTTTAAGTAGATAGCGGAAGCTCATACTGGCCAAACACATCAAGTCAGGTAAGTTTGCTCATCTTCCCTCTTATTTTTTTTACCCAGCACAATTTCTTGAAATAAAATGACTTTTCAATATCAGCATACTTACCTGCATGTGATCAACTTATGTTAGTGCCCTTTTGTTGTGTTTGACCATTATTCTTACATAAAGAATACCATTTAAAGTAGCACGGTCAGAAAATAGGTATGTATTAGAATCATGAGTTGAATAAAGGAAATGATTGTCTTATCCTTCTACATAAGTAATACTACTGAAAGTAACATGGTAGAATAGGTATGTATTTTATAGTTAATATCATGAGTTGACTAAAGGAAATTATTACCTTATCTTGAATTTAAAATATAATATGGTAGAGTACATAGAATACAAAATTAGCTTACTAATTCTTAATGGGGCACTATACCAAATACCCAATTGTTGGAACTTATTTGTGTTTGGTGGTAGTTTACATGTCTTTTTCTGATCCTGTTGCATAACTCTTTGCTGCTACGCTATCTCTTATGGTCTGTTACTAAAGATTCACATATGCCTTGTATCTAATCTGGTATTGACTGCCACAAATATAATATTTTTATATGTTGAAATTCATTATTATTTTGGATCCGAGGGATCTTCCAACACTAGTTGGTCAACACTTGAAATTCATTATTATTTTGGATCCGGATCTTCCATCAGTAGTTGGTCAACAATTAAAATTCATTATTATTTTGGATCTAATGGATCTTCCAATTTTAATTGGTCAACATTATTATTTTGGATCCGAGGGATCTTCCAATTTTAATTGGTCAACATTATTATTTTGGATCTAAGGGATCTTCCAATTTTAATTGGTCAACATTATTATTTTGGATCCGAGGGATCTTCCTATTTTAATTGGTCAACATTATTATTTTGGATCTAAGGGATCTTCCAATTTTAATTGGTCAACATTATTATTTTGGATCCGAGGGATCTTCCAACACTAGTTGGTCAACACTTGAAATTCATTATATTTTGGATCCGAAGGATCTTCCAACAGTAGTTGGTCAACAATTAAAATTCATTATTATTTTGGATCTAATTGATCTTCCAATTTTAATTGGTCAACATTCGAAGTTCATTATTTTGGATCAAAATGATCTTCCAACTATTAGTTGGTCAACATATGAGATTTGTTATTTTGGATCCGAAGGATCTTCCAACATTAGTTGGTCAACACTCAAAATTTATTATTTTGGATCTGATGGATCTTCTAACATTTGTTGGTCTATATTTCATACATCTGTTGGTCTACATCTGTTGGCCAAGACATTTTATGTTTTCACAAGTAACATTTGAAGCAGCGCCAAAATTACTCATCTCTCAGAATTCTTCGCAACGATTGGGGGGCTACAAATAAGGAACAAGTAAAATCTGAAGTAGTGACAAAACTAGTCCTTCCTTAGAATTCTTCGCAAGGACTAGGGGGGCTACTGATGAGGGAAGAATTTACACGATTCGCAAGTCAGTTTTTTAGAATATTTAACCAATATGTACTTTGTAATAAGAAGTAAATATGTTTTTACTTAGTAAGTTTGTGGGATGAATTAGCCTCTAATGGATCAATTGTTTAAGTCCAATGGCTCAATAGGCCAAAAAGCCCACAACGATTGCTATATAAGCTAACTGATCTTTTCTTATAGAGGGAGATCATTTTTTGCTAGGGTTTCAGTGAGGGTATTTTCTTGTGGATCTTACGAACTTTTCCTTTTTATATATATTTTAGAATTATCTTTCCGTTCTTGATATTTTTCATCATCAGACTCAAGTGTGGTAACCGGGTTGAATTTGGGCACTGTGATGAAGAGGGCCCAAATCTCAACATTTAAGCCTGGATTAATAAATCAGGGATATAAATTGAATTATCAATTTATTGGGTTATGGTCCCGGACATAAGGAAGTAATAAAGGATGGGCTTTACAATGTTGGGCTTCACATTGTAAAGTTTATAAATAAAGGGCTAGGTTTAGGTTTCATTACTCTAAACCCTAATCAGAAATACGGCCGCTTCCTTAGTGTCTGGAAACTTTTCCTTCTTCTCTAATCTGATTCTGCAGGTCTCTTAGTTTCATAAACGGAATCGCCGGGGAACGTGGAATCGCTGAAGAACGCAAAAGAACTGAAGAGAATACTAGATGGATTGCAGCAGACAAACCCGTAAATATTCTTGATTTTCTGTTTCTTCTATAGATGAATCTAGCAAAAAGGTTTTATTATTTTTCCGCGATTTGTTATATATTATTTGATACGATTTCAGATAATATATAACATGCAATTTTTGGAATCGAGATCGATGAATGTGTTTTTGGATTCGTTAGAATCGCTCTACTCATCATTCTATTCTAAAAAAACATGTAAATAATGAATATTCAGCGCAATGTTAAGAAAACAAATTTCTGGCTACTGGGTTTATATAGAGTGGGACAGAGAAACGACACGACACGACACGTCGACACTCACTCTTGTCTTAATTGATCGAGAAAGACTTTGTCATAAGAAATAAAATTCGTGTAGTAATACGTCATTACCATTTTTAAATATCATTTTTATTTTTATATATTTTAATAAAATTAACGATGTTGATTTTTAAGTTCAATTTGAAAAGTATATTATATGAATATTGACTATGTTGTAAAAATTATTTTTTATTCATTCATTGAATTATTTTAGTATTTTAAATGTTCTATTATTCATTCATTGAATTATTTTAGTTTTAAAATATATATTTATAAATTCAATAAATTATTAAAAATATTTAAACAGAAAAAATAAGTTTTTTTATTAAATTAAATCCATCACAATCATATTAAATCTAGATGGAACTAGACACACTCACATAATGCATTTATTAGTACATACGGCTACCGAGTTTATTAATATTAGTACACTTGATTTATATTATTAATTCGTTCTTTTGTTAATATTACAATCTAGCGACAGTTGGGTATACTAATCTTAAAAATTTAACTTTATTAATATCCGTCCACTTCATGTAAAATAGTGTAGGGAGGGGAAAACTGATTTAAAAAAAAATTAAAATTATTTTATAAATAATATTAGGAAAAAATAAACCAAGTTTGAATTTAAAAACTTAGATTTATTAAACTCATCGAATTTTATTGAATTAAAAAATAAAAATAAAAATATTATTTTTAGTTTATTGTAAAATATAGTTAAAAGTTAGATTTTTATGCATAAGTATTACGATGAAAAAAATATAAGATATTTGTGCTAAAGTTGTGCTATATTGCGCTAAATTTATACGAAACTTACGAAAGTGTATGCTTAATTTGTACGGAACATAAGACAAATTAGGCTAAATTTGTACGAAACATACAAAAAGTACTATATAACATTAATTTATACCTAACATAAGCCTGTCGTATCCACTCGAATAAGTGAATCTTCCATACATTCTAATATAAAGAAAATTACGTTTAACTTTGATCACGTGCATTTTCTACATTCAGAGTTATGGACTTTGGCTTATTCGTAGGGTAGCCAGAACCCATACCTACACCGATCATTACAAATAAACTTAATATTAAACATATTATAATATATAGTCTAATTTTTTGTGGGTTTTGGGCCTCGAAGATATCGAATCACAACTTCCACTCTTGTAGGTTGGCATGAATATTATCCACGTAATCTATGTTGGAATTTCTCCATTAAGTTGGACCGTCAAATGTCGTATCGATGTATCGAACTATCGTTAATATTAGTCCAATAAAAGTAATCATAAAGAAAAGAACGGACTAGTAGATAAAATATGTATCATGGAGGTAATTGTATAGATACCAGGTTTAATTCCGAATACTGTGAAGGATTGGATTCGGAAATAAACAACTTAAGCAAAACGTAAAGTTTTGGGGTTATTTTGTAAAACAAAATAATACAGGGTTATGGTCCCTAAGAGTGGCAATTTAATAAGGACTGGTCTTCATTAAGTAACTGTCTCGAAGTTACAGACAATTAAGAGAGAAGAACCGTTACTGGTCTTCATTAAGTAACTGTCTGGAAGTTACAGACAATTAAGAGAGAAGAACCGTTACTGGTCTTCGTTAAGTAAATATCTGGAAGTTACAGACAATTACTTAATGAAGAACCGTTTTCTCACTTCAGTTCTATATAAGAATGAGTTTCTCATTCTTGAAAGCAACGAAAGAAAATACAGAGAGAAAATCCTTTAAGAAAAACAAATTGATTCTTCATTCGAATCAATTACAAAAGTGTGTTTTGGTTGCCATCTCTTAGAAGAATCAATAACCTAGCAAAGGATCGCCGATCATCTGCTCTAAGTCAGGAATCTGAAGATCAAAGAATGTCTACATCCTGTAAGTATTTATTCCGCATTATTATAGGATGATTTAACTTCATGGTTCAATAAGTTAGATTAGAAATCCGTAAAGTATTTCTATCAAGTGGTATCAGAGCCACCATGAAATTAAATTCTTAGTTTTTCAGATTATAAAATTAGATCATATTAGATATGATGTCGGTTATCGGAAATTACACAAACAATTAAACAATTACGGTGGTATAATTATATATGCAGTTAAAAGATGCCGGCTACTATAATTAATATAATTCAATTAAAATCTGAAATTATTAATTTAGTAACTGTCCTTTCGTCTAAAGAATAGACACCGATAAATGTGCAATTAAGTTTGCTTATATATTATATAAAGTTATAAGTGAATTATTACGAGAATTATATTATATCATTGAAGTTTATTATATATATAAATATATATTATAGTATATATATGAATAAGTTTATATATATAAATAAATACTATATTATAATATATATTAAGAATTATATTATAATATAATTAAAGATATATTACAATATAATTAAAGATATATTATAATATATTAAATTTAAGGTGTAAATTTAATTTAATTAAAGATATATTATAATTACAGATATATTACAATATAATTAAAGATATATTATAATATATTAAATTTAAGGTGTAAATTTAATTTAATTAAAGATATATTATAATTAAAGATATATTACAATATAATTAAAGATATATTATAATATATTAAATTTAAGGTGTAAATTTAATTTGATTAAATTACACATAGACTACGAAATAGTTTGGACATTAAGTAAGGTAGTCGTATAGTATTTTTCGAAATAATTAGCATGTTTTAAGTTGTCCGAACTTCGGTAAATAATTAATGATTCAATATATCGCCAAAGTGATCCCTATTGCTGAATTAATTATTTTAGAGTTTTGACAAGTCTATGATTGACAAGTATGTAAATTTTAATCGGCCAAAAGGAAGGTTAATGTTTGACATAGTTAATCTTAGACACGAGATAGTTATTTGTGAATTGATCATTAAGAAAATCGAACTAGGAAAAAATCGGGCCAAAGGAAGATTTTTTTTTTCAATTAGAAGGATCAACATTAATTATGCTCAAACTCATACATATACAAATTAATATGCTTGCCCAAAGGTATCTTATTGATGTTGTAAGAGTATGTTTTATTATGCTATGTTTATTTGTTAAATACTATGGAGGTTATATGTTAAGTGATGTTTTTGGCTATTTATTGTTTGTTGTTTGTTATGTTAGCAAATTCGTATTTCTATAACCCGGAAGGCAAAAAGGCACCCATACTTAATGGGAACAACTTTGAGCTGTGGAAAGAAGATATGTTGCTGCACTTGATGTGCCATGATTACGACTTAGCATTAAGGGTCGATGAACCTAAACCTCTGACTGATGACAGTTCTCCTACGGAGAAGAAAGAGTCAGAGGCGTGGGAAAAGTCGAACATGATAAGTCTAGGGATCATGAAGCAAGAAATTCCATTAGCATTCCGTGGTGCAGTTTCACCTGAGATCACTAATGCGAAAATATTTCTCGAAGAGGTAGAGAAATGTTTTGCCAAAAACGATAAAGTAGAGATTAAGACGCTGCTTATTAAGCTAGCCTCTATGAAATATCGTGGCAAAGGGACTGTTCGTGAGCACATCTTGGAAATGTCAAACATCGCTTCCAAACTGAAAGCACTTAAGATTGACCTTCCCGAAGATGTTGTGGTAAGCTTTGCTTTTCACTCTTTCCCTCCTCAGTATAAGAACTTCGAAACTTCTTATAACTGTCAGCGCAAGAAATGGACTCTCAACGAGCTCATCTCTCAGGCAGCGCAAGAGGAGGAAAAGATGAAGCAAGAACATCCAGAAGTGCAAATGGTGAAAGCTCAGGTGGATAAGGGAATTAAGAGAAAGTATGAAGGTTCAGCTACACATGCATCCGGTTCGGGACAAAAGAAGCATAAGGGTACGTCTGGTAAAGGGCGTTGCTTCCATTGTAAGAAACCGGGGCACTTTAAGAAAGAATATGAAAAATGGAGGGCTATGATGAAAGCCAAAGGTATTTTCACTTCTATGGTATGTTCTCAGATCAATTTAGTTTTAGTGCCAAGAAATACTTGGTGGGTTGATACAGTAGCAACAACTCATGTTTGTATTTCTTTGCAGGGTATGATAAGAAACCGAAGCCTGAGTGATGGTGAAACATCCATCTATACAGCTGATGGCAGTTCGTGTTTAGTTCATTCTATCTGTGATTTTCGTTTGTTGCTTACCAGTGGATATTTTTTGTATTTAAAAGACGTATTGTATGTACCTTCTTTTCAAAGGAACCTAATTTCTTTTCCGTTGTTGGACAAATTAAGTTATTCTTGTCTATTTGGAAATGAAAGTTTATGTCTTTATTTACATGGTAATGTTGTTGGTTCTGGAAAGTTAATAGCAAATGATAACTTGTATTTATTGGATACTATAAAGGATCACAAAGAGATAATGAATGTAGATGTACCTGGAAAACTAAATTGTAAAATGGAAAAATCAGCAAAACTTTGGCACAAGCGATTAGGTCACATTTCTAGAAATAGAATTGAAAAGCTTGTTTCAGAAGGTTTATTAAGTGAATTGGAATTTTCGGACTTCAACGTTTGCGTTGAATGTATAAAAGGAAAACAGACTAAAGTGAAACGATTAGATGCATACAGAGCGAAATGGGTCTTGGATTTGATACATATAGACATTTGCGGTCCGTTCCCTACAACATCATGGAACGGCCAACGATATTTTGTATCTTTCATTGACGAATTTTCACGATATGGGTATCTATATCTCATTCACGAAAAATCAGAGGCCATTGACAAGTTCAAAGTCTTTAAGACTGAAGTTGAAAAACAACTTGGTAAAGAAATTAAGTGCGTCAGATCAGACCGTGGTGGTGAATACTACGGGAGATATGATGGTTCAGGTGAACAACGTCATGGACCGTTTGCAAAGTTCCTAGAAGATTGTGGTATAGTCCCTCAGTATACGATGCCGGGTTCGCCCAACATGAATGGAGTATCTGAGAGACGAAACCGTACATTAAAGGATATGGTAAGAAGTATGATTAGTCATTCAACATTACCTATATCACTCTGGGGAGAAGCAATAAAATGTGCGACCTACCTACTTAATAGAGTTCCGACGAAAGCAACTACTAAGAAACCGTATGAACTTTGGACTGGGCGTAAACCTAGTTTAAAACATTTACATGTTTGGGGATGTCCAGCTGAAGCGAAGCCTTATAGGCCGAATGAAAAGAAATTGGACTCCAAAAAGGTTAGTAGTTATTTCATCGGATATCCCGAGCACAGTAGGGGTTTTAAGTTTTATGATCCTTCCACAAAGAATATATTTGAGACGGGTACAGCGAAATTCTTTGAGGATATAGAGTTTGGAGGGAAGAATTTAGTAACGAACATTCATTTTGAGGAAGAATCAATAGAGATTCATGAAGGTTCTAACAATGATACTATAGTGTCAGATGATGATATGGTAATTAGAAGGCCAATCATCACTTCAGATTCGTTAGAACATATAGATACTCAAGATGATGTTAATCTTCCTCCTATGGATGTTGTTCCATTGGAGCAAAATAAAGTTGTTCAAGAAGAACAAACTCTATCTCCTCAAGAAGTTCAAGTGCAAAATGAAGAAATTATGCCTTTGCGTAGATCTACTAGAGAAAGAAAGAGCGCTATATCTTCAGACTATATAGTGTATCTTCAAGAACATGAAGAATTTTATGGTTCAACAGAAAACGATCCTTTAAGTGTTCGTGAAGCCATGAAAAGTTCTGATTCTCACTTCTGGATTAAAGCAATGAACGAAGAGTTCAAATCAATGCAAGATAACGCGGTATGGGAGCTTGTTCCATTACCTGAAGGAAAGAAGCCGATTGGTTGTAAATGGATTTTTAAAACCAAACGGGATTCCAAGGGTAATGTGGAGAGGCATAAAGCGCGACTTGTAGCTAAGGGTTTTACTCAACGTGAAGTGATTGACTTTAAAGAAACCTTCTCTCCAGTTTCTTCGAAGGATTCTTTTCGGACAATCATGGCATTAGTTGCACACTTCGACCTTGAGCTCTATCAAATGGATGTAAAGACCGCCTTTCTTAATGGAGACATTGAGGAAACGATCTATATGTTACAACCTGAAAACTTTGTCTCTGGTGATCCAAAGTCGACGGTATGTAAACTGAAGAAATCTATTTATGGTCTCAAGCAATCGTCTCGACAGTGGTATCACAAATTCCTTAAAGTTATTGTCTCATTTGGTTTCGAGATAAATTCGGTAGAGGATTGTGTGTATCAAAAATTCAGTGGGAGTAAATTCATATTTCTAGTGCTGTATGTTGATGACATATTATTGGCCACGAACGATAAGGAATTGTTACATACGACCAAGAAATTTCTTTCGGACAAATTCGATATGAAAGATCTTGGTGATGCATCATTTGTGTTAGGAATTCAAATTCACAGGAATCAATCCCATGGAATTTTGAGTTTATCACAAAAGGCGTATGTTACAACGTTACGGGATGGCTAACAGCAAAGGAAAGGAAACCCCTATATCAAAAGGTGAAAAGTTTAGCCTTAAGCAATGCCCAAAGACAAAACTTGAGATTGAGGAAATGCAAAAGGTTCCATATGCTTCGGCTGTTGGAAGTCTGATGTATGCTCAAGTTTGTACACGGCCAGACATTGCTTTTGTGGTGGGTGTGTTAGGGAGATACGTAAGTAATCCGGGGATGGAACACTGGAAAGCAGTCAAAAGAGTTCTCCGGTATTTGCAACAAACAAAACATCACAGGTTAACATATAAGAAGTCGATAAACTGGAGGTCATAGGGTATTCCGACTCGGATTTCGCCGGATGTGAGGATTCTCATCGTTTAACCTCAGGCATTATATTCCTTTTAGCGGGAGGTGCAATATCATGGAAAAGTGTTAAACAAACACTCATTGCATCTTCCACTATGGATGCGGAATTTGTTGCTTGTTTCGAGGCATCCAATCAGGCGGTTTGGCTGCGAAATTTTGTCACGGGACTGCGAATCGTAGAAGGGATAGAAAAACCCCTTAGATTATATTGTGACAATAACTCGGCAGTTCAGTATTCAAACAGTAACGGGAGCTCGGTTAAGTCCAAACATGTAGATATCAAGTTCCCGCCTGTTAAAGAGAGAGTACAGAGTGGTCAAATTAGTGTGGAGCACATAGGGACAAACTCAATGTTAGCAGATCCTCTTACGAAGGCATTAGTACCTAAAGTTTTTATTGAACACACCATTAACATGGGTGTTGTGCACTTAGAGGATTATTAGTTTCAGTGGGAGTTTGTATTAAGCTATTAAATTTGTTTGTATTAAGATATTCGCGAACTTAAGGTCATTAATGCAAACATATTTATATACATGTTTTCAGTGTGATCTTGTATTTGATTATTAGTACTCTGCTGTAAGTAGACCTCCAATTAAGTGGGACTAGTTAAGAATAGATATGTAAGATTACATTTCATATTATTCTTATGCTATGCACCATGATAGATCCATGTAGTTGATTGTTGCGATATCGTGATTACTGATGCATCTATTTGCGGCTTGAAATGCATTGATGATGACTTTAGTCCTATGTCGTTAATAGTCATATATGAGATTGTTAAGGTTATCTATGTGACGATAGAAATTTAGAACGTTCATTAAGTGGATGCATCCTATAGTAGCATATGATGATCCAAGTGAGAGATTGTTGGAATTTCTCCATTAAGTTGGACCGTCACATGTCGTATCGATGTATCGAACTATCGTTAATATTAGTCCAATAAAAGTAATCATAAAGAAAAGAACGGACTAGTAGATAAAATATGTATCATGGAGGTAATTGTATAGATACCAGGTTTAATTCCGAATACTGTGAAGGATTGGATTCGGAAATAAACAACTTAAGCAAAACGTAAAGTTTTGGGGTTATTTTGTAAAACAAAATAATACCGGGTTATGGTCCCTAAGAGTGGCAATTTAATAAGGACTGGTCTTCATTAAGTAACTGTCTGGAAGTTACAGACAATTAAGAGAGAAGAACCGTTACTGGTCTTCATTAAGTAACTGTCTGGAAGTTACAGACAATTAAGAGAGAAGAACCGTTACTGGTCTTCGTTAAGTAAATGTCTGGAAGTTACAGACAATTACTTAATGAAGAACCGTTTTCTCACTTCAGTTCTATATAAGAATGAGTTTCTCATTCTTGAAAGCAACGAAAGAAAATACAGAGAGAAAATCCTTTAAGAAAAACAAATTGATTCTTCCTTCGAATCAATTAAAAAAGTGTGTTTTGGTTGCCATCTCTTAGAAGAATCAATAACCTAGCAAAGGATCGCCGATCATCTGCTCTAAGTCAGGAATCTGAAGATCAAAGAATGTCTACATCCTGTAAGTATTTATTCCGCATTATTATAGGATGATTTAACTTCATGGTTCAATAAGTTAGATTAGAAATCCGTAAAGTATTTCTATCAATCTATAGTATGCTTCTGAAAAATAAGAAAACCGATTAGTTGTCACCACATAAATATAAAACGACTAAAAATAGAGAACATAAAAGAATATAAATAAAACAGTTGTTGTGAAAGAAGCCATCCAAAAAGAGAGTCCGAATTCAGACATCAGATTGATTTGAGTTCCTTAGCCTCTGTCCAGTCTTTCTGTTCTCACTTTTTTCCTCTTGGTCTACCCCTTAACATACTCATGTCAGTCTTTATTTATTTATTTCCATATGTTTTTTAGAACAGATCCACTTTTTCTTCTCTATATTATACTAAAAATGTATATACTTGTTCTTTTGCAGAAACAATGTTGGGATTTTCTCTCCAAACTTGGGATTCTCCGAAGAAAAAATCGAGCTCACTTTTGCTACAAATTATTTGGGTAATCAAGATGATTCGAGCATATAATATAGATTAACGCGACACCGCCTAAACTATATCTTATAATTGATTTCTAAACCATCCAGTAGATAAAGAAGATAAAAAACATAAATAGAGCATTTCCGTATTTAAAAGAAAACACGTTTGATCTAGAGATTTGAACCGCAAAGAGAATGGGGCTTCTGTTTTTTTTTTAAGATAGAGAATCACCACTCAGATTTCCTATTTATAGAGAAAGCCTTTCTTCACGATTAAGAAAGCATTCATATTTTACAAAATAAAAGTTTAACGTGCTAATATCCCTCCATATCACACAATAATTAAGGGAGTCGAGAATTGTTTTAAAATAAATAAACGATATTGTTTATAAATATCAAATTTTGAATTAAATAATCTTGCTTTATTAACCAATAAAAATAAATAAATTAGTCTTACTTTATTGTAAAATATACTTCAAATTTTGAGATTTTTATATAATTTATTTCAATATAAAAAGTTGTACCCAAAGTTTAAAAAGCTTATAGATAAAAAAATAACAAAAAATAAATATACAAGAATTACGATGAAAATTTATTAAACATTTGTACTAAACTTTTGTTATATTTATATTATATTTGTGCTAAATTTACACTAAATTTATGAAAGTCTGTGCTTAATTTGCCCGAAACATAGGACAATTTGTGCTAAATTTGCACGGAACATGGAAATACTATAACACATTAATTTATACATTACCTAAAATGAAATTAATTTTAATAATACTTATTCTTTAAATAAACTCTAACAAATATTCACATTTAGTACTAAAGTTAAATGTGGTAAAAAAATGACAACATATTATTAAAGAACAAGTCATCAACTAATCTTCAGAGGACAAAGAAAACAAGAAACTTGTGTACAATTGCACAATTGCGCTTGCTTCTAAAAGTTAAGAAACAACTTCATGCACTAGTCTATTTTGTTACAATTTTATCAATAGTCGAAATAAAATTAAACTAGTACATAAATTTCCAATAATAATACGTTCCGAATAATTAGAAATTAGACGGATACAGTCATAATAATATAATAATAAATACATTAAACCGGGGTATTGAAATTCAAAATTTTAAAGTTTATAAATATAAAATAACATTAAATTAAATTAGACAATGATAAACAAGCTATATTTAAAATATTAAGGGACACCTTGTGGAAATTAGAAAATTACATTAAAACTAAAAAGAAATACATCTATCCGGCGATGCTGATATCGACTGTCCGTCCGGTGGTCCGCTCACAGTGAAAATATATCTTTTTTAAACTCTATGCTATATTTCCAGAATAGGTTCACCCTCCGTCTTATGTTTCCCCATATTCTCACTTCGAATTCAGTATTGAAGGTGGACGGAAAAATAAGAGCAGTGGTGTCTGCGGGTTCTATGCTATCGCATTCATATAAAATAGGAAATTCAACATTCTCCGACGCACCAAAATGCAGCTGTCGTGGACGGGAATCCGAAGAAGTGGTAACAAATTATTTTTTAAATATGAACTAGAGTTGTAATGAACCATATGTCCGTGATTTCTTTTGTTGGGGTTAGTTAAGCTAAATAGTATTCTAGTTTTTAGAGAAACGGTTAGACCGTCTCTATACGCCCAAAATAAATTGGGGTTTTGGATGTCTAATATAATATTTTCCGGCTGATTATTATAATAGCCGCATGTGAGAGACGCTACCGCTATTACAAATAAAATACAAATTACAACTCTTGCTACAATCCTATAATTAAGGGTAAGTTCAAAAAAACTTATAGATACAAAAAATAACAAAAAAATAAATATACAAGAATTACGATGAAAATTTATTAGACATTTGTGCTAAACTTGTGTTATATTTATATTATATTTGTGCTAAATTTACACTAAATTTATGAAAGTTTGTGCTTAATTTGCCCAAAACATAGGACAATTTGTGCTAAATTTGCACGGAACATGGAAATACTATAACACATTAATTTATATCTTACCTAAACAGGAAATCAATTTTAATAATACTTATTCTTTAAATAAACTTTAACAAATATTCACATTTAGTACTAAAGTTAAATGTTGTAAAAAAACAATATATTTATTGAAGAACACGTCATCAACTAATCTTCAGATGACAAAGAAAACAAGAAACTTGTGTACAATTGCACAATTGCGATTGCTTCTAAAAGTTAAGAAACAACTTTATGCACTAGTCTATTTTGTTACAATTTTATCAATAGTCGAAATAAAATTAAACCAGTACATAAATTTCCAATAATGATACGTTCCCAATAATTAGAAATTAGACGGATGCAGTTATAACAATATAATAATTAATACATTAAACAGAGATACATTCACTTGAACTCAACAATTGTGCATCGGGAGGGCCACTTATGGTGAATCTGCATATCTTGCTAAAGCTTCGACTGTATTTCCAAAAACATTGATCCTCCATTTGATTTTCCCCAGATTTTCACTTCAAACTGTGAGTTGGCGGGGGGGGGGATTGAAATTCAAAATTTTAAAATATTAAGAGACACCTTATGGAAATTAGAAAATTACATTAAAACTAAAAAGAAATACATCTATCCGGCGATGCCGATATCGACTGTCCGTCCGGTGGTCCGCTCACGGTGAAAATATATCTTTTTTTAAACTCTATGCTATATTTCAAGAATAGGTTCACCCTCCATCTTATGTTTCCCCATATTCTCACTTCGAATTCAGTATTGAAGGTGGACGGAAAAATAAGAGCAGTGGTGTCTGCGGGTTCTATGCTATCGCATTCATATAAAATAGAAAATTTAACATTCTCCGACGCACCAAAATGCAACTGTCGTGGACGGGAATCCGAAGAAGTGGTAACAGTAAGATTATTTTTTAAATATAAACTAGAGTTGTAATGAACCGTATGTCCGTGATTTCTTTTGTTGGGGTTAGTTAGGCTAAATAGTATTCTAGTTTTTAGAGAAACGGTTAGACCGTCTCTATACGCCCAAAACAAATTGGGGTTTTGGATGTCTAATATAATATTTTCCGGCTGATTATTATAATAGCCGCATGTGAGAGACGCTACCGCTATTACAAATAAAATACAAATTACAACTCTTGCTACAATCTTATAATTAAGGGTAAGTTCAAAAAAACTTATAGATACAAAAAATAACAAAAAAATAAATATACAAGAATTACGATGAAAATTTATTAGACATTTGTGCTAAACTTCTGTTATATTTATATTATATTTGTGCTAAATTTACACTAAATTTATGAAAGTTTGTGCTTAATTTGCCCAAAACATAGGACAATTTGTGCTAAATTTGCACGGAACATGGAAATACTATAACACATTAATTTATATCTTACCTAAACAGGAAATCAATTTTAATAATACTTATTCTTTAAATAAACTTTAACAAATATTCACATTTAGTACTAAAGTTAAATGTTGTAAAAAAACAATATATTTATTGAAGAACAAGTCATCAACTAATCTTCAGATGACAAAGAAAACAAGAAACTTGTGTACAATTGCACAATTGTGCTTGCTTCTAAAAGTTAAGAAACAACTTCATGCACTAGTCTATTTTGTTACAATTTTATCAATAGTCGAAATAAAATTAAACCATTACATAAATTTCCAATAATGATACGTTCCCAATAATTAGAAATTAGACGGATACAGTCATAATAATATAATAATAAATACATTAAACCGCGTTACATTCACTTGTTCTCAACAATTGTCCATTTGGAGGACCACTTAGGGTGAATCTGCATATCTTGTTAAAGCTTCGAATATATTTCCAAATTGATCCTCCCTTTGATTTTTCCCCAGATTTTCACTTCAAAATATGAGTTGGATTGAAATTCAAAATTTTAAAATTTATAAATATAAACATAACATTAAATTAAATTAGACAATGATAAACAAGCTATATTTGAAATATTAAGAGACACCTTCTGGAAATTAGAAAATTACATTAAAACTAAAAAGAAATACATCTATCCGGCGATGCCGATATCGACTGTCCGTCCGGTGGTCCGTTCACGGTGAAAATATATCTTTTTTTAAACTCTATGCTATATTTCCAGAATAGGTTCACCCTCCGTCTTATGTTTCCCCATATTCTCACTTCGAATTCAGTATTGAAGGTGGACGGAAAAATAAGAGCAGTGGTGTCTGCGGGTTCTATGCTATCGCATTCATATGAAATAGGAAATTCAACATTCTCCGACGCACCAAAATGCAGCTGTCGTGGACGGGAATCCGAAGAAGTGGTAACAGTAAGATTATTTTTTAAATATAAACTAGAGTTGTAATGAACCATATGCCCGGGATTTCTTTTGTTGGGGTTAGTTAGGCTAAATAGTATTCTAGTTTTTAGAGAAACGGTTAGACCGTCTCTATACGCCCAAAATAAATTGGGGTTTTGGATGTCTAATATAATATTTTCCGGCTGATTATTATAATAGCCGCATGTGAGAGACGCTACCGCTATTACAAATAAAATACAAATTACAACTCTTGCTACAATCCTATAATTAAGGGTAAGTTAAAAAAAACTTATAGATACAAAAAATAACAAAAAAATAAATATACAAGAATTACGATGAAAATTTATTAGACATTTGTGCTAAACTTGTGTTATATTTATATTATATTTGTGCTAAATTTACACTAAATTTATGAAAGTTTGTGCTTAATTTGCCCAAAACATAGGACAATTTGTGCTAAATTTGCACGGAACATGGAAATACTATAACACATTAATTTATACCTTACAGAGACACCTTATGGAAATTAGAAAATTACATTAAAACTAAAAAGAAATACATCTATCCGACGATGCCGATATCGACTGTCCGTCCGGTGGTCCGCTCACGGTGAAAATATATATTTTTTTAAACTCTATGCTATATTTCCAGAATAGGTTCACCCTCCGTCTTATGTTTCCCCATATTCTCACTTCGAATTCAGTATTGAAGGTGGACGGAAAAATAAGAGCAGTGTCTGCGGGTTCTATGCTATCGCATTCATATAAAATAGGAAATTTAACATTCTCCGACGCACCAAAATGCAGCTGTCGTGGACGGGAATCCGAAGAAGTGGTAACAGTAAGATTATTTTTTAAATATAAACTAGAGTTGTAATGAACCGTATGTCCGTGATTTCTTTTGTTGGGGTTAGTTAGGCTAAATAGTATTCTAGTTTTTAGAGAAACGGTTAGACCGTCTCTATACGCCCAAAATAAATTGGGGTTTTGGATGTCTAATATAATATTTTCCGGCTGATTATTATAATAGCCGCATGTGAGAGACGCTACCGCTATTACAAATAAAATACAAATTACAACTCTTGCTACAATCTTATAATTAAGGGTAAGTTCAAAAAAACTTATAGATAAAAAAAATAACAAAAAAATAAATATACAATAATTATGATGAAAATTTATTTGATATTTGTGCTAAACTTCTGTTATATTTATATTATATTTGTGCTAAATTTACACTAAATTTATGAAAGTTTGTGCTTAATTTGCTAGGACAATTTGTGCTAAATTTGCACGGAACATGGAAATACTATAACACATTAATTTATACCTTACCTAAACAGGAAATCAATTTTAATAATACTTATTCTTTAAATAAACTTTAACAAATATTCACATTTAGTACTAAAGTTAAATGTTGTAAAAAAAGACAATATATTTATTGAAGAACAAGTCATCAACTAATCTTCAGATGACAAAGAAAACAAGAAACTTGTGTACAATTGCACAATTGTGCTTGCTTCTAAAAGTTAAGAAACAACTTCATGCACTAGTCTATTTTGTTACAATTTTATCAACAGTCGAAATAAAATTAAACCAGTACATAAATTTCCAATAATGATACGTTCCCAATAATTAGAAATTAGACGGATACAGTCATAATAATATAATAATAAATACATTAAACCGCGATACATTCACTTGTTCTCAACAATTGTCCATTGGGAGGACCACTTAGGGTGAATCTTCATATCTTGTTAAAGCTTCGACTATATTTCCAAATTGATCCTCCCTTTGATTTTTCCCCAGATTTTCACTTCAAACTGTGAGTTGGCAGTGAGGGGGATTGAAATTCAAAATTTTAAAATTTATAAATATAAACATAACATTAAATTAAATTAGACAATGATAAACAAACTATATTTAAAATATTAAGAGACACCTTCTGGAAATTAGAAAATTACATTAAAACTAAAAAGAAATACATCTATCCGGTGATGCCGATATCGACTGTCCGTCCGGTGGTCCGTTCACGGTGAAAATATATCTTTTTTTAAACTCTATGCTATATTTCCAGAATAGGTTCACCCTCCGTCTTATGTTTCCCCATATTCTCACTTCGAATTCAGTATTGAAGGTGGACGGAAAAATAAGAGCAGTGGTGTCTGCGGGTTCTATGCTATCGCATTCATATGAAATAGGAAATTCAACATTCTCCGACGCACCAAAATGCAGCTGTCGTGGACGGGAATCCGAAGAAGTGGTAACAGTAAGATTATTTTTTAAATATAAACTAGAGTTGTAATGAACCATATGTCCGTGATTTCTTTTGTTGGGGTTAGTTAGGCTAAATAGTATTCTAGTTTTTAGAGAAACGGTTAGACCGTCTCTATACGCCCAAAATAAATTGGGGTTTTGGATGTCTAATATAATATTTTCCGGCTGATTATTATAATAGCCGCATGTGAGAGACGCTACCGCTATTACAAATAAAATACAAATTACAACTCTTGCTACAATCCTATAATTAAAGGTAAGTTCAAAAAAACTTATAGATACAAAAAATAACAAAAAAATAAATATACAAGAATTACGATGAAAATTTATTAGACATTTGTGCTAAACTTGTGTTATATTTATATTATATTTGTGCTAAATTTACACTAAATTTATGAAAGTTTGTGCTTAATTTGCCCAAAACATAGGACAATTTGTGCTAAATTTGCACGGAACATGGAAATACTATAACACATTAATTTATACCTTACCTAACAAGAAATCAATTTTAATAATACTTATTCTTTAAATAAACTTTAACAAATATTCACATTTAGTACTAAAGTTAAATGTTGTAAAAAAGACAATATATCTATTGAAGAACAAGTCATCAACTAATCTTCAGATGACAAAGAAAACAAGAAACTTGTGTACAATTGCACAATTGCGCTTGCTTCTAAAAGTTAAGAAACAACTTCATGCACTAATCTATTTTGTTACAATTTTATCACCGAAATAAAATTAAACCAGCACATAAATTTCCAATAATGATACGTTCCCAATAATTAGAAATTAGACGGATGCAGTCATTTAACAATATAATAATAAATACATTAAACAGAGATACATTCACTTGAACTCAACAATTGTGCATCGGGAGGGCCACTTATGGTAAATTTGCATATCTTGCTAAAGCTTCGACTCTATTTCCAAAAACATTGATCCTCCATTTGATTTTCCCCAAATTTTCACTTGGCAGATGGGGTGAATTTTTTATTTATTTAATAAGTACTATAAATTTTGATATTTGATGTTTGTTTTTTATATCTTATAATGTTATAGTGAAACGGGAAGTATAAAAAACTTTTGGATATGCTTTTTGGAAACTACCAATTTTAACTAAGTTATTATAATTAATTTGGATACTTTTATAATCTTCATTTATATTATATTTTGAAATATAGTAGTGTTACATATCTATTAAAAACATATTATTAGTTAAAATTTGATTTGATGGATTGAAATTCAAAATTTTAAAGTTTATAAATATATAAACATAACATTAAATTAAATTAGACAATGATAAACAAGCTATATTTAAAATAATAAGAGATATCTTTTGGAAATTAGAAAATTACATTAAAACTAAAAAGAAATACATCTATCCGGCAATGCCGATATCGATTGTCCGTCCGGTGGTCCGCTCAGGGTGAAAATACATCTTTTTTTAAACTATCTGCTATATTTCCATAATAGGTTCACCTCCATCTTATGTTCCCCATATTCTCACTTCGAATTCAGTATTGTTGGTGGACGGAAAAATAAGAGCACTGGTGGATGTGGGTTCTGTACTATCGCATTCATGTAAAATAAGAAATTCTACATTCTCCAACGCACCAAAATGCAGCTGTCGTGGACGGGAATCCGAAAAAGTGGTAACAATAAGATTATTTTTTAAATATAAACAAGAGTTGTAATGAACCATATGTCCGTGATTTTTTGTTGGGGTTAGTTAGACCAAATAGTACTCTAGTTTTTAGAGAAATGGTTAGACCGTCTCTATACGCCCAATATAAATTGGGGTTTTTGATGTCTAATATAATATTTTTTGGTTGATTATTATAATAGCCGCATGTGAGAGACGCTACCGCTATTACAAATAAAATACACATTACAACTCCTGCTATATTTTTTTTAAATGTTGTCGGATTCTGGGTTCTGGAAATGTCGAAGCGGAGCATCCACACTTCTACTTTATTTTTAACCTTCTCCAAATAATCCATTCTCTGCCGTTAAAACCAATTAAACTGTTAAATAATTTGAGAAGTAAACAACTAAAAGTTTCATACAAGAACAGTTAAACAGTTTGTGAAAAATATAGACCAAATTAAGTATATACATATTTATATATATCATCTGCATTCCCCAAAAACCTAGCTTTTATGTGTTCAAACTGCAAATATACCACAACATACAATGACACATTAATTTCCGGAAACATATGACAATTTGTGCTAAATTTGTACGGAACATAATATAACACATTAATTTATACCTTACCATAACAAGAAATCAATTTTAATAATACTTATTATTTAAATAAACTTTAACAAATATTCACATTTAGTACTAAAGTTAAAGGTTGTTAAAAAAGACAACATATTTATTGAAGAAAAAGTCATCAACTAATCTTCACATGACAAAGAAAACAAGAAACTTGTGTACAATTGCACAATTGCACTTGGTTCTAAAAGTTAAGAAATACCTTAATGCACTAATCTATTTTGTTACAATTTTATCAATTGTTGAAATAAAATTAAACCAGTACATAAATTTCTAATAATGATACATTCCCAATAATTAGAAATTAGACCGATACAGTAAAAAAATATAATAATAAATACATTAAATAGAGATACATCCATCCACTTGCGCTCAACAATTGTCCATCGGGAGGATTTTGACTATAATAATAAATACATTAAATAGAGATACATCCACTTGTGCTCAACAATTGTCCATCGGGAGGGCCACTTAAGGTGAATCTGCATATCTTGTTAAAGCTTCGACCGTATTTCCAAAACACACTGATCCTCTATTTCATTTTCCCCATATTTTAACTTCAAACTATGAATTGGTAGTGGGGAAAAAAATAACAGTAGCGGTGCACAATGGTTGTGTATCTCCACGCTCATACAGTTTCGGAAACTCCGTACTATCATTTGCATTCACAAACAGAGGCATGGTAGATGGCTTCGACATTTTAACAATTAGGGACCCATTTAAACTAATGCTAGAGTCGCATTCTATTATGCGGCCATGGTGACGTTTGTTATTATTCGTCCAACCACATAGAAGTCTGCACATCATACTAACTCCTATTTCGTCTGTATAGGTATAGGCCCAGTAGAGTCTAGCATTTTCAATCGCTAGACTCAGGTATTTGGGCTGGTTCTTAATGTACCCACAACTAATACATATCACTCGTTACAAGTAGAGTTAAAATGACTAAATCCACTAAATAAAACTGTAATGCTTTGGTTGGCACAATATATTTTAATAGTAAATTTGATTATGGTTTAGATAATGTATTTTTTCTCGAAAAATAGACCTTGTTACACATGAACATGATCGTATTTGTTTTGCTTTATTTTTATAAAATTATTATTATGAGGAAATAACTTTTAGGACAATTTTTTACTAATAAATGGATGGAAGACGGACACAATCTTTTACTATAATTGAGTCAGCCTACGTACTTTGCCTAACTAAAATTAAGGGTAAGTAAAAAAAACTTATAGAGACAAAAAATAACAAAAATTAAATATACAAGAATTACGATGAAAAAATTTATTAGACATTTGTGCTAAACTTGTGTTATATTTATATTATATTTGTGCTAAATCTACACGAAGTTTATTAAAGTTTTTGCTTAATTTGCCCGAAACATAAGACAATTTGTGCTAAATTTCAACGAAACATGTAAATACTATAACACATTAATTTATACCTTACCTAAACATGAAATCAATTTTAATAATACTTATTCTTTAAATAAACTTTAACAAATATACACATTTAGTACTAAAGTTAAAGGTTGTAAAAACTAATTATTGAAGAACAAGTCATCAACTAATATTCGACAAAGAAAACAAGAAACTTGTGTACAATTTCATAAATGCACTTGCTTCTAAAAGTTAAGAAAGTACTTCATGCACTAATCTATTTTGTTACAATTTTATCAATAGTCGAAATAAATTTAAAACAGTACATAAATTTCCAATAATGATACGTTCCCAATAATTAGAAATTAGACGGATACAGTCATAACAATATAATAATAAATACATTAAACATAGATACATTCACTTGCGCTCAACAATTGTTCATCGAGGGGGCCACCTAGGGTGAATCTGCATATCTTGTTAAAGCTTCGACTGTATTTCCAAAACACATTGATCCTCCATTTGATTGTCCCCAGATTTTCACTTCAAACTGTGAATTGGAAGTGGGGAAAAAATAAACAACCGATTGATTTTCCCCAGATTTTCACTTCAAACTGTGAATTGGAAGTGGGGGAAAAATAAACAACATCGGTGGATAATGGTTGTGTATCTCCACACTCATACGAAACGGGAAACTCCGTACTATCATTTGCATGCACAAACAGAGGCATGGTAGATGGCTTTGACATTTTAACAATTACAGACTCATTTAAACTAATGCTAGAGTCGTATTCTATTATGCAGCTATGGTGACGTTTGTTATTATTCGTCCAACCATATAAAACTCTGCACATCATACTAACTCTTACTTCGTCTATATAGGCCCAGTAGAGTCTAGCATTTTCAATCGCTAGACTCATGTCTTTGGGCTGGTTTTTAACGTACCCACAACTAATACATGTTACAGTCGTTATAAGTAGGGTTAAAATTACTAAAGTCACTACGTAAAACCGTAATTTCTTTGGATTCCATGCTCTGAAAATGTCAAATCTTAGTCTCCATTCTAAAAGTTCCGCGTGAACACTGTTCATGTAGTCCATATCCCGCATTCAAAAAAAGCACACTGATTAGTAAAATATAGAAAACAGAGTCATAGAAAACAGAGTCGTCAAACATTGAATCTGGATAAAAATATGTTATCCGGTGAGATTGCAGAATATAACCCTCTAACTTTAAACTAGTAAAATATAGAAAAATGAGTCATAGAAAACAGAGTCATAGAAAATAGAGTTCTCAAACATTGAATCTGGATAAGAGTATGTTATCCGGTGAGATTCTGGAATATAACCCCGCAACGTTAAACTAGTAAAATATAGAAAGCAGAGTCATAGAAAACATAGTCATAGAAAATAGAGTCGTCAAACATTGAATCTGGAAAAGAGTATGTTATCCGGTGAGATTCTAGAATATAACCCTCCAACTTTAAACTACTAAAATATATTAAAAAAACAGAGTCATAGAAAACAAAGTCGTCAAACATTGAATCTGGATAAGAATATGTTATCCGGTGAGATTCTGGAATATAACCCTCCAACTTTAAACTAGTAAAATATAGAAAACAGAGTCATAGAAAACAGAGTCGTCAAACATTGAATCTGGATAAGAATATGTTATCCGGTGAGATTCAGAATATAACCCTCCAACTTTAATCTAGTAAAATATAGAAAACGAAGTCATAGAAAACAGAGTCGTCAAACATTAAATCTGGATAAGAATATGTTATCCGGTGAGATTCCGGAATATAACCCTCCAACTTTAAAATAGTAAAATATAGAAAACTGAGTCATAGAAAACAGAGTCATAGAAATAGAGTCGTCAAACATTGAATTTGAATTTGAATATGTTATCCAGTAAGATTCCGGAATATAACCCTCTAACTTTAAACTAGTAAAATATAGAAAACAAAGTCATAAAAAACAGAGTCATAGAAAACAGTCTCCTCAAACATTCAATATGGATAAGAATATGTTATCCGGTGAGATTCTTAAATATAAGAACTCCAACTTTAAACTAGTAAAATATAGAAAAAAAGTCGTAGAAAACAAAGTCCTCAAACATTGAATTTGGATAAGAATATGTTATCCGGTGAGATTCTGGAATATAACCCTCAAACTTTAAACTAGTAAAATATAGAAAACAGAGTCATAGATTACAGAGTCATAGAAAACAGAGTCATCAAACATTAAATCTGGATAAGAATATTGTTATGTGGTGAGATTCCGGAATATAACCTTCCAACTTTAAACTAGTAGAATATAGAAAACAGAGTCATAAAAAACAGAGTCATAGAAAATAGAGTCCTCAAACATTGAATCTGGATAAGAATATGTTATCTGGTGAGATTCCGGAATATAACAACTCCAACTTTAAACTAGTAAAATATAGAAAATAGAGTCCGCAAACATTGAATCTGGATAAGAATATGTTATCCGGTGAGATTCCAGAATATAACCCTCCAACTTTGAACTAGTAAAATATAGAAAACAAAGTCAGAAAATAGAGTCCTCAAACATTGAATCTGGATAAGAATATGTTATCCGGTGAGATTCCGGAATATAACCCTCCAATTTTAAACTAGTAAGATATAGAAAACAGAGTCATAGAAAATGGAATCATAGAATAAAGAGTCCCCAAACATTGAATGTAGATAAGAAGATTTTATCCGGTGACGTTCTAGAATATAACCCTACAAATTTAAACTATTTGAATTTAGCCAACAATAGATTAACAAGAATGGTGACGAAGTCTTTCCAAATATTTCCAAACTCAACATTTACTACTTTCCAAACTGCTCTTCCTCCGACCCAACCTCCTCAACCTCCCATCCCTTAACCAGAGAGAAAAAAAACATTTTAAACTACCCGAACATGCAATTTTTGGAATCGAGATTGGTGGATGTGTTATTGGGTTCGTTATAATCGCTCTACTAATCATTATATTCTAAGAAATATGTAAATAAAGAGTATTCAGCGCAATGTTAAGAAATCAGATTTCTGGGTGCTGGGTTTATATAGAGCAGGACATGTAAACGACACGACACGTCGACACCCACTCTTTTCTTAATAGAGAAAGACTTCACCATTAAGAAATAAGACTCGTGTTGTAATAATACGCAATTTACCGTTTTTAAATATCGTTTTTATTTTTATATATTTTAATAAAATTATCGAAAATTATTATATGTTGATTTGTAAGATTAATTTGAAATATATATTTTAGTGTATGAATTGATTATACTGTAAAAAAAATACTTTTTATTCATTCACTGAATTATTTTAGTATTTTAAATATTTTATTGTACATAAAGGTTTTGTTTATAAGTAAGAGCACAACCGGACCCGCATATTCCACCTCCGTCTATAAGTAAGAGTATAACTGATCTCAACACTAGTATGTTATTGTCCGCTTTGGCACCCGAAGACCCTCACGGCTTTGCATTTGGTCCACTACCAAAAGGCCTCATACTAGTTGAGGTATGTTCTTACTTATATACCACTAATCCTTCCCATATATTACCGATGTGGGATGTGGAACTTTGGTCGCTACCCTAACAAATCCTCCTCTCGAACAAAGTACCACTTTAGCCTCCTCCCAATTAACATCCATCCCCTCACTCTAATCAGGTTGGGGCTGCCTGATCTTTAGAGCCTTTACAACAGATCTATATGCTGTCGACCATCCTGCCTTGTTCCTTAGCCCCACTCCAAACAAGTACCACCGTCTTGATACACTACAATCAAGCCACACTACTTGATGAGCAACGAGTACTCCAAACGAGGATCTCTCCTCCAATCAAGTCACACTGCTTGATGAGCCACGGGCACTCCAAACAAGGATCTCTAGAGCAGATCACCTTGAGCATGGCTACTAATTCATCATGTTCGACTAATGAGAATTTCATCCACATCACCCACCACATCGCGTATTGTATGGGCCTGGAGCTCTGATACCACTTTGACAAAAAATGGAAGCACAAACAAAATATTCTTTCTCGTATCAAATATGATAGAGATAACGATCCCAAACAAAATATCAAGTCTGAATAAAATAAACGCAAATGACACAAAACACTTTTTACGTGGAAAACCTTCCAGTGTAGGAAGTAAAAACCTCGGGACTGATTTTGGAGTCCAACCATATATTCACTATCAAAAGATGGGTTACAAAACTATTCTCTAGATAAAACTAGAGTATAGACCACAAAAAGTATGACAACTTCATACACAACCCCAATACACAAGATAGTGAACCGAAATCAGAAAACTCACTGAAATATCCCCAGAACGCCGTTAGAAGAAGATAATCGAAAAACACACTTAGATGACTCCAAATCAAAAACCCTCTGGAAATATTATAGAGGACAGATAGACGAGCCTTCTCACCAAAATTGAAGCCGATCGGACAACCAGAGACAATCCGATTGAAAGCACAAATTTCCGTCTCGAATCACCTTTTTCTCTCAAAAACTGCACTATAGAATATGATGCTTATCTACTAAAGACACTATATATATATATATATATATATATATATATATATATATATATATATATATATATATATATATATATACATAAACCAAAATCCTATGTGTTATCCAAATTGGGCTTAGCCCATATGATAATTGGACTCCCACATAGGAGGAGCCCAACAAATCTCCCCCTCACGACTATGTGGGAGGATTCGCCATCCCGACGATCAATCTACAATGTTCAAGCTTTCCCCTAGGAAATGCATTTGTCATCATGTCAACCTCTTATCATATGTATGAAGTTTATCAACCTTCATTAGTTTAGCATCAAGAATATCTCGAATCCAATGATATCTCACATCAATATGTTTCGACTTTGAGTGAAACGCCGAATTCTTCACGAGATGAATAACACTCTGATTATCACATAACAGTACATACATGTGTTGCTCAAATCCAAGTTCTCTCAAGAACTTCTTCATCCATAGTAACTCTTCACTCGCTTCTGTTACTGCAATAAATTCAGTTTCCGTCGTTGAAAGAGCAACACACTTTTGTAGTCTTGATTTCCATAAAACAGCACCACCACAAAAGTTAATCAAATATCCAGAAGTAGATTTGCGAGTATCAACATCTCCAGCCAAGTCTGAATCAGAATAAGCCAACAACTCAAGTTTCTTCATCCCAAAACTGAGCTTCAAATTAGAGGCTCCTCGCAGATACCTCATAATCCATTTCACGGCTTCCCAATTCTCTCTACATGGGTTTGGCAAAAATCTGCTCACAACACAAACACTATGAGCTAAGTCAGGACGAGTACATACCATGGCATACATGAGACTTCCAAGTGCAAATGCATATGGAATATTAGCCATATCTCTCTTTTCTTCAACTTCTGTAGTTGGAAGTCTCATGTATGTCATGGTATGTACTCGTCCTGACTTAGCTTATAGTGTTTATGTTGTGAGCAGATTTTTGTCAAATCCAGGTAGAGATCATTGGGAAGCCGTGAAATGGATTATGAGGTATCTGCGAAGAGCCTCTAATTTGAAGCTTAACTTTGGGATGAAGAAACTTGAGTTGTTGGCTTATTCTGATTCAGACTTGGCTGGAGATGTTCATACTCGCAAGTCTACTTCTGGATATTTGATTAACTTTTGTGGTGCTGTTTCATGGAAATCAAGACTACAAAATTGTGTTGCTCTTTCAACGACGGAAGCTGAATTTATTGCAGTAACATATTCTATATGTTGATCTTTTTTATTTTTATATATTTTAATAAAATTATCGAAAATTATTATATGTTGATTTGTAAGATTAATTTGAAATATATATGTTAGTGTATGAAAATTGATTATACTGTAAAAAATATTATTTATTCATTCATTGAATTATTTTAGTATTTTAAATATTTTATTGTACATAGAGGTTTTTTTTTATTAAAATTATTTAATCATATTTGTACGATAATAGTTTATCAATTTACATGAAAACTAAGATATTTGTTGATTTTAGTTTTATTGATTTACAATGCAACTGATCTTTTTGTCGATTCTTCGAATATTTTATTATGTAAAGTAAAACTATATTATATTATGTAACTAAATTTGGTTTCAAATGACAAAAATATTAAAAAAAGTATCAAGAAAAATAATAAAAATATGGTTTAATAAAAATACATAATTTAATATAATAAACAGTTTTATATAATTAGAAAGTATATTTTGGTTATTAAAAAAGGATAGATAGTAAATAATAATTAGTAAAATTAAAAGATTTTTTAAATAAATAAAAAATAAATTTTTATTTTAAATAATTATTTATATTTTATCTAAGATATAATTATTTACCTTTAGCGAACATAAAATAAAATAAAATAAATTGAAATTTATCGTAATATTAAATTCTAAAACCTTTTATAATTTGATCTTTTTATTTTACGTGTTTTGTTTATGATAAATATATTATTATTTTTTTATTTTATACAAATAAATGATTAAAAATATTTAAACGAAAATGGAACTAGACACACTCACCTAATACCTTTATTAGTATATAGGGCTATGGAGTTCACTAATACTAGTAGGCTCGATTTGTATTATTAATTCGTTCCTTTATTAATATTACAATCTAGCGGCAGTTGACGTATACTAATATTAAAATTTTAAGTTTAGAAATATTCGTCCACTTCATGTAAAATATATTTAGGAAAGGGGGAATGGTTTTAAAAAAAACTAAAATTAATTTATAAATGATATTTAGAAAAGAAAAAAGCAATTATGAATTAAATAATCTAGATTTATTAAACTCGTCAAATTTTGTTGAATTAAACAAATAAAAATATATAAATTATTTTTAGTGTATTGTAAAATATAGTTAAAAGTTAAGACTTTTATATAATTTATTTTGAATAAAAAGTTGTATTTCAAGTTTAAACAAAATATGTTATTAATATTTATTATTATTTTATTATAAATTAAATTATACAAATATGTTGAATTAAACAAATAAAAATATATAAATTTATTTTTTATTAGTTTAGATCAGACCGATAAATTTACGGATATGATTTTCGGAATTAAACGGATAAAATTTAATTTTATTGGCTCAGTTTTAATTTGGTTCCGGTTTCAGTTTGCAAGCTACGTTTCTATTGTTAAGTTATTATTATTGTTCGTCTATAATTCTTTTTAAAAAATTGAATTTAATTTAAACATAAAAATAAAACTAATATAATTTTTTATAAATTAAATTATAATATATATTTTTATGTTTTATTAAAGATACGGGAGGTAAAACGTTGTCAAGATTTATTTTTTATGATTAGTTAATATTGTTTAGTGTTTATTTTAGAATTTTAATGAATGAATCTTGTGAAATGATTTTGAATTTAAAAACTAATAATTGTATGTTTAGATTTTATTCCGTATAAAATTTATTAAATTTAATAATATCAAAATTCATTAAATTCAATAATATCAAATTTTACTTTGAATGAGATTTTTTACATTACAATTAATTAACTCATATAATAAATTATTTAAAAAAAAATAGTTGTCAAATTTATTTAAAAAAATATTATTAAGTAAATAAAAAGGTAGCATATATCTTTATTAAGAGTTCGGTCTTCTATATTAATTAGATTCATAATTAATGGATTAAGATTTATTATAGTCGGCGTATAATTAGAAAAACGATATAGTGTTACCATTTGTGACATTTGTGACGAGAAGAGATGTGAGTTGCATATTTCTTTAAAGAGAGAAACTAGCTCTAAGTCTTTGGAGAGATATAGAACTTGAGAGATAAACACTAAAGAGATGTAGTTGTTTGCCAACTGTTCCTTACTGCTTCGGCTGAGATGGCTAAGATTCGGGCTAGCAAATCTTGTTAGGGTTGGGTTGGATCTTGTTTGGATCTTGATGGTTTTCGTAACAAGTGGTGCGGTGAGCGTTGAGATCGAATATCAATATTAGTGGTTGGTGAAAAAGACAAAGTAGAAAGACAAAGATGGCGGATCTTGGAGTAAAGACAAGCGCATTCATAATAATAGATTCCATGATCTCATAATAATAGATTCCATGATTGAAGTATTAAAAAAATGTTTGGGGAATTGATCTGCTGGGATTCGGCTGGAGGTAGTTGAAGGCTTGTCGAAGCAGGTGGAAATTCAACCCATGAAGTACCTGAAGAGGTTTATGACTGACAATGGTGTGGTATTAGTGAACTGACCATTCACTAGCGATTGGCGATTGTTCTAAATTTGGTATGCATAAGCGCATAATCTTGAAGAGTAAGAGTACGTGGATGAATGGAATAGCTGAGAAGATAAGTCGTTACTTTTGACAGTTGGACATAACAAAAGATTAAGTGAATGAGTTGTTTTGGACCGCTAACATCGTAAACAGGAGCCCTGACATGGAGATGTAATAGGAGCCCTGAAATTTTGGTTCTTCATGGTGATGTGAACTTTCGGTATTCATGAAGATGTAAGAAGATGTAATAATATATTCTATATTAATTAGATTTTCTATATTAATTGGAAATTATATATTAATTATATTTTCTATATCATTTGGATATTCTATATTAATTAGATTTTCTGTATTAATTAAATCTTATATTAATTTAGTCTTCTATATTAATTTGATTTTTTATTAATTTGATTTTCAATATTAATTAGATTTCATAATTTGGTCTTCTATATTAATTAGATTTCATATTAACTTAGTTTTCTATATTAATTAGATTCTTTAATTGATGGATTAAGATTGATCATAGTTGGCCTATAAATATATAAAGATATAGCTTTACAATTTGTGCCGAGACGAGAGCTATGAGGTGCATATTTCTTCTTCTTTTGAGAGATATATAACGAGCTATGGGCTGCATATATAACGTGAGAATCACGAGTGATTGATTGAGTTATAACGTGAGAAATAAACACTAAAGAGAGAAATAAACACTAAAGAGAGGATTCTATGAATCACGAGTGATTGAGTTCTTTGTGTTTGAAAGTTTTTCTATAACCTACTTACTTATAAAATGAGTGTCTATGGATATAGAATTTCTTCACCATCCGAACATATGCATCTATCCTATAATCTCTATTTAGTTAATAGGTAAGTAGCATAAAAATGAGTGTCTATATAATCTCTATTTAGTTAATAGGTAAGTAGCATAAAAATGAGTGTCTATTTAGTTAAATGCTACTTACCTATTAATTAACTATTTTAATATTATAATAACATTGATAGAAAAAAATCTCTTTTACCTCATAATTAACTTTATTTATTTTTTATTTCTCTCAAACCTCATAATTAACTTTATTTATTTTTTATTTCTCTCAAACCCTAGACCTTGTAGTCTTCTTTTCCAGTAGTTTTCTTTTGGTGTCATCTTCTCGAGTTCGTCTTTTTATATGAAATCTCTTGGTTCCATTATTTTTTTCATTGATGTACTTTCACCTAAAAAGGACAGCAAATGCAAAGTCAGGTTGAATGGTTGCAAATTAATATTTTATTAAAAAGATTCAAATTAATATTTTATTAAAAAGATTATTCTAATCAGTGTAGTAACACTCACTAATTTGAGTACTTTTATTCATTTATTGATTATATTTTAAACAAATTTGATAGGTCCACTGTTGTATTAGTTTTATACTAAGGCTAGATGATCTTCAATTTAATAATATAAACTTATTTACTAATTGCGTACAAATAATGTTATCCTCTTTTTTAAAAGCTTATTTATGATTATATATATATATATATCGAATTGTTGATTTCGTTGAGAACATCACTGGTCGTTCATTTATTTCAATTAACATTGTTAAATTTTCTCATTTTTATGCTTTAAAATGATATAACTAAATAGAGATAACATATGCATCTATATGTCAATTAGCCACTTTAACTATTTTTTAATTTTCTTGTTGAATCGTTTAGCATTTTGATACATCTTTTAATTTTTAGTTTATTACCTAATATCTTGACCCACACTTCCTCAATTTTAATAGTTTATTATTATTATTTTTTGTAGATAAGTTTATGGTTGTTTCATACAATATACTTAGAGTTACAAATAGATCTAAACATCTGAGCTTGTATTTTAAGTCTCACCCAATTTTTTGGAATATAATACACGAAAAAATCGTATATTGAAGGAGATTAGTCACTACAATGCAATGCAAGCATTCTGTGTTTTCAAGTAAGTTTGACAATCTTGGCACTTGTAATGTGTAAGTCTAATGTTATTATATGGTGTGTTATTTTTGGCACATCTCAGTATTGGTTATGAGCATATACATATATAATTTGGTAAAAATATTTTCCCTAATGGACTTCATTCATGACTTCAATGATAAAGTTAAATTATACATGGTTATAAGTCTTTTCCGACGAAGGATATATTTTGGTATATTTAATTTAGGTTATAAATGGAAATTAATTTATATTGCTAATCTTATGTGATAAACATGTAGCATATCATATCTGTAATTTTGGCTTATACAAGTAGGGTTATATGTGTCAATATTAAAATATTGAGGAGTTTCTAGATGTAGATATTTGAAGTGTTCAACCTTGGAGAGGCATTTTATGTATTTCTAGATTGAGTTACATTTGTATATCCATTCTTATGGGTGTAAGAGGTTGATCACTTCAAAAATTTAATTTGCATTCTTTATGAAGATGACTTTAAAGGCATTAACAAGGTATATCTATGTAGTCATTTATCTATTTTGATAAGTCTAGCAGCCACGATCACTTTTATTTTATTTTCACAAATGTTTCTTCATTTTTATATATATGTAATCATGTAATATATAAGGGTCGTACAAGTGAAGCAATTGATGGATGTGATATATTTTGTAACAAAAATTTGTAAGTTGTTTTTTATACTTTTTGACATATTATATTGTTATAAGCTATATTGTTTCATGTATGTTTGGTTACTTTTGATGTCATATTAGTATATTTTACTTAATGTTCCTTAACTCTTGATGAATCTGTATGGGTATTTTTTTTCCTTGAAAAATTCTTATTTCTTTTTCAATTTTAGCACTAGAGGACTTCAACTAAATTTAGTGTTAATAGGTTCTTTTTTTCTTAAGTCTCTCTATCCAACATAAGTGTTGACTCTTGGTCCATTTAATAATTTTTGTTTTGTTATAATAAGTGTAGTGTTCACGATAAGACATATAGTCGTCATGTTTTATGCTCAAGATAAGAATTTTAGATGCTATGTATACAAGTTTACACTTTTGCATAAAAATTATAAAATTCAAGATTTGTAGTCTCTTTAACAATGTTGTGCAGTTGTGTGTATCAAGATAGCAAAGATAAACTTGTAGTTATTGAACTTTAGTTGTTTTTATTGGATTTTATTTTGTTCAACCTAGTGTTTTTTAAAAATTTTAAACTTCTTATATATAATGAATTTTGTAAACACACATTGTGTGTTAGATTTTAATAGCCTTTATTTTATGACTTCCCTTTATTGGGTATCATAAAATAGGCATTTACATCGCATATTTATTTTTGCATGTTTTAAATTAATTTCCTTTCTTTTTTATTTAACAAATGAAATAGAAGGTAACATCAATTTAATTTGGATTAAAAGTAATTTTATTGAAATTTGTATAAATTATAATTTACATCAACTATATAAGCTGTTTGTGTAGGAAAACACATTCTCGAAGCAGAAGTATGACATTTGGCAATAATCATGTACTTTTTAATCCAAGACGTTGATATATCAAATTAGACAAGGTATTAAACGCACAAAACTTGGAGACATCAAACTAGGTAATGTATTATACAGACATGATTAATAGTGCAACCATGTTAATTGTTTTTAAGATTTTATGTTTCGTGTAATATTTTTAAGCATAAAATGGTTGTATATTTCCTATAATACTTTTGAAATATAATGGTATATGACTTGGTTTGTTATGGTATATTAATGTTACTCATCGTTAACATGAAAAATAGTAATATAATTAACAGTAAGAGTCTTGTTAATTGTTTTAAGTTTTTGTGATTCGTGTAACATTTTTTAGCACGAAATGGTTGAATATTTCCTGTAGTAATTTTAAGATCTAATGGTGTCTGCCTTGGCTTGTTATGGTATGTTAATGTTACTCACGTGAACATGAATAATAGTATTGTGATTAATATTAACAACAATAATTGTAAAGTGATTAATAGTAAAAAAGATAATAGTTATCTTCTTATTTGAGTTTATCAAACCTTAGATAACCCAATACACACAATAATATAGTGAAACTCAAAACAGCCATTAAAGTTTCAATTATTGATACAAAAATAGTTATTTAAACTTACACATTATAAATTACGCAGTCAATATTATCAAGTGTGACAGAAAAATTGTACGATAAATAAATACTCGAACATTGCTTCGTTGGTTGCACCTATAGTCCAGAGAGTTTTCTTTGTGTTGTTAATGTTGTATATTATAACATAAGATGTATTCTCTTGCTTTCTCTTTGGATTCAATTCCCAAACAAGCGAACAAACCTTTCAAGTTCCAGCATTGAAAGTAATGAATAAGTTCGAATAAGTACCCCAATATATTCTCATACAAAATTTTAGCACCCTTCATAACTAGGTTTGACATTGAAAAAAAGGAATTTTAAATCTACTTTTGTCCCAAACAAAATCTGAAGAAAAATTCAAAACTAAATACATATATTAATATCATTATACCAAAAGTAAAATATGATAAAAATAGTCTTAAAGAACTGAACCTGAGAAGAACCTATATAAATGAAACTCAAATATACTAATAACATGAAAACATTTAGCAAAACAATTGATGAATGATCTAATAAAATCTACTAATAACATGAACAAATTTAACAAAACAACTGATAACTAATACTTATCCTAACATGAACAACAACAAACAATTAACAAAATCCAACAAAAAGAAACATTTACCTCTCCATTACCACCATGTCTATTTAGTGTTAGCGTATGAAACGACTTGGAAGTTGGGATAATAAATGAATTTAAGAGTTGACGAGATTGGTTTTTAAATAATTTTGGGAGAGGTTTTAAATTGGGAGAGAGGGATGAATTTTGAATAGAGAGAATGGTTGCTTGAAATACAAAAAAAAAATGCTTTTGAATTGAAAAAGAATAGTAAATTATGTCAAAAAATAATAATGAAATTGTGATCCATGAGAGAGAATATAAATCATAATTCAAAAAAAACTATATTTTTTTATTAAATTTACTTAATTAGTATCGATTTTATATAGTTTTACATTATTAGCATTTGTTTTTAGTAGTATGAGTGATCCTTCTATTTTTTTGTATATAATATAATATTTATTTTCTCTAATTATATTTATATTAGTTACTTATTTTGGCTTTTTGGATTGACCAGGTAAGCAAATAAGATTTAGACATGATTATTTTATAGAATAGACAGAGCGAGTGTCATGTGCTGATACAATCTTAACGAGTGATTTGTATTATTTAGAATAAGCTCCGGTTTGGCGAACAATTCGATTTAATAAATTGATCAGACTTCATATTAGTTAAAATAGATACATGGTATCAGACTCTGACTCCGTTAGAGCTCTTTACGAAAGCCAAAATTAAAAATTCTAAAGAAACTGTTGTCACTAGTACTACAGTCTGTGACTTTTTTTATAAATAGAAAAGTAGATTATAAATTCAAAAATGTAGCCTAATCTAATCAATTATGTAGCAAAATTTGAGTTTAAAATAAATTTTGTTTAAAATGTTATTTTAAAAAAATTATATGAATTACACAACTTAATACGGCCACTAAAATTGACCTCCAACGTTGATTTTAGTTGTAGTGTTTCTTGGTATTTATTTATTATGCATTTAATTTTTTTATTTAATATTTGTTATAAATAAGTTCTATTGAAATTAGTGATTTACCGTCATCATGCTTGCACACATCATAACAATATTTCTCGTCACTAAAACATGTGTTAGAATTAGCGTGTTGACCACAAAGTAAAGAAATATTTCGGAGTTTATCCTAAATTTTATATTAACGAATACTTATGAAACTAACTTGGAATTTGTCAACGACATCATAGGTTGTTATGGTATGTCAAAACTTATATGATTTTATATTTTTGCTATGGTGCTAGTGAACCGTGGGTTGACCTTACTCAATTGCTTGAATTTGCAACAACACACGAGACTAATGAGAGAAGTCTTTGTTTTATAGAGTTTGTAGAGTTTGATTTGAGACACATATGTATGTGCTCAGATCATTTGAAGAAATTCATATTGGTCAAGTTGTGTTCTATAATTCCTCAGAATATCACTCTATAATGTATGTGACTCAAAGTTTTATCATTGTAACTAGACAATTTTCAAGACAAATTGATAAAATTATATGTGTGACTGCGCCCTGCTTAGACTATAATACTTTGAAGAAATTATGAGTAATTACCTAAGACCATAATGAACAATATGATTATCTTAGAGGTAGATATAAAGTATAATAAGTTTAGTATGATATATGTGTGTCTTATCAGATTTTAATATTCAAATACAAGAATAATTATAAATTATGGTGTTAAAAAAGTTATTGAAGAAGCTTTATTATGTAAGTAGAATCAATGATCACGGTTACGTCTAAGTACGTTTGTAATCCTTGATTTGTTTTGAATACTTTTTGTTAATTTTTTTACATAATTATGTTTTCCCTCCATTTTTAAGGTTTTATCAACATAGACTCCTATAGTAGTGCCTTATTCATTTCTTAATCAATGTGCGGACCTAACATTTGAAGTTTATAAGATGTGTATGCGTGGATTGCTTAACATATTACAAATGTCATCTAGTATAAATAAGCTTTTGATAGATATAAAATTTCATTGAAAATTCTCATAATCATCATTTTTAATCCTCTTTTTCATAGTGTAAAATCATAAGGAACACATATGAATTCAAACCAACGATCACTAACGTTTGCCGCAATTCTTTTAAACTTTGTCGTAATAAGTGAAAATGTGTATTTTCTGAATATATATAAATATATCTCTAACTGAACGCAATTTTTTTATAATTAAGACTAACTCTTTCTAAAAATTCTATATAAATCTAATTTATCATTTAATTGAGTAAAAAATAATAAACAAAATTTATTAATTTTTCAAAATATCCTAAAAATGATCTTCTTTAATTCTCAATTCACCTTGCCAAAAAAATATTATAGGTTTATCTCACATTTAAAACAAAACTGTTATTTCTAAAATAAATTTAAGAAAAATATAAAATCAATAATACAATAAAAAAAAATTAAAAATACATATTCAACATACTCCTTCAAATCTTTTAACTATTCTAATAATTATTATCTTTAATATTTTTTAAAATATTTATAACTCTTTTTTTTTTCTATTCTATTCAGCGGTAGTCATCATATGTCTCAACATTAGGTACCACAAACTTATTAGTTTCTCCAAATCCTATTCCTAAATAAAGAGTTTTGGCCATTTGCAACGGATATTAAAAAAAATTATAATGGTTGTTTTGTTTATAAAAATAAAAAGTAAACAAAATTTGTAATAATTACATGTTTATTTAGAAATTAAAAGCCACATTTAAATTGAAATAAAAAAAATTTCATTAAAACTACAGCGGGAGAGGGAGCGGCTTTATGACCGAAATTATATGTATATATACTCCCAAATCAGTCATATGAATATGATGATATGAACCACTGCCATGTTGTAAAGGACATATTTGTGAGCTATAAATGCCAAACACGATCGTCTCATCTAGGTGTTAAAAGTTGTATAGTACACTACTCCTACTAGCTATCGTAACTTTAACTTTATCTTAACTTTCCAGCGACTCACATCCTAGGTTCAGTATTAAATCATTAAATTAGATTGAACGTGTCAATATTTGATTGCCTAGCACATCAAATATTTTTTTGAATTTTTTAATTATTTTAATATTTATACATAATAATGTAGAATCTAAACTAATTCATCAGATATAAAATTAAACTTTAACTTTGAAAAACGTAATAATAAAATAATATATATATCGGTATCTGATAACCGTCTAAGTCTACGTATTTGTTTTATAGAATACGATATATATATATATATATATATATTTCGTATTCTATAAAACAAATACGATATATATATTATTTTAGTATTACGTTTTTCAAAGTTAAAGTTTAATTCTATATCTAATATATATATATATATATATATATATATATATAATATTTTATTGTCTAATTAATATTCTATAATTAATATTCTATAGATTATTGTTTAATTAGTAGGTACGATATATATATATATATATATTGCTTTTCGTTAATGAAAATTGTATGAAATTATATTTTTTCATGATGATTATAGTTTATCTCTTCTCACTTTTATCGTCTTATTATGTTAGTGTCTTCTCCTTTCTTGTTTTGCTATATTTTCTATTCTCCTCTATTTATTTTCATCAACACGGGAGTATCAAAACTTATTCTTCCTCTTTTCACCTGTATTTGTTGTCTCTAACATCAAAACGCATGCTCACATCATTTTTAAGATGGAGACCGTTCAATATGCCAATTACGCAGAATTATTCAAGGTTCATTGTTGTTCGCACAAAGTTCTTCATCACATTATCCCGCCGAAAACGGAGGAAGGAAAAAATAAAAATACGAGTACTCTTATCGATGATGAACACGAGATGTAGGATACCTTAGATGCTGTTGTGGTTCAGTGGATTTATTCCACCACCTCCACCGATCTCTTGTCCGTTGTTATTGAAGGACGTTTCGGCCGTGACTTTGTGGAATCGTCTTTGCGATTTGTTTCAAAACAATGCCGATTCTTGTGTTGTTTTCTTGGAACACGAGTTCAATAACACTTATTTGTTGGATTTCTCTTTGGTCTCTACTTATTTCCAACACCTCAAGACTATCTTCGACCAACTCAAGAATGTGGGGGCTCCGGTATCGAACAATTGCATGGTTCTTCGTATGGTGGGGGGTTTTACCCCCGCTTACAAAAGTGTAGCTTATGTAATTTGACAAAAGAAGATTCTACCACCGTTTTATGAAATTCGATCCATGTTGGCTTTGGAATAAACTAGCATGAAGAAGGAAACAGTTGAGGATGATGATGCAATGATGGTGGCTACTTGTGAAACAGATGACGGGCCTAATTATCATCCTCCAAGTCAGGGTCAAGGATGCGACAAACAGTCCAATAACCACCACAACAACAAAAATCAAAATCATAGGCAATCCGGTGGTGGGCTTGGATGCAACCACCGTGGACCGTACTCACCACGCCCATACTCGATGCAATCTTAAAGCAGGCCTACTGGACCGGGATAACGCAAAATTTGGGCCCCAGACCCCATAAACAGTAGCAGCAAGCATATGCAGCCTCTCAATGGACATAGAATTGGTTATGCATACTATGTATTTGGCACAACATGATCCTAACTAGTATATGAACATCAGGGAAACTTCTCATATGACATCCTCACAATGTAATCTCACGTTTTATATTAATATGAGAAATAATAATGGTGTTACTGTTGGTAGTATTTAGTCAATTTCAATTCGTGGTTAGGGTCATACTTCATTACCTTCCCCGAACCACCTTTGTCACTCAATCATATCTTGCATACACCTAAACTTATTAAAAATTTGGTATCAGTTAGAAAGTTTACAACTGATAATCACGTGACAGTGATGTTTGGTCCTTTTGGTTTTTATGGGCATGATTTACAGACGGGAACACGTCTAATGGGTTGTGATAATACAAGTCCCCTCTACCCTATCACTCATTCTAGTATAATTTTGACCACTTCCTCCACTGCATGCATTGCATCCACTCTTTGGAATGACCGTCTGGGTCATCCAGGAGACTTAAATGTTAGTTATTCTTCGGAAAAATAGATAGATTGATTGTAATAGTCCATCTAAGTCTACTATATGCCAGCCATGTGCTCTTGGGAAACATATAAAGTTGCCTTTTGTTCCCTCAACTTCTACTACTTGTATGCTTTTTGATATTATTCATAGTTATCTTTGGAATTCTACATATTTGATTTCTTCGGGACATCAATATTATGTTTTTATTGGATAATTATTCAAAATTCTTGTGGACTTTTACTATTGCTAATAAATCACAAGTTTTCCAATTTTTACAAAATTTTAAGCTCATATTCGTACCCAGTTTGAGCGAGATATTAAAACTTTTTTGAAAATTTTGTGAGTCTTATGGAATTTCTTTTAGTTTTTCATGTCCCCTTACCTCCTTACAAAATGGAAAGGACGAAAAAAATACGATCCATTAATAATATCATGCGCACACTTCTCATTCATGCATATTTTCCACTTCTTTTTGGCATCATGCTCTTCAAATAGAAATACAGCTACTTAATATTATTTCCAATAAATTGTTTACCAATAAGTACCCTCTCCAAATTTTTATACCATCATGTTCCATCTTACTCCTACATTCGGGTTTATGGGTGCTTGTGTTTTCCCATGTTTCTGTCCATTACGATTCAAAAATTGCAAGCTCGTTCTACTCCTTGCATTTTCTTGAGTTATCCTGAAATAATAGAGGTTATAAATGTTTTGATTTATCTACTAATAAAGTCATTCTTTGTCATCATATTCAATTTGATGAAACCATTTTTGCCTTTGCCAAATTCCATATGTCTCATACCATGGATTATAATTTTTTGGGTAATGGTATGTCTTCATATTTCATCTATCAATACCAAAAATACAACCTATTGTTCCTTCTTCTGTGGTATATTTGGTTCCAACATCTCATGTGGCTGATTCTCTCACAATACAACACATTCCGATTTCATTTCCATCTTCATCATCACCTTATTATGGGTGTCATTCGACACCAGTTCTACCTACACGTCCCTTTCGGCATGCTATACATCAAATAAAACGTCTTATCACTGCAATCAACATGGTATTTTCAAGCCTAAAACTATCTTCGACGCATCTCAAGCTCATAACACCATAGTCACCCCGTAATCCTGTGGCTGCCTTTTGTGACCCAAATTGGAAATCGGCTATGACCAATGAATTTGATGCTCTTATTAAAAATAGGATGTTGGATTTGGTGCCCACCCCCCGAATGTTAATGTTATTTGTTTTGTGGAGATTTTTACTAATAAAGTCAAATCTAATGGTTCATTTGAGAGGAATAAAACTCGTCTTGTGGCTAATGGTAAAACTTAGCGCGTTGGCATTGATTGTGGAGATACTTCAGCCTGGTGGTGAAACCGGCTACCATTTTTACGGTGCTAAGTATCGCCTTATCGAGGCAATGGTCAATTTATCAGATAGATGTCAACAATAATTTTTTGCATGGACACTTGAATGAGACTGTTTATATGCATCAAGCCATGGGATTTCGAGACCTGGTGCATCCTGATTATGTCTGTTTATTACAAAAATCCTTGTATGGGCTTAAGAAAGCCTATCAGGCATGGTATAAAAGATTTTTTTATTTTGTTGTAAATATAGGTTTCTCTAACAGTAAGTTGGATACTTCATTATTTATCTACAAACATCGGTCGGATATGGCTTACTTGTTGTTATACATTGATGAAATTATTTTGACAAGTTTATGTGATATTTTCTGTGAAACCATCATGGGGCATCTTAGCTCCAAACTTGCTATGAAGGATTTAAGGCTCTTACACTATTTCATTTGCATATGTGTGACTCGACACAAGGGCGGGTTGTTTTTATCTCAGCGGATATATACCATGGACATTATCCAATGGGTTGGAATGAGTTATTACAAGTTAACTCTCAGTTAATACAAAGCCAAAAGTTAGTGCCACGAAAGGTGGGTTGTTTGTTAATCCGAAATTATACTGTAGTCTCGTTAGTGCACTTCAATATATTACATTTACCCGGTCGGATATCTCTTATATTGTTCAAAATATTTGTCTATATATTCTTAGTCCTCGAGACGAATATATGAATATTTTAAAGCGAATCATACATTATATCCAAGGAAATCTACATTTTGGATTACATCTCTCTCTCTCTCTCTTTCTCTCATTCTTTCATTTCAAATCTTGTCTCGTATACTGATTCTGATTGGGGAAGATGTCCTGATACTCGATATTTCACCTTCAGATACTATGTCTTCTTTGACAACTTAATATTGTTGTCGTCAAAACGTTAACCTACTCTATTTCTCTTGATCTAGTGCAGAAGCTGAATATAGTAGGATATCAAATGTTGTTGCTAAGTTTTGCTGACTTTGTAATCTTCTTCTATAAATATATTATCCCATCCGTAAAGCTACATTGGTGTATTGTGATAATGTGAATGCTATTTATATTTATGGGAATCCCGTTCAACACCAGCACACGAAGCATATTGAAACGTATATCCATTTTGTTTAAGAAAAAGTGGCACAAAGTGCGGTTCGGGTTTTTCGTGTGCCTTCTACGTACCAGGTTACCAATATTTTCATGAAATAATTGTCTCTTGTCTTATTCGATGATTACTGGATCAGTCTCAATGTTTGTGAACCTCTAGATTCGACTGCGCAGAGAGTGATAGAATATGAAATATTTGTATATATTTAGTATATCTTATTGCCTAATTAGTAGTTTCCTAAATTATAGCATGATTAGTAATTGTCTAAATTATAGCCTAATTCGTAGCTAATGAATTTGTATATATATATATATTGACTTTTGTTAATGAGAAAGATATATACTTATATTCTTTTAATTTTAATATATGAATAAAAATACAGTTTTTTTCAACAAAAAAATACTTATTCTTTGAGAATCATAAATTTTTAAAAACTTGCAAAAACTAAACCATGTAGAGTATATAGTTTAGAAATAATCTTTATATTTAAGTGAAGTGAAACATGTTCACCATAAAAATATGTCAACAAAATAGAATGCATTACGTATGAATCTTTTGTAATATGTTATAAAAGTTTGAATATATTAAATAAATCAATAATTATTTAAGTGATGTATTATGCATTTCATCATATTATTCAATCAATTTAAATGAATCGACTAGTGATCAATAATAAATAAAGGTATTGTCGTTTTAATATTCAAATCAAGAATTATTTAAACACATTAGAATCAATTTTTGAAAATTACATCACATATCTTCAAGCTATACTGTTGCACATTCAATTGTCTCATCCATTATACTAACACGCCAATAGATATAATTTATACTATTTTTCATGAAAACCTAAAAAATGAACATTAACCAATTATTATCAATAAACTTAACTATTGGCACATCACATACAACTCTATTAATTTAAACATCACTTAATTAGAGCACAAAATGTTACATCATAAAACTATACCTATTTGGAAAGGTACAACATCATTCAACACACATATTATTTTTGTAAACACGTAATGACAATAAAATTATATATAACATGGAAACTAACATGAAGATATATTCTACTCATAAGCATCAAATTAAATGCCTTATATTATTAATAAATTTTGTAGTACAAAATGATAAAACAGATTCTCATCATTTTGTCATCGTTTTAACAAATCTTTTACGTTGGGACAAATGATAAATAATAATTAAGAAATAAAATATTTGTGGTAACAGATATCCATAATCTAATATGTTATCTCATTTCTGAAACACTTAGAATTATAGTTACATTTTCTAGATTTGCTTACACTTTTAACGTTATTATCCTTTTTGTATGATCAGACACTGTCATTTATCGACAAATATATATTTTAACGAAGTATAGGCATTTCAACTACCAGAACTTTAACAAAATCAGCACACCTTCTTTGGTTAGCAAATCCATATACAAAGACATAAACAAAACTGAATGTATTCGCATTAAAGATACAATAGGGAAAATAAAACATCATTGAAGATACAACAATCACATATGATTCACAAACATTTCAAAACACTTACACAACAATATTTAATTCTCAAATTGTTAAATTAATTAAGAACTCAATTAAGAATCATCTCAATCAAAGAAAACAACATCAAACGGATTCTACCAACTAAATCAATAACCAAAATTAATTAATAACTCATAATAATCAACCGAAAGAATCAAGAATCAATGTAATCAAACCTTACCTCTAAATGAGTCGAAACTGGATTTATTTTTATCAACTCATTTTATGATATTTTCTTTAGACTTACATTGGCTCCTTGTATTTTTCCTTGTTTATTTTCAAAACTTTATTTTTCTTTATTATTCCTCGATTCAAGATGTAGACCCGGGAAACAAAATGAGAGATTGATTCAATTTTGTGCCTTAAATCCTTCATTTTCTTTCTTTAATTAACCAACCCAAAACCTGAAAGCCTTTGAAAATGATACAAAAATCTTTGAAAATATATGACTTAGGTTACGAATCAGAAAATAATAATAAAAACAAATTATGTAAAAATCCTGATAGAAAAAACACTCCAAATGTCTCTGCTTGAAATGCTACAATCTATTTTCATTTATGACAATGATGCTTAAAAAATACAAATTAGGTTATTAGTTCATTTGATCCGGTACACTGAAATCAGTTTATCAATCGATTGGAGAGAACGATTTCTTATTGCTCGACTGAATCACGACCGAGATGAAAACTTGGATTCTTGGTTAAAATCACGACTGTAAAAGTCAATCATTTTCATTTATGATAACGATGTTCAGAGAACATTATTTAGATTATCTTGTATGTATATATATATATATATATATATATATATATATAATATACAAGTATAAAAGACCAACATACCTTCATTCAAGAATATCTTGATATAAATGACTAATATATCTTTATTTGTAAGTATATTAACTCATAATAAGAAATTAAATGTCTTTATACACTAATTAATCAAATTACCTTCTAATATTACCACTATATGAATATTTTATCTTCATTATTTTTGAATTGTTAAAAAATAGTTTTTAATAAAAAAACGTACATAATTATTTTATTATATGTGAGTTTTTTTACAATAAATATATATTAATAAAATAAATGGTTTATACAAATATATAGGACGTACCCCGAGAAATGGCTTGAAAGCCTTTAAAAAACAGTTTTACTATAGATGAGTGGCGAAAACACGAAAAAACAGAAATATAAAACATAAAATAAAAGAGCTCACGGAAAAAAAAGACCATAATAAAAATGCCCAAAGATCCTCATGTAATCACAATAGTAGTATCCAATTGGATAAAAATTCATCGAACAACAAACACATCCAAACATAAGAGGATCGATGGTTGCAAACAACATGACCATCAAAAGTAACATAAAATTTTGTTTGGAAATTACATTTTCCGGTCAACCTTGGTACGAAAGAATCTGAACCGGAGGTCATAAAACATATTGTGCGTAACCACAGAGGCAAAGACTTGAGGGTAAATAAATATTCTAGTGTTGTGCTCCTGTCATACGTGGTAAATTATCGCAATAATGGCAAAGGTGACGGTTTGGAGAGAAAGAACAATTTGACGCATCTCCAATCGTGGAGAGCCAATTAGTGGCATTTTAAATGAACCCAAAGTTGAAGCTGACATAGACTCAAATTTTCTAAGTGAAGCTACAATCATATAAAATATGATAGATAGTTTCAGAGTCAGAGTTTCATAAGACAAAATCCAAAGGGATATTTAATTCTCAACTCAGAAGTTTGTCTTGAATAGAGAACTTGTCATGGATAACAAGCTAAATAATAAACGAGTGGTAATAAATACTATACTTATGACGTACTAACATGACCCAACCGACACAGCTGGTGGACGTATGAATGATGGTTTAAGTGTATTTTATGGTGAACTTTGTGTTTTCTCTATTGGCAATATAATGATGAACGTTAATGATGTTGATATTAGGCGGAGGAAGTGAGAGAATGAGGTTGTTGATCTCTTGGAGATTGTTATGATTTATAGCACTTGAAGATCTAGTATGAGATGACCAGTTCCATATACCATCTTGAACGATGTTTGAAATCTTGAAATATTGCCAAACCTTGAGTCGTGAATTGTATTTTTCCTATAATGGGTTATCAAATAGGTAGTAAGTAGCCATGTATCGTACTAGAAGGGTGTATCATTCTCATTTCCATCATCATTCTATACAAGTCACTTGCCAAAGAACTAAGACGTCAAATTTTCTTCTAGTTCCATAAGAGGGAATAACTTAGATCTTAAGCTCATAAATTATTATTTTCAATTCTTTTGGTTTCAATCCAATCGTACGAGGTTGAGTTATTGTTTGCCTTATTCAGGACCACAAATGTTTAAAGACAGCTGTTTGATTACAGGTTTTTATGTTTAGAATCTTAAAATTGTCTATTATCATGGATTTGAGTTTGTTAAATCAGTTACATTAGTTTTAAAAACGTTCAATAAAAATATATAAAATACAAAAACAATGTTTAAAATTTAAAAATATATATTGATAATGTTCTACATTGATGTTTTTATGATATTTATAGATTGTTGGTATTTTTCTGAATAGTTGATGTGATATTTCATTTAACAGTAACAAACTATTTTATTAATTTATATTTGGTTCGGTTTGCATATAATTTATAAATAATATTTTATATTTAATCTATTTTGAATTGTATGATATTTTTATCAATTCATTTTATGATATTTGCTTTAGACTTACATTGGTTCCTTGTATTTTGTCCTTTTTCATTTTCAAAACTTTATTTTTCTTTATTAATCCTCGATTCAAGATGTAGACCTGGGAAACAAAATGAGAGATTGATTCGATTTTGTGCCTTAAATCCTTCATTTTTTTCTTTAATTAACGAACCAAAACCTGAAAGCCTTCGAAAATGATACAAAAATCTTTGAAAAACATATGACTTAGGTTACGAATCAGAAAAGAATAATAATAACAAGTTATGTAAAAATCCTGATAGAAACAACGCCCCAAATGTCTCTGCTTGAAATGCTACAATCTATTTTCATTTATGACAATGATGCTTAAAGAATACAAATTAGGTTATTAATTCATTTGATCCGGTAGACTGAAATCAGTTTATCAATCGATTGGAGAGAACGATTTCTTATTGCTCGACTGAATCGCGACCGAGATGAAAACTTGGGTTCTTGGTTCAAATCACGACTTTAAAAGCCAATCATTTTCATTTATGATAACGATGTTCAGAGAACACAATTTAGGTTATCTTGTATATATATATATATCAAATATACAAGTATAAAAGACCAACATACCTTCATTCAAGGATATCGTGATATAAATGACCAATATATCTTTATTTGTAAGTATATTAACTCATAATACAAAATAAAATGTATTTATACACTAATTAATTAAATTCCCCTGTAATACTACCACTATATGAATATTTTATCTTCATCATTTTGGAATTGTTAAAAAATAGTTTTCAATAAAAAATGTACATAATTATTTTATTATATGTGAGTTTTTTTTAATAAAAATATATATTAATAAAATAAATGGTTTATACAAATATATAAGACGTACCCCGAGAAATGGATTGAAAGCCTTTAAAAACAGTTTTACGATAGATGAGTGACGCAAAACATGGAAAAACAGAAATGTAAAACATAAAATAAAAGAGCTCATGGAAAAAAAAGACCATAATAAAAATGCCGAAAGATCCTCATGTAATCACAACAGTAGTATCCAAGTTGGATGACAAATTCATCGAACAACAAACACATCCAAACATAAGAGGATCGATGGCTGCAAACAACATGACCATCAAAAGTAACATAAAATTTTGTTTAGAAATTACATTTTCCGGTCAATCTTGGTACGAAAGAATCTAAACCGGAGGTCATAAAACAAATGGTGCGTAACCACAGAGGCAAAGACTGGAGGGGAAATAAATATTTTAGTGTTGTGCTCATGTCATACGTGGTAAATTATCGCAATAATGGCAAAGGTGACGGTTTTGAGAGAAAGAACAATTTGACGCGTCTCCAATCGTGGAGAGCCATTTAGTGGCATTTTAAATGAACCCAAACTTGAAGCTGACATAGACCTAAATTTTATAAGTGAAGCTACAATCATATAAAATATGATAGATAGTTTCAGAGTCAGGGTTGCATAAGACAAAATCCAAAGGGATATTTAATTCCCAACTCAAAAGCTTGTCTTGAACACACAGCTTGTCATGGATAACAAGATAAATAATAAATGAGTGGTGAGAAATACTATACTTATGAAATACTAACATGACCCAACCGACACAACTGTTAGACGTATAAATGATGGTTTAAGTGTATTTTATGGTGAACTTTTTGTTTTCTCTGTTGGCAATATAATGATGCACGTTAATGAAGTTGATATTAGGCGGAGGAAGTGAGAGAATAAGGTTGTTGATCTCTTGGAGATTGTTATGATTTCTAGTGCTTGAAGATCTAGTATGAGATGACCAATTCCATATACCATCTTGAACGATGTTTGAAATCTTGAAATATTGCCAAGCCTTGAGTCGTGAATTGTATTTTTCCTATAATGGGTTATCAAATAGGTAGTAAGTAGTCGTGGATCGTACTAGAAAGGCATATCATTCTCATTTCTATCACCACACTGTACAAGTTACTTGCCAAAGAACTAAGACGTCAAATTTTCTTCTAGTTCCATAAGAGGGAATATCTTAGATCTGAAGCTCATAAATTATTATTTTCAATTTTTTTGGTTTCAATCCAATCGCACGAGGTTGAGTTATTGTTTGTACTTATTGAGGACCACAAATGTTTAAAAACAATTGTTTGATTACAGGTTTTTATGTTTAGAATCTTAAAATTATCCTTTATCATGGATTTGAGTTTGTTAAATCGGTTACATTGGTTTTAAAAATGTTCAATAAAAATATATAAAATACAAAAAAAAATGTTTAAAATTAAAAAATATATATTGATAATCTTCTATATTGATGTTTTATGATATTATGATATTTATAGACGGTCTGTGTTTTTCTGAATAGTTGATGTGATATTATATTTAACTATAACAAACTATTTTATTAAGGGAAATGACACACTAAGTACCTTTTAGCCAAACCTATTACAACCTAGTACCCAAAAATGGGTTAATGCTCACTTAATACCCATCTCATTAAACATATCCACTTCTAATACCTTTTCTTTTTTTAATACCAAGATTACCCTCAACCTAGTATATAAGGTTGATTTTGTAAAAAAAAAGAGCCCATTTTAGCTTCAGCACCTTCTTAATTACTTTTGAATTTTGAATTTTGAATTTATTAGCCCCCTTTCTCTCTCCTCTCTCCTAACCTAACAAACAACCCATTTTTCAAGAACGTCTCTTCATTTCAAAAAACCACGGCTGATCACACCACCTCCGTCGACACTATTGAACCACCATTTACCTTACGTAACCACCGGCGATCCATATAATCGCCTTATCAGATTGTTCCGATCACCGGCGACTTTCAGAATTCCGGTTTGACGTCGTCAGTTTCATCCAGAGTCTCCTATCTCCGATTTTGCACCGTCTCAGCCTCCTAGCTCCGATTTTGCACCGTATCTCAGCCTCGTAGACCACCATATCTCAGCCTCCTAACAACTGTTTTAAGTTTCGAAATCGTAGCCAGACGTTACATCTTCCAAGTCAGTAACAGAGCTGAGTTTTAATTTTCAAAATCGTTTTCCATTTTCGAAATCGATTCTAGACTCTCATATAATGTACGTTAATTGCAGGAAACTTATTACCATATGCTTCTGCTCAATTCAAAGCATCCAAACCGGCTCCGATCACATTCTGGTGAGAAATTTCATTTTCCCACCTCTGTTTGAACCCTGATATTTATATGGTTACATTTTGCGATTTATCGCCTGCAATTCTATGTTTGATGTTGCTAGATCACTTCATACACCCTGATATGTTAGATGTGTTTGTAGATGAAACCTGACTGCATACAGCCTGATATCTTAGTTATGACAGGTTGCTATATGTGTTGATAAATAGACCATGACTCCATATACCCTTATAGTTTAGGTACGTGATATTGCTATATGTTTCCAACCATTTCCTCTTGCTGCAGAGACCCTGATATGTTAGCTATAATAGGTTGATATATGTGTTGGAAAACAGATCAGTAGTCCATATACCCTGATAGTTTAGGTATGACAGTTTGCTATGTGTGTTGAAAATAGACCACGATGCATATACCCTGATATGTTAGTTATAGGATATTGCTATATATGTTATAATATCAGTAACACATTCAGTTGTTCTACACCAACGTTAAACAAACTAACCCAAACTCCTATAATTCAGGGTACACAATGTCGAAACCAAAAGTTTGCATTTTCAAATTTGGTACGGAAATAGGTATTGTTCCGCTGTCTGAATTTGAAAACTTCGAGTCATTTCAATAGTACGTTGAGCAAACATGGCAAGGGCTTGTTAGAGGCAACTATAGCATTACGTACTCTTGCGGTGCTCAGACTAATTGTATTTTTAATAAGGAGACCGATTTCATTGGGTTGGAATGTTACCTCGATGTTGAGCGTCTGAAGAGTGTTAGTTTTCTTATCGAAGAACACGCTGCTGATAAAGGCTCCGCCATTAAACGTAAACAACCTGTTCAACTGTTCGAAGAATCCTCTCACATGCAACGAACTAGCGGTGAAAGCAGTACCTGTTTGGCCATTACAACCCCCAAAAAAAGACATCTAGCTACAGCGGGATGGGCAGAAGCTATCATCGGTGTTGGACAGTCATTTCCAGACGGTGCTCAAGGTCTGAGGTTATCCTTATCCCGTTATGCATTAGAGAACGGTTTTGCGTTTAGGTACATGCACAATACCTTTAACACGATCACCGTTTATTGTGTAAACAAAGATTCAGATGGCTGCAAATGGAGGCTTTACGCTTCTGTTGATTCTAAGATCGGTATGATGACAATTAAAAGATTTTTCAGTACCCACACGTGCAGTCCCGTATTCATAAAGAAGAAAAGCAGGCACCTGTCGTCCAATTTGATTGCTGATGAGATTCACGATTCTCTACGGAACAGCCATTTCGTAACAGCTAAGACTATACAGTCCACCATCAAGCAAGACTACGGTTTAGACGTTTCATATCGTCTATCTTGGAATGCGTTGGAGAAGGCCCGTCGCGTTGTATTTGGAGATAGCAATACCTCTTGCGGATTGCTAAAACCATACTTCAAGAGGCTAAAGAGTCGTGACATCACTACAGACTGTCATCTGGATTTGGCTCCCGGCAATGTTTTTCGTCACTGTTTTATAGCGTTTGGGGTGTGTCTTCAGGGTTTCCATTCGTGCCGCCCTCTACTGTACGTTGACGGAACGCACCTAACAGGGAAGCATGGTGGCGTGTTGCTTTCAGCAGTGGCAAAAGATGGAAACAACGGTTAGTACATGTTTCAATATACATTTATTCTGATAAATATGTTTGCATAGTTTGCGATTTAATAAGACTGTCTGATAGTTTGGATTACATACTCTGGTATTTTAGTTATTACTGATTGCTAGCTTGGGAGGCTCTGTCTGATAGATTAGATTACATGGACTGTTCTTTGTTTACTATTACACAGTCGACCTCAACATCGTTCTGTTACTGCAGTTCTGTTTTTAAGATACATTTTTTCCACCGCAGGTCTTTTCCCCGTAGCTTTTGGTATATTTGGTAGTGAAGACTCGGACAACTGGTTTTGGTTTTTGGAAAATTTAAAACCTCATCTGTTAGGGCGCCAAATAACTTTCATTTCAGACCGCCATGCTGGTATTATTAGCGCTGTCGCAACTCTTTATCCTACTGACTACCACGCTTATTGCATCTTCCATCTTATCCAGAACTTGAATAAAGCTCTTGAACACACTAACAGAGTCTACAAACAAGATATGCTAGTGATGTTTAAGAGCTGTGCTTATGCCCCTACGGTGGATCTTTTTAATGAACGTTATGGTCAGTTTTTGCGCCAAGGCGGTAAGCGTATTGGCAACTTCGTAAGGAATCTGGCCCCAGAAAAATGGGCTCAGGCATATGTCAAAGGCAAACGGTATGGGGCGATGGCATCAACCGCTGTTGAGTCGTTCAATGGCCAGATTAAAAAGTTGTGCCATCTGCCTATAGTTGAATTAATCGACCGGATTAGAGCTCTCTTGATGACTCAAATGTCTTGACGTTTAGGAGAAGGCCAAAGTTGGAACACACATTTGTGCCTCGAGTTTGACAAGATGTTCAAAGAGAATGTACAATCCAGTCGGACATGGTTAGTTCGCAAGTCTTCTGCCGTTTTTTTTTTAGGTTTTATCGGACCCAGTCATGGTGGTCAACATACTGGATTTCAAATGCACATGCGGCTCTTGGCAGCAAGAATGTTTCCCGTGCGCTCATGCGTTGGCTGCAATTGCATCTATAAATGAGGATCCTATGACGTTGGTTGAGCCGTTCTTCACTACCCAAAATTACCTGTCCAACTATTCATTTAACATACCGGCTATAACAGAGTTTGGTGAATCCAGTAGCGCAGATTGTGATGGAGAGCCCTTGGTGCTGCCCCCTAACGTTAAAAGACGACCCGGGCGTCCGAGGAAGAAGTGTATCCCATCAAGGGCGAAGTTTCCAGCAGCCAGTCCCATTGTGGTCGATGTTTAAAATCGGGGCATAATAGGAGGTCATGTGATGCTCCGTTCTAAACATTATTTACCTACTTTTTTTGTAACATTTTACATCTCAAAGATAAGCACTCCTTATCTTTCGACTTACGTTTTGTACACTATTAATGTTGACATGTTCCATGTCTGTTTCTTCATGACTCTGATATCTATTCACGATTACTTTGCTATCTATGATGTTATACTCTGATAGCAACTCCATTCATCATTGATAGATTCTGGATTTTGAATCTAACAGATACATCGAAGTATGTTTTTGATATGGGTTTACATCCATCTGATACTTTACTTACATTTGTTATAGATGTACTTCAAATTTTTCATGCCATATTCATCTCAACGATAAGCACTTCTTGTATCTCGACTTATGTTTTGTACCCTTATATAATTGACACGTACCATTTCTATTTGTTACATACTCTGATATCTACCCCTGTATACATTGCTATCTATGCTGCTACCCTCTGATATCCACTCTTTTCGACATTGATAGTTTCTGGATTTCGCATCTAACAGATACATCAAGACATGTTTTCTGTTTTGGTTTACATCCATCTGATATTTTACTTACATTTGTTATAGATGTACTTAAAATCATTCATGCCTGATTCATCTCAAAGATAAGCACTCCATGTATCTCGCCTTATGTTTTGTACCCTTATATAAATGACAAGTACCATATCTGTTTGTTACAGACTTTGATATCTATCCCTGTATACATTGCTATCTATGCTGCTACCCTCTGATATCCACTCTATTCAACATTGATAGTTTATGGATTTTGCATCTAACAGATACAACCAAGAAATTTTTATCTTCTTCGGTTTACATTCATCTGCTATTTGTTAACACTCTGTTGTGTATTCGTGTATACATTGCTATCTAGGCTGTAATACTCTGATATATACTCTATTCAACCTTGCTATCTATGTTTACATCTTATACATTAGGTCTACATTGTCTGTTCTTTTAATGTTACCATAACTCTGATATCTTAGTGTTCATAGATTGCGATTCTGTGAAATAACTGCAAATAAAACTGCTACCTTCAACTGCACCATATCATACCATATCATACCAGTTTAAGCTAGAGAAGGGAAAATGCAATGAAACGTTAACATTAAAATCATGCACTGCTACAGAGATTCGGAAAGTGCCATAAACCATAAATTATCCAACCCTGTCAAAAAAAGAGTCTACTGCACAGGGTTGGTCACACTAACAGTCCAAAAAAACCCATAAACAAACAGACGAAAACAACAAAACATAAACCTAAAGTGCCATGAAACTACATCTCCATGTTCTAACCTAGTCAGAGGATTTTCCATCAGATCCCTCCTCCTCTTCTTCTTCTTCTTCTTCTTCATCTTCCTCATCTTCTTCGTCGTCAGAGGCCTCGTCGTCTGCCTCTTCAGAATCATCATCGTCTTCTTCTGCCCACTTGCTGCTGCTCCTGTGTCTCTTCCTTTTTGGCAGTTTTTCATCCTTAGAAAGATAACTGTCGTCCATGGACCAAGAATCCCATGATCCATAAGGGTCTTCTTGGTCCTCAGACCAGACCGACCAGTCATCTTCTTCGTCAGAGGAGTACTCCGATGTTGTTGTACGCTTGTAGGCCTTGTTACATGCGTAGTCGTCAGAGGACCACCAGTCGTCGCCGGACTGGTGTGGGGAGAAGGGTGATGAAGGTGCCATGGTAAAAGGAGCAGTGGTTTGAACTTATGGTAGAGGTTCTGGTTTTTTTTCCTTTGCAGGTAAGTTTGTGAGGAATAGGTTGACATATGACCCTCTTTTTATAGCAAAACCCAGCACCCAATGCTGAGTCCCATTAAGCAACCATATTTTCTTTCACAACTTTAATGGCACACGTATATTAAATGAATGTAATCATTCTAGTTCATCTACCCATTGTCTTTTCAAGTTCAAACTAACCAATGGTTTTAACACATTAACTTCTAATGAGTAATGTGTGTGGTTAAAAGTCCTTTCAACAAATTAATTGCATTTATCTACCAATAACCATGTTGTGCAGTCCTTATATATATATATATATATATATTTCGTGCATCACTAACCTGTTATATGATGTTTACGAGTAATTTTCAATGGTAGATAAATTATATTAAAAATTTAAAACCTATTTGGTCTAGCTATTTTGTCTGAACGATATCTAAAACTATACTATATGGTTCGTAACCAAAAAATTTATAAATTACGATATGTTTCGCACTACGATATTTGCTTGCTTAACCCCAGATAGATCCTTCCTTAAACCCAGATAGACAATTTGGTAAACATTGATAGTTCTTCTTATATATGAATTAAATGAATGTAATCATTCTAGTTCATCTACCCATTGTCTTTTCAAGTTCAATCTAACCAATGATTTTAACACATTAACTTCTAATGAGTAATTGGTGGGGTTAAAAGTCCCGTCCAAAAATTAATTGCATTTATCTACCAATAACCATATTGTGCAGTCCATATATATATATTTCGTGCATCACTAACCTGTTATATGATATTTACGAGTAATTATTAATGGTAGATAAATTATATTTAAAATTTAAAACCTATTTGGTCTAGTTATTTTGTCTGAACGATATCTAAAACTGTACTATATGGTTGGTAACCATAAATTTTATAACTTACGATATGTTTCGCACTACGATATTTGCTTTCTTAAACCCAGATAGACTCTTCATTAAACGCAGATAGATAAACTGGTAGAAATTGCTATTTCTTTTTATATATGCATTATTAGTAGTAATAGTAGAGATATACTGCCCATAGATGAAATTGATTCATGCAAGTAATGGTGTATATGCCAAGGTAGTTTATAAATATATTTGGCCTACATATTTATTTTAGTATACACCTGCTTTAAAATGCATTTCTTATATATCTACATACACCACCTGAAAGCATATTCTGATAGTTAACCAATTAGACATTGATAGATATTTGTCTCAAGCCTAATATGTAATAGTAAAAACTTTGCTAACGACCTGAAAACTACTATGAAGGATACAACATACCTAATTTAGTAGGATAGAACACTGAATGATGTAACCGTGATGTGAAAATGTGCGTTTACACGTAAATTTTCTACTACAAACAGAAATCATATTAGTTTGTCTAATTAACCCATTGCTAATCTATCCCAAAAATACAAATGGGTACCAACAAATAAATTACATACTACCAACGTTTGTTTGTGTTACGATCATTCATGAAATGTTTGAATATTTTAGCTCTTGTTTCAGCCGGCATTTCCTCACCATATTCCCGTCCAACAAACCCTTTTGTAATAATGTCTTCTACGTATTTACACACGAAAACAGCGCAGTCATAGCTGTCCTTCTTTTGCTGTGGGATATTTAACATGGTCTTAATTTTGTACCCACCTTTTACCTGCGGTATATATTTCTTCTTCATGCAATAGGCCAACTGCATTGATAGATACAGTAGAAGTCATTGATAGGCATTACTATACAGTTTGATAGATTTAGTATTAGAAATTGCTAGACAGTGAACCAAAATAGATAACTTGGAATTTAAATTCCTTACCAGAGCATCGGCGGTGTTTCTCATCTTATCGGGAATGTGCTTGCTCCACGACAACATTGGGTTGTAGCTTCTGGCAGCCCCATTCTCCATGTCTATAACCAGGAGCGTCCAATGGTTCACGCCGTCTGTGTTTACGGTAGATAGGGGGACGAAACAGATGTCGGGGTTCATTGTCTAAAAAACATTGTCCACAATGACAGACATATCTCACTTTTTAGCCAGTGTCCCCTGTAAATTTAAGACATCAATACAGGAAGTAGATGTACCTAATATGAAAGCAATAATCCACTGGGAACTTACAGTTGCAATCCCAGTTATTTGAATGGCTGGGACAGGGAATGAATACTTATTATCAAACCCTTTCACAGGTACTTTCCAATCTGAATCCTTTAAGAGCTTGTATATCCAAGCATCTATTACCTATTAAAACAAAATTACAATCTCGAATCAGTTGAGTGACAGGGATTACTGGAAATAATAACCAATGGTTTTTTGGTTGACACAATGATAGATGCTTCAATTAATATTGATAGACGTATATAGACACGTTGCTAGACTAACAATTAAAATACGATAGATACATCCTAAAATATTTTTACCTTGAAGTCCACTTGAGTTTTGTTAGGCAGTTCCATTATCTCTGTCACACTAATGGAAAGCCTGTACGAGAACTCTGTTGTTGGCAAGTACCATACTTCTGGATCTTCTTGTTGTTCTACCTGTTTCAGTTTCAGCATTTTCTCGTACTCACTTACATCGATCAGTTTCGTTGTCTCTGTCGGGAATGGCCAAGCTACAACTTCAGTTTGCTGTTGTTGAACCTGCGTCGGAGTAAGTAAGTTGAACCCAGGCATGTCATCAATGGGAACCTAAAAAAAAGCAGCATAGTAAACTGTTAACATTACTTTTTAAATGTTTATTGAGAATACCAAATATCTACTTACGTCAACGTCCGTTTGGTCTTCCTCGATGGAGTCCAATGTACGCCTCTTCTCGTTTGAAGTTTCAACAGCCTTGTCAACTTCTGCGTAAAATGATTGGGTGCAGTCTACAAAGCTATCTTCAGCCAATGGTGTAACTCATTGGACAATAAGATCCTTCGATGCTGCTTTCTGTTGTTGTGGTGTTGCGTAGGAAGATGGATCAACCTGTGACACTTTTTCAATCTTCTCTGCAGAATGATCTACTCGGTTGAAAATTTGTATCACCTTTAATGGAGACACAGCTTGCGATAGTTGTTCGCACTTTGCTGCTGTTCCAGTGCCAGTGAATACAACTAAGCTAGAGTGTCGTGTGTCTTCAGGCTCCGCTGTATCGACTTCCTAAAAACATAACAAAGGAAACCAATAATTTCGAGATTAACTATCAATCATATATGATATTCAAATACAACTAAGCTATTTAACATCCACTTAAATCTTCAGCAACAATTTGAGAGATAGGTTTTGGAACCTGTAGTTCTGTTGCTGCTATCTCCAACAATGTAGTTGCTACAGCTATGTCATCTTCTCCTGTGTCCTCACCTTTCTCTGCATTCTTTCCTTCATCAACGGTTTTTGGCGACTCCTCCAACTGTCGTTCCATTGTTTTCGTTCCTTCGTTGGATGCTTTGTCCAACATATCAATTCCGTCTACCGTCAGCTGCTGTTGTTCAACCTCGTTGTTTCCAACGCCGGGTCCCTGTGCAGGTACCAAAACTACATTTTGCGCTTCGGCAGCATGAGTTAGGGGTGGTAAGACTTCTGCCACATCCCGTTTCCCATTACCAGCGTCACAACCAGTTGTTGTAGTCCCTTTCGGCTTCCTAGACACATCAACAACAACAGCTTCCTGTGTAGTACTCTCTTCCATTGGTTCAACACGTGTTTCAGATTGAACACACCCTCCATCAACGACTTCCTTCTCCTCCTCCGATACGTCCCTTTCTTTTTGCTCAGCTTTGTCAATCTCCTGTTGTTCTTCTGTTTTTTTCTCCCCATTAACGCCCTCTTTTTCTGTTGCTTTTTCTGTGTCAGTTACTACATGCCTCCGAGATATTTGTAAACCAGTGTTTCCTTAACCACCTTCTCAGGAACGTTTGCATCTACGGTTTCAGTAGCATCCTCATCATAGCGGCAAAATGGCGAGGATAAGGTCAACAGCAGTTGTTGATCCTCACCATACATTCTTGAGTGGACCATCTCCAGCTTTTGTTTCAGGTCCTCCATATCTTTCTTCAACTTTTCCACCTGAATCAAACGAGCATACGAAATTGTTATATTATTGTTAACAGTGATAGATACATCATACTTCGTTGATAGACAAATTCATTTTAACAAACATACAGATGTTATTAGTACTTAGAAAACATGCTAGCACTAACCTCTTCGTTTCTTTCCTCAAGGCATGTTTTAAGCCTCTTGTTTTCAACTTTCAACCGGCGCAACCAGCTTCTTTTTTTCAGTTTTTTGCTGTCACGCAAAACCGACTACGACAACACTCCAAAACTAGGAATCATACTAGACCTACGTTTTTTTGGTTTTTCAACCTCTCCCCTTTGTTTTTAGAAACTGTTGCCTTCCTCTCCACAATGAACTCCCCCAACGTAACATCATCTTCAACCTCAATCATTGAACCTAAGCTCTTCTTACTACCAGCTCTGTCATCTACCTTCAGTCTTGTACTTCTATTCGCAACCGATTTCTTTCTTTTCCTACTCCTCTGTTCGCTTGTTTCACCAGCCCCTACGCACTGTCTCCGCGAATCATTTACTCCATAAACAAAACATTCCGATGCTGTAAACACCAACTCCCCGCCGACAACCTAGGAAATACAGTAGTAATATACATTGAGCAGCCCAATATTATAATCATTACTTATAATATTCACGGCTTCGATTTGTACGTAATACTTTGGTAGATATGATATCAGACATTGCTATATGTATAAACCAAACACCAACGTAGTATTATACTGCTAAATCACTGATAGATATAATGTACTACTACGGTAGATGTGTACATAAACATGCAGGTTTTTGTATCATCAACATATGCGCTTTGTTTCATACCACAACATTGCCATTGATAAGTGGGTTGCATACCTCGTCGTCCCTGAGCTCACCGACCAACTGGATCATTTCGAATGTCGACTCCTTGCCCTCTAGCCCCCACCACTTGTAACATCTAGGGATTATGTTTGGCCTTGGTATGTCGACGTTCATCGAAATATGCTCCATAAGAAACGGCTGCACAGAACATAACTAACCATCAAAAAAACCATTTTCGTAACAGACATGCTGATCATAACACACTATACTTACAAAAAGCAGAGCAACGCATCCGATAACTCTAGAAGGATGGACGGCCTTAATACATCTGTCCAGCGATTTGTGAAGCTTATCAAAGATGGCTCCAGACCAGTCATAGTCGTTTATCTTGTCGAGATTCTCCACGTAGAAGATTGTTGTCCACCCAATAACGTCGCCCGACACTGAAAAGAACAGTGTCGAGCATATGAAAAGTATCAGGAGCCGAGCCACATCCTTCGCTTCATCCTCCCCTCCTTCGCTGACTACTTTCTCGATTGCTTCCTACAAAAATATCCAAAATTATTACAACAATACAGAAATAACAATTAAAGGCATTCACACCTAGTAAGACATTAGATATATATGATTGCATACATACCCTATCTGTTTGTTACACACTCTGATATCTATCCATGTATACATTGCTATCTATGCTGCTACCCTCTGATATCCACCCTATTCAACATTGTTATCTATGTTTCCATCTTATACATTAGGTCTACATTGTATGTTCTTTTAATGTTACCATAGCTCTGATATCTTAGTGTTCATATATTGCGATTTATAGCAATCTATTTATAGTGATGTCAAAATGTGCCGGCATTTCATCAACCTACTGAGCCTGCAACATGAACTACAAAACAACTACTTTCTAACATACTCTATTTACCTTTATTAACGCGTTGGAAACTGATTTGTCGTTCGTTGGCCCGCTTCTCCTCGACCTTGGACTCAAAAAATATTTCTTCATCAAAATCGAATCTAACTCGGCTCCATCGGCGTACCTAGCGATAAATCCACCAGATTTGCTTATCAGCATCTCTTCGTTACCATGTCTGAGGCCAAAGATCGCCTTAACATCTTTCTTCGTCAGCCTCACGTGCTTTTGTCCAATCTTGAAAGCCTTCCATCTGACGTCGTATAAACCACAGATCGCCTCGATCAAGTGGTGGAACTTTTTAAGCTTAAGAACCTTGTTCCTCAAGTCGTAGGAGGTTTTGAGGAAGGTGTAGAAAGGGGTTCCACGAGCAGCCTCAATGTGTTCAGCTTTGATTATATCCCGTCTCAATACGTTGATTATGCCAACCAATCCCGAGCGGTAAAATACTTCTGTTTTCGTCATTTTCACCTGTTAATGTTCACATAATAAGCTAGTTAGTAATTACATTGTAACTAAAACAATAAGACTAAGCAGCCACTGCATTATGAATCTTATACTTCTGCCTGAGACGAGCTGTCTGACAGGTTAACTATTAACAGACACTGATAGATGATACAACCCACATTGCTATCTGACAGACAAACCTACGTAAACTCACAACGGTGTGAACAGCAACCCTATAGCTACGATAGCCGACGTTACATGTTCACGATTAAACCAGGTCAGTTCAAATCAATGGCGCCTGGCAGGTTAAGTATTAATATACACAGATAGATAATGCAACACATATTGCTATATGTCTAACAAACCTACGTAAACTCACATAGCTTAGAACAGCAGCCCTATAACTAAGATATACGAAGTTACACGTTTCCGATTCAACCAGAACGCATTCAAATCGATGGGACATAACAGTTAATCTATTAACAAACAATGATAGATAATGAAACACAGATTGATAGACGTCTAACAAATGTACGTAAAATCAAATAGATTAGAACAGCAGCCTTATAGCTACTATAGACTTGTTTACGATTATACCAGGACGCATTCAAATCGATGGCGACGGCAACTGCACTACCAACATAACTATCACGTATCGTCGTCCGGTCGAGCAACAATAACAAATAACTTTACTAACTACCGGAGTCATAGACGTCATACAACATGGATTATCAACGTAAAACAACCTATACATCGACGCATATGAATCGAACAGAGACAGTGGTAGACATATACCTGGATTGGTTCGAAGCCGTAAGGAATAACAGAGACACTGGGCGACGGTTCAGTTTGACGGAAACTTCGTTGCAGTTGGAGGCTCTCCGGTGGTGGTTCCAAATATCGAAACAGAGACAGAGACAGTCGTTGCTTCGAAGATTAGTTGTCGCCGGTGGTTCGCCGGTTGTTGTCTGAAATATCGGAGCAGAGACATAGACAGTGGTTACTTGTCGCCGGTGGTTCGCCGGTGGGTGTCAGAAATATCGGAACAGAAGGGTCGATTGATATCGCCGGTTACGTTTGCTTTCAAAAATGTCTTTTGGGTTCGCTCTCGTGAAACGTGTTTCTCTCTCCTCAAATTTAGAAAGGTGAAAGTGGGGGGGAATTAGAACCTAAAAGTCTGATTTGAAGGTGTAAAAAAGTGGGTTTCACCAAAACAACCCCTTTTATACCCTAGAGGGTATAATTGTCCATAATTTGGCTCTAGGTATTTTATGAAACTAGTCCAAAAACGGGTACCATTTTGGTATTTGATACTTGAGTGGGTATTTAGGGGTACTTTTCTCTTTTATTAATTTATATTTGGTTCGGTTTGCATATAATTTATAATTTATAAATAATATTTTATATTTAATCTATTTTGAATTGTAAGTATCAATTATATGTTTTTGGTTAAATAAAATATTTAGTATATATACTAAACTTTTGACATTTTCTTATTTGGTGTATTTTTATTATATAAAACCATATTTTTATTATATAAAAGCATTAATTCAGTTTCTTAATTTCATACATCTGTAGTTTTTTCACAGCTACAAACACATTGACGATATTATTCGAATTTCTCTAATCTCGCGAATTTGCTTCACAACTCGTTTCAAGACTCGTTCTCAACGCGTCTGGCTTAGTTAATTCGGCGACTTACAGTTGTTCTTCACAAGGCTGATACGGAGTCGAATCGATCTCCGATCATAATCGTACAGTAAGCCCAGGAGAGCAACTAATATCGTCTAGTTTCATTTCTTCTATGCTAAAAACCTATAATTCAGTTTTTTAATTTCATACATTTGTAGTTTTTTCACATCTACAAACACAGTGCTGATATTATTCGAATTTCTCTAATCTCGCGAATTTGGTTCACAACTCGTTTCAATTGCTTAGTTAATTCGGCGAATTATGGTTGTTCTTCACAAGGCTGATACAGAGTCGAATCGGTCTCCGATCATGATCGTATAATAAGCCCAAGAGAACCCCTAATCTCGTCTAGTTTCGTTTCTTCTATGCTAAAAACCTACAATTCCGTTTCTTAATTTCATACATCTGTAGTTTTTTCACAGCTACAAACACAGTGACGATATTATTCGAATTTCTCTAATCTCGCGAATTTGCTTCATAACTCGTTTCAAGACTCGTTTTCAACGCGCCTGGCTCAGTTAATTTGGCGAATTACGGTTGTTCTTCACAAGACTGATACAGAGTCGAATAGTCTCCGATCATAATCGTATAGTAAGCCCAAGAGAGCCCCTAATCTCGTCTAGTTTCGTTTCTTCTATGCTAAAAACCTAGAATTCAGTTTCTTAATTTCATACATCTGTATTTTTTTCACAGCTACAAACACAGTGAAAATATTATTCAAATTTCTCTTATCTCGCGAATTTGCTTCACAACTCGTTTCAAGACTCATTCTCAATGCGTCTGGCTGAGTTAATTCGGGGAATTACGGTTGTTCTTCACAAGGCGGATACGAAGTCGAATCGGTCTCTGATCATAATCGTATAGTAGGCCCAAGAGAACCCCTAATCTCGTCTAGTTTCGTTTCTTCTATGTTTAAAACCTACAATTCATTTTCTTAAATTCATAAATCTCTAGTTTTTTCACAGTTACAAACACAGTGACGATATTATTCAAATTTCTCTAATCTTGCGAATTTTCTTCACAACTCGTTTCAAGACTAGTTCTCAACGCGTCTGGCTCAGTTAATTTGGCGAATTACGGTTGTTCTTCACAATGATGATACAAAGTCAAATCGGCATGCGATCATAATAGTATAGTAAGTCCAAGAGAACCCATAATCTCGTCTTGTTCTGTTTCTTCTATGCTAAAAACCTACAATTCATTTTCTTAATTTCATACATCTGTAGTTTTTTCACAGCTAAAAACAATGTGATGATATTATTCGAATTTCTTTAATCTTGTGAATTTGCTTCACAACTCGTTTCAAGACTCGTTCTCAATGCGTCTGGCTAAGTTAATTCGGCGAATTACGGTTGTTCTTCACAAGGTTGATACGGAGTCGTATCGGTCGTATCGGTCTCTGATCATAATCGTATAGTAAGTCCAAGAGAACCCATAATCTCGTCTAGTTTCGTTTCTTCTATGCTAAAAACCTACAATTCATTTTCTTAAGTCCATACATCTGTAGTTTTTTCACAGCTACAAACACGGTGAAGATATTATTCGAATTTCTCTAATCTCGCGAATTTGTTTCACAACTTGTTCTCAACGCGTCTAGCTCAGTTAATTCGGCGAATTACGGTTGTACTTCACAAGGATGATACATAGTCGAATTGGTCTCCGATCATAATTGTATAGTAAGCCCAGGAGAACCCTAATCTCGTCTAGTTTTGTTTCTTCTATGCTAAAAACCTACCATTCAGTTTCTTAATTTCATACATCTTTAGATTTTTTTACTGTCATGATTGAAAATCAGGCTTAATTATTGGATTAGGCTTTATTTTGTTATTAATGGTTGCTTATGTTAAGTTATTGTTTATGGAGACGGAACTAATAGGATTGGGCTAGTAGATCTATTCTTTGTATGCTGTGGTTTATTTGCAACTTGAACACATAAAAAATAGGTTTTTTAGAATGAGGATTTTTCAAAAACTGTTTAACTGTTCATGTATACAACTTTTAGTTGTTTACTTCTCAAATTATTTAACAGTTCGATTGGTTTAACGGCAGGGAATGGATCATTTGGAGAAGGTTAAAAGTAAAGCAGAAGTGTAGAGGCTCCGCTTCGACATTTTCAGAGTCCAGAACTCGACAACATTTAGAAAATATGTAGTAAGAGTTGTAATTTGTATTTTATTTGTAATAGCGGTAGCGTCTCTCACATGTGGCTATTATAATAATCAACCAAAAAATATTATATTAGGCATCGAAAACGCCAATTTATACTGGGCGTATAGACACCGTTTCATTTGGCCTAACTAATCCAAACAAAATAAATCATGGCTATGGTTCATTACAACTCTGGTTTATATTTAAACAAAAATCTTATTATTACCATTTCTTCGGAACCGCTGCATTTTGGTGCGTTAGATAATGTAGAATTCCATATTCTATATGAATGGTACAGTATGGAACCTCCATCCACAACTTCTTTTATTTTTCCGTCCACCAGCAATATTGAATTCGAAGGGAGAATATGGGAAAAAAGATGTATTTTCACCCTGAGCGGACCACCGGACGGGCAGTCGGTATCGGCATTGCCGGATAGATGTATTTCTTTTTAGTTTGATGTAATTTTCTAGTTCTCTAATTTCTAGAACGTATCTCTTAATATTTTAAATATATCTTGTTTATCATTGTCTAATTTAATTTAACGTTATGTTTATATATCTATAAAATTTAAAATTTTGAATTTCAATCCATCAAATAAAATCTTTAACTAATAATATGTTTTAAAAGATATTTAACACTATTATCTTTCAAAATATAATATAAATACTATATTAAATATTATAAAAATATCCAAATTAATTATAATAACTTAGTTAAAATTGGTAGTTTCCAAAATGCATATCCAAAAGTTCTTCTATACGTCCCATTTCACTATAACACTATAAGATATAAAAAACAAACATCAAATATCAAAATTTATAGTATTTTTAAATAAAAAAATTATATAGTAGGTTTGGTATAAAAATTTGGAATAACTTTCGTATTTAAAATGAGCGCAATATCGTTTACATCTAAAACTAAGTTGAATAACTAAACATTAAATCATAACTTAACTATATATATATATATATATATATATATATTAGTTTGGTTTGTTGGATTGTGTTTTTATTTTACAAGTCATACCACAAAAGATCCGTTTTACAAATAAATCGAGTCCATTTAAGAAAAGACTCAATTATCCTAAAACAAAACAATCGCAGTCCCAAATTAAACATTCAAATTTAATTTCAAAATCAAATTTTTCTCTTCAAACTCTATCTACTCCTAAAACCACCTTTTCTCCCAATATTGACTACTCAGCAACATCGACATCTCTCGTTCTCTCTCAACCAAATCTTCCGGACATGAAATCCGCTCTGTCGCCGTCGATAGACTCTCTACATCAACGAAAACCTAAATAGGTAAGTTGTGATTTACCTTTTTTTATTTTCTTTTTCTACCTTAGTTGAATCAACGTAGTTGTGAAAACAATATTACTCTCCCAGTATGACCAAGAACAGTTAGCTTGAGTTAACATGGATGTGCATTTAGCAATTAACACTTAACATATATGATTCACAATGGAAGAATACCAAATTCATGAGGTGTGAAATCTTCACTTGGTCTGTAGTATCTGTTAGGAGAGTACATGCTTTAGTTGGATACTTGACTAGTATTGAGGCAAGTGAATCTCTCAGCATGCATTATAAGAACTCGGTTAAAAGCCTAATTGGTTCTCTAATATTTTGTGGCGGTACTAGATCTCCATTGACAGTTTTTTGTTTTGTTTTGTGACACGGCTATGGCTTGAATAATGCATTGTGAAACTAACTTGTTCTTTTATAAGTAAGATGAAAATAAATTTTCCAAATGTTATGCTTATTCCTATCGTATATAGTTTCGCCCAAAATAATGCACTATTGATGTTTTAGATGTTTCTGTTAGTTTGTGGTGAGATGTTTTCCAGTTTAAGGTTTGTGATTGTTCTTCAAAATGTTTCTCTGCGAATATCATTGTTAGCTTGATTTGTTTTAAACTATCTTTATAATTCAAATTTGATTTGTTCGCGTAGTTTTTCTACATACCTATGTGCAAGATGTTTTTTCTAAAGGGATATGCTTTTGTATGTTACACTTTATATTCGTTAGTAAAAAGTTTGGTGAATACAGTTACTCTTTACGTATAAAACTAATTTCAGCTTTAGCTTTTGGATTTTTTTGTGTATATGAAGAAAAGTGCTACTAAAAATATATGCATTTTAAAACTTATGAATACTAATGTTAGAGCTTGCGGATACTAATGTTAAAACTTAAGGATGTTTTTACTAATGTTATTGTTTTGATGAACCAACTTGGTGACTATTGATTATGCTGCCTTTACCATGCTTGCTTAAGACAGTATGGTAATTCATGGTTATAGACATAATGTATGAATAAAATATAGTGCAATCAGTGTCAATTGATGTAATCAATAATGTGGTACTCATTCATTCTTGAGAATTCATAGAATTGTTTATTGATGTGTAATATTATTCTATTGTTATACCAAACCAATTTCAAACCATTTACAAAATTCATCTTGTATTTTACATTTATGATAGAATTCAACTTAGATATTAAAAAATCCAAACCATATAAGACGAATGGGTCTCCAGAGTAGATTGAACTTTTACAACAGATTGTAGACAACACACTGCTAGTTTTTATATATTCTAGAGAAATAGTTTTCTGGATTTGTTCTTGTTTTTATATGATTTTAGAATTTTATGTTAGTTTACGTCTTATATGAAATAATTAGCTATTATGTGGACGACTAATAATATGTCTATTTTCTTGTTAGCAGATGCATAATAAAAGCTAGATTTTATTGATTGTGGGATTATAGTTTGTGCATACCTAAAAGACTTCTACAACATTGGAAGCTCACCATCATCATATGAGGAAGACAAAGTTTGCAAATAAAGAGCCGAAATATTTCACACAATATTAAATGATGAATATAGTTGTTTTTAAAAATATATCTGAATACAGTTGTTTGGAGTATTATTTTGAAGAAATATATTGTGTGTTATTATATGATTTGTACAATCATAAGAAGATTAATCACACGAACAAAAATCACATGACTAAATTTCTCACGAACAAAAGAACATAGAAATAAGTTTTATTGCTTTTTTCTTTGTGTTTATTTTATTACTTAAATATTGGAAGAGTTTTTTTAGCTTTCTTAATATTACAAATTGAAGATCTTAATTTGTTTTTTAAGTTTGATTGAGATTGTTTCATTTGATGAAACTTTGCTGGTTTTTTGTCTAATTGTTTATCATTGTGATATATCATAATGTCTACTTGTATATCGTTTATCGTCGTTTATTCTCCTGATGAAATTGTGTCATTAAGTTGAATTTTTTGTGTAATTAATTAAATGTTGTGTTTATTATTTGTAGAAATACACTTTATGTTTGTATATGGTTTGTAAAATCACAGGAAGATTAATCAGAAGAACAAAAAATCATATGAATAAATTTCTCAATAACAAAAGAACTTAGAAATAAGAAATACATCAAGTATAATTGGTATAAATAAATTATAAATAAAGAAAATAAATTATCCATTTTAAAAAACGTAAAACAACAAATAAAAAATAAATAAAATATCTTAATATTCATATGGTTCATTGCAACTCCAGTTTATATTTAAACAATAATCTTATTGTTACCACTTCTTTAGATTTCCGTCCACGACCGTTGTATTTTGGTGGGACGAAAAATGTAGAATTCCCTGTTCACTATAGACGACCGCTGTATTTTGGTGCGACGAAAAATGTAGAAATCCCTGTTCTCTATGAATGCAAAAGTATAGAACCCTTATTCACCACTCCTCTTTTCAAAGTGAGAATATGAGAAAATAAGATGAAGGGTGAACCTCTTTAGAAAATATACCATAGAGATTTAAAAAAATGCATTTTTACCGTGAGTTGACCACCGGACGGACAGTTGATATCGACATCGCCACATGAATGTACTTCTTTTTAATTTTAATGTAATTTTCTAATTTCTTCGGATGTGTTTCTCAATATTGATGTGTTTCTCAATATTTTAAATATTTTATGTTGATCATTGTCTAATTAATTCAATGTTATGTTTATATAATTATAAACTTTAAATTTCAATTTATCAAATAAAATTGTAACTAATAATATATTCTTAGCAGATATTTAATACTCTTACCTTTTAAAATAAAATAGAAATATTGTATTAAAAATAATAAAAATATTCAAATTAATTATAATAACTTAGTTAATATTGGTAGTTTCCAAAAGGTGTATCCAAAAGTTCTTCTATGCGACCCATTACACTATAACACTATAAAATATAGAAAAAACACCAAATATTAAGATATATGATACTTTTCAAATAAAAAAAATTGTATAATGGATTTGATATAAAAAAACTCTGAATAGCTTTCGCATTTAAAATGGAGCTCCGATATATGTAGAAGTAAGTTGAATAATTAAACATTAAATCAAAACTTAACTATAAATATATTTTTGTTCGGTTTGTTGGATTGGGTTGGAGTCGTTATATATATGGAAGAGTTACCTAATGGGTAATAATTTTAACTTAGTGTGTATATACACATGGAGAAAACTTACGTAATGAGTTTCATATATGTTTATATTTTACGAATCCTACTATAAAAGATTCATTTTACAAATAAATCGAGTTCATTTAAGAAAATATTTGGTTACCTTAAAAGAAAACCATCGTAGTCCTAAGTTAAAATATTCAGTTTTAATTTGAAAATGAGTTATTTTTCTTCAAACTCTCCTGAAATCCCTGTTTCCCCAACATCGACTACACAACAATAAGAACATCAACATCTCTCATTCTCTTTTAACCGAATCTTCCAGCCGTGAAATTTGTTCCGTCGCCGTCGATAGACTCTTTACATTGACAAAAACCTAAATGGGTAAGTTGTGATTTACTTTTTTTGCTTTTCTTTTTTTACCTTAGTTGAATTAGCGTAGTTGCGAAAATAATGTTACTCTTCCAGTATGACCAAGAAAAATTGGCTTGACTTAACATGGATGTGCAATTAGCAATTAGCAATTAGCAATTAGCAATTAGCACTTAACATATATGATTCACAATGGAAGAATATCAAATTCATGAGGTATGAAATCTTCACTTGGTGTGTAGTATCTGTTATGAGAGTACATGCTTAAGTTGGATACTTGACTAGTATAGAGGTAAGTGAATATCTCAACATGGATTATAAGAACTTAGTTAAAAGCCTAATTGGTTCTCTAATATTTTATGGCGACACTAGATCTCCATTGTCAGTTTTTTGTTTTGTTTTGTGACACGACTATGGCTTGAATAATGCATTGTGAAACTAACTTGTTCTTTTATAAGTTAGATTGAACTAAACTTGCTAAATGTTATGCTTATTCTTGTCGTATATAGTTTCACCCAAAATAATGCACTATTGATGTTTTAAACGTTTCTGTCAGTTTTTGGTGAGATGATTTCCAGTTTAAGGTTTATGACTGTTGTTCAAAACGTTTCTATGCGAATATCATTGTTAGTTTGATTTGTTTTAAACTATCTTTATAATTCAAATTTGATTTTTTGCGTAGTTTTTCTACATACTTATGTGCAAGATGTTTTTTTCCTAAAGGGATATGCTTTTGTATGTTACACTTTATATAAGTTTATTTTCGTTACTAAAAAGTTCGGTGAATACAGTTCCTCTTTACGTATATAACTAAGTTCAGCTTTAGTTTTTGGATTCTTCTGTGTATATGAAGAAAAGTGCTACTAAAAATATATGCATTTTAAAACTTATGAATACTAATGTTAGAGCTTGTGGATACTAATGTTAAAACTTAAGGATGTTTTTACTAATGTTATTGTTTTGATGAACCAAATTGGTGACTATGGATTATGTTGTCTTTACCATGCTTGCTTAAGCCGGTATGGTAATTTTATGGTTATAAACATTATGTATGAATAAAATATAGTGCAATCATTGTCAATTGATGTAATCACAGTGTGGTACTCATTCATTCTTGAGAATTCATAGAATTGTTTCTTGATGAGTAGCATTATTCTATTATTATACCAAACCAATTTCAAACCATTTATAAAATTCATCTAGTATTTTACATTCGTAATAAAATTCAACTTAGATATTAAAAAATCCAAACCATATAAGACGAATGGGTCTCCAGAGTAGATTAAACTTTTACAATAGATTATAGACAAAACACTGCTAGTTTTTATATATTCTAGAGAAATAATTTTCTGGATTTGTTCTTGTTTTTATATGATTTTAGAATTTTATGTTAGTTTACGTCTTATATGAAATAATTAGCTATTATGTGGATGACTAATAATATGTCTATTTTCTTGTTAGCAGATGCATAATAAAGCTAGATTTTATTGATTATGGGATTATGGTTTGTGCATACATCAAAGACTTCTACAACATTGGAAGCCCACCTTCATCAGACGAGGAAGACAAAGCTTGAAAATAAAGAGCCGAAATATTTCACACAATATTAAATGATGAATATAGTTGTTTAAAAAAATATATGAATACAGTTGTTTTGAGTATTATTTTAAAGAAATATATTGCATGTTATTATATGGGTTTGTAAAATCATAGGAAGATTAATCACACGAACAAAAATCACATGACTAAATTTCTCACGAACAAAAGAACATTGAAAGAAGTTTTATTACATTTTTCTTTTTGTTTATTTTATTACTTAAATATTGGAAGAGTTTTTTTAGCTTTGTTAATATTACAAATTTAAGATCTTAATTTTTTTTTAAGTTCAATTAAGTTTGTTTCATTTGATGAAACTTTGTTGGTTTTTTGTCTAATTGTTTATCATTGTGATATATCATAATGCCTACTTGTATATCGTTTATCGTTTTTTATTCTCTTGATATAAATTGTGTCATTAAGTTGAATTTTGTGTGTAATTAATTAAATGTGTGTTTATTATTTGTAGAAATACACTTTATGTTGGTATATGTTTGTAAAATCACATGAAGATAAATCATAGGAAGATTAATCAGAGCAACAAAAATCACATGAGTAAATTTCTTAAGAACAAAAGAACTTAGAAATAAGAAATATATCAAACGTAATTGGTATACATAAATTAGAAATAAAGAAAATAAAGTATCCATCTTATAAAAACGTAAAACAACAAATAAAAAACAAAAAAATATTCTTAAATTTCTAGGGCCCGAAAAAGTATTTTGTCATATGGATTGAAGTCCCCATCATCATGTTCCTGAATTTCTCTAAATGCCTCTTAGGGTGTTCAGTGTCGTCTTATGCCTCCATGTGAAATAGGTCGAACTTGCGAGGGAGATCAGCCTCTAGGATATTTTTCATGAAAGGGGATGCTTTGAATATGTATGCAGATATTTTATGGCGGACATGGTTGTATTGTGGGGTTTCGTTCTCTCTGGTTCGTTTGAGGGTTGCATGCCTTGCCTCGCAGTTTGGTTCACGGTCTTTGGACCATTTATTTCCACTACTTTCCCTTTCCACTTCCCCGGTCGCCTCTCACTTGAAGAACCTGCATCCTCAGTTATCTCAACTGAATTGTATCCTAGATTGCTACTTTATCTGGCTACTACCCCTCAACTTAGCGATCAATGTGTGAAATACTTCATTCATGTATGCTAGTGTCGCTCTAGCCGCATGCTCTTTGGTTTCTTGCACTTGGGCGGGTACTTTGTTTCTTTTACTGTATTTCTCTGATTTGTAGCTCCAATCGGTGGACTATCGAGATGGACGTCGGGTTGTATGTATCAACGACGGGCTCCACCTGATTTGGTATGTTGGTTGTACCAATTAGAGAAATTTATGGGTCGAATACGGTCAGATGTTGAATTCCCTCTACTAGTACTCTAGATGTGCTTACATTCGGTCCTTCTTGTTAGACCACATCAAGAGGTGGGGCATGAGATTTCCCGTCAACCTGGTCCGGAACGACGAACGTTCGATTTCCCACGAAGAGATTTCTATCAGAAGTTTCCCTTTTAATCCCGGATCTAGTTACCACCATTAGTTTAAAGCTTAGTATTTTTTAGCGATTACTTTCCCATAGCCAGCGCCAAATTTTTTGAGAGAAAATATTCACAAATATATACTGAATAGTAACTTTATTTCTTCAAGAATAAAAGATGTATTTTACATAATTGTAATCCTATTTATATAATTTTATATGTGTGTTTCTCTCTCCTACTAAGTACATAACTCCACTAATTACAATAATAGACTAACATCAATGCCCATTAACTTGGTCGTGACCAGTTACATCGGAGTGTTGATCGTGGACCGTCTTTAATGCTCATTGACTTCCTTTAACGCTTACTTCGTTGTATATTGGCAGCGATTATTCCATTTTGACATTGTTGCTCATATGTCGCCACGGTAAGACACATAACCGCATTGGTGGGCTTCGGTCAAGTCGCGTCAGTCTCGATACTTTATCAGCGTTTCTTAAGAATGGTTATGTTAAGAATTGTGACCCATCGGTCTTTTGGCTCGGGACTCCCTCGGCCACGTGTCATAGATAGGCCTCCGTTATTATACTTGTTTATTACTTATTATAGGCAATCTCGTTATAAAACGGGGTCTCATCGGTAATAGGCGGCTTATAACGATTTCTTTGAATGTCCATATGGCTCGGGATTTTGCTTTGTAGCCCTATATTTCTTGATAGTATCTTGCCCATAGTAGCGACCTCATCAATAGCATAAGTGACATATTTATAGTATATGTTATAAGTACGATTCTAATATAAGTGATATATTAATAGTATGTGTTATAGTTTGATTATACCATAAGTGGTATTTATAATATATGTAATAAGTGTTATAGTTATATTATAAGGTTAAAAACGTCATTAGTCCTCCATGTTTACCATCTGTGTCACAACCCCCTATATTCATTTGTGTAACAATATGGTCATTCATGTTACCAAAATGTTGCGAATGTATTCCATTGTGTATGTTATTAATCTTAGCATGTCACGTGTTACCCCAAACAGTAACATATTAGTTG